>JBCEWE010000283.1:0-127500 GCA_039877035.1 Silurus lanzhouensis
AAAAAGAAAAAAAGAAAGAAAGAAAAGAAGAAAGAAAAAGAAAGAAAAAGAAGAAAAAAGAAAAAAAAAAAAAAAAGAAAGAAAGAAAAAAGAAAGAAAGAAAAAAAAAAGTATGGAAATAGAAAGTAAGTAAAGAAAGAAAGAAAGAAAGGAAAGAAAGAAGAAGAAAGGAAAGAAAGAAAGAAAGAAAGAAAGGAAAGAAAGAAAAAAAAAGTAGAAGAAATAGAAAGTAGAAGAAAGAAGAGAAGAAAAAGAAAAGAAAGAAGAAAGAAAGAAAGAAAGAAAGAAAAGAAAGAAAGAAAGAAGAAAAAAGTAGGGAATAGATAGATAGATAGATAGATAGTATAGATAGATAGATAGATAGATAGATAGATAGAAGATAGAATAAAAGTAGGGACATAGAAAGAAAGAAGAAGAAAGAAAGAAAGAAAGAAAAGAAGAAAGAAAGAAAGAAAGAAAGAAAAGAAAGAAAGAAAGAACAAAAAGTAGGGAAATAGAAGATAGATAGATAATAGATAGATAGATAGATAGATAGATAGATAGATAGATAGATAGATAGATAGATAGAACTAAAAGTAGGGACAAAGAAAGAAAGAAAGAAAGAAAGAAAGAAAGAAAGAAAGAAAGAAAGAAAGAAAGAAAGAAAGAAAGAAAGAACAAAAAGTAGGGAAATAGATAGATAGATAGATAGATAGATAGATAGATAGATAGATAGATAGATAGATAGATAGATAGAACTAAATGTTGGGACAAAGAAAGAAAGAAAGAAAGAAAGAAAGAAAGAAAGAAAGAAAGAAAGAACAAAAAGTAGGGAAATAGATAGATAGATAGATAGATAGATAGATAGATAGATAGATAGATAGATAGATAGATAGATAGATAGATAGATAGATAGAACTAAAAGTAGGGACATAGAAAGAAAGAAAGAAAGAAAGAAAGAAAGAAAGAAAGAAAGAGTCAGGCAGAAGTTAAGGAACATTGTAAGGAGACAGAGAATGAGAGAATGAGAGAAGAGAAGGAGAGCAGGAGAGAGTTAGATGAGGAGAGAAGGAGAGAATTGGAGGAGGAGAGCATGAGAGAAGAAGAGAAGGAGAGAATGAGAGAAGAGAATGAGAGAAGGAGAGAAGAGAAGAAGAGTAGGAGAGAGTAAGAGGAAGAGAGAAGGAGAGAAGGAGAGAATGAGACCGTTAGAGGAGGAGAGAATGAAAGAAGAGAAGGAGAGAAGGAGAGAATGAATAGAAGAAGAGAAGGAGAGAAGAGGAGAATGAGAGAGAAGAAGAGGAGAGAAGGAGAGAAGAGAAGGAGAGAATGAATAGAAGAATAGAAGGAGAGAATGAGAGAGAAGGAGAGAATGAGAGAGAAGAGAAGGAGAGAAGGAGAGAATGAATAGAAGGAGAGAATGAGAGAGAAGGAGAGAATGAGAGAGAAGAGAAGAGAAGGAGAGAATGAGAGAGAAGAAGAGGAGAGAAGGAGAGAATGAATAGAAGGAGAGAATGAGAGAGAAGGAGAGAATGAGAGAGAAGAGAAGAGAAGGAGAGAATGAGAGAGAAGAAGAGGAGAGAAGGAGAGAAGAGAAGGAGAGACATTAATATAAATCAGTAGACACACTGAGGGGATCACGGCGCGGCTGAGTCACACCACGTGACCACTTCACGTGCTTGCTCGTCATGTGATCCTCGCGGTTAGCATAGGCAGTTCCTGCTAGTCACACATACAGACACACACATACAGACACACACACACAGACACACACTTACTTACACACACATCGCTGTATAATGTCGGAGAGCGCGTACTGAAGTGTGTGTGTTTGGGGACACGGGGCAGGATGAGTGCTGCGGCTGAAAGAGTCCGGCTGGTGCTGCTGGTCTACAGCCTGCTCTGGGCTTCACTCCACACCCTCTGCTCCGGGGAAAGCAGCAGCAGTTCCAGCTCCTCCTCATGGTTCCAGGATCTGTGCAGGTACGGAGGTCCAGGAAGAGCTGTTAGCTTCTTAGCATGCTAGCTGTTAGTCTGTAGCAGCTCTCAAAGCTGTAGTAGAGCCTGAAGATGTAACATCAGAACAGAGCTTCAGGAACCTGCTTCCTATTAGTTTCAGTGAAAAGTTTGGACTCTTTATTTATGTAGGAAATAAAATTAGACATTTATATTTTAATTATGTACTAAATTATTATTATTATTATTATTATATAATTAATATTTTCAATTCTTTAAATGAACTACTTTTGGGTTTGATGACAGCTTTGGCAAACTCATGACCTTCTCGAAGTATAGATTCACGAGGTGGTCACCTGGAAAAGGTGTGAAGTGTTCATATGTGACATCTGAATGTACTTTAGACCATCAGTTGTGTTGTGCAGAGGAAAGAGTGAGGACACAGTCAATAGTCCTATTAGTTCTACCGTACAAATCCATAATATAGCAAGAAACACATACAGGAATTACAGTCCATCATCACCCTAAGAAATGATGGTCAGTCTAAAAAACTTTAATCTACAAATGCAGTCTCCAAAACCATCAAACACTGATAAAATAGGCTCTCACGAAAACCGGTTCAGGAAAGGAAGGCATAGAGCTACCTCTGCTGCAGAGGATTTTTTTTAGGTTTTTTTTAGAATTACCAGCCTCAGAAACCTCCGATTTACATAAACGCTTCTTTAAGTGACAGATATATTACAACATCTACTGTTCAGAAAAGATTGTATGAGTCAACCACTTTATAGTCGAATTGCAGCAAAGAAACAATTACCTCAGAAAACACTTGCTTGTGCCAGAAAACACAAGGAATAAACATCAGCGTTTTTTGGTCTGAAGAATCCGCTGTGTCTTTGATAGACTTACAGAGGGTGAACATGTAGTTCCAGGCCTCATGTGTTGTTTACACTGTGAAGCATGGTGGAGGAGCTGTGAACGTGTGAGGTGCTTGGCTGGTGATTTAGTCAAAACTGAGGCCACCAACTACCTCAGCATTGTGCAGCAACATCCCATTCCATCTAGTTTGCGCACAGGAACCATCATTTGTGGAATGGAACCATCATTTGTTTTCCAAAAGCACAATGACCCCAAACACACCTCTTGATTATAGAAAAGCTCTTTGTCTAAGAAGGAGAGTGATGGAGTGCTGCATTAGATGATCTGGACTCCATAATCATCTGATGGTTTGGGATAAGTTAAGACTGGAGAGTGAAGGAAAAAAAGCCAACAAGCACTCAACACCTCTGGGAATTCGTCATGATTGTAGGAAAACAATTTCAAGTGACTGCCTCGTGAGGGAATGTCAAGTGTAAGAGAAGCTGTCATGAAGGCAAAAGATGGCTATTTTGAAGAATCGAAAATATAAAATATTCTGGGTTGTTTGACGTTTTTTGTTGTTGTTTTTTTTTTACTACATAATTCTAAACCTTTGACCAGTACTGAATGTGTGTATATCTGCATGTATATGTGTGTCGTATTATTTGCGTTATAATTTCTAAAAGTAAACAAGCGAAAGGTGAGAAGTGAAGAATCGAGGTTCTGCCTGATTTCTTTTCAGCCCACACTGTAAATTTATTCAACCAATCAGTGACATGCAGGTCAGATGACCAAGAGACGGACACGCCCCCTAGATAAAAATTTTCGCGATCTACACGTGATGTATTTCAAACTAACGTAGGTTTTTATTTCAAAGTTTTATAGATGCAAATTTTGGTTCACGATACTGAAGACAAGACACTTAATAGATAACGATTTAATTCATAAAAAATTAATGAATTAATTAATAATAAAAAACTAACATTCCTTAGTACTTTATTTCTTTTACTAACTCTCTAGTATGTACTATATGATCGATACGTTCTCTTATTTATCATATATATACCAGTAGTATTATTTATTCTTTGTAAATGTTATAAGGTTTTTTCTTTTGTTTTTTTTTACATGTAGTTATAAATGGGAGGCTATAGACAAGGACAGCAGTGTAAAATACACCCTGAGGCTGTGTTCTTCATCACCGGAGACGGCCTGTGGCACAGACGCCGCCGTCTGCGCCCAGAATCTCAACAACAGCCAAACCCAGTCAGTGGGTAAGTGTGGTTTATATCACCTAGATCTAGATACGGATGAAATCACACCACAAAACATACGTTTGTGGAGATTCGCCACATTCCCATTCATCCCAAAGTTGTTTAAAAATGTTGGAGCTGTATAGCAGGAGATCTTCCACTCCAACCCATTTAAAGCTTTGTGTGCACAGGAGTATAGTCATGGTGGAACAGGTTTGGAGATGATGTCCAGAGACGCCTGGTGTGATTGTGTGCCTCCAATTTTGTGTAACAGTTTGAAGAAGAACCACACGTATATGTTGAAAGAACTAATTAAGCCTCAGTTTTCACAAGACTTTTATCTTGGCCAGTTTCCTGTAGATAATTGTTGTAGGAGCTTCACAGCGTTAGGCGTGTTCTGCTTTTAAAGCTTTTCTTGTTGTTTGTGCTCTAAAACATTTTGACTCTCTACTTCCCAGAAATGCACAAATTCTCTGTAGCGTTGTTTTGTTTCTTTGTGCCCTTCTTTGGAGTGAAACACTTTTTGTCCGGAACAGAACTTTTGGTCTGAACTGTTTTTGCATCATAGACCAGTTTCCCTGCAAAGAAACTTTTTTTTCTCCGGGGCATCAATGAGCCTCGGCTGCCCGTGACCCCGGCCTGTTCCTACCTTGGAGCACTTTTGATTCTGACCACTGCAGAGCAGGAACATCCCACAGGAGCTGCAGTTTTGGAGATGCTCTGACCCAGACGTCTAGACGTCTCAATCCCTCGCTCAAATCCTTACGCTTGCCCATTTTTCCTGCTTCCAACACGTCAATTTTGAGGACAAAAACTTTCACTTCCTAAATAATTATCTCCACCCACTAACAGGTGCCATGATGATGAGATCATCAGTGTTCTTCACTTCACCGCTCATATTAAATTAATGTCATAATGTCGTATGTTTTTTTAAATTTATTGTTAAGACGTTTATGACCGCGATTGAAAAAAAATGCAGGGGAAATTAGGCGGAAAATTTGAAAAAAAAGTAAAAAAAAAAATACAAATTATAAGGTAAAATGTTTTCCATGCGGCCTGGTAGCAAATGATCCAGGGACTGACCAGTGCTTAAGGACCCCTGCGCTAGAGTTCCAGGTGAACACACTCGCTCTATTTGAGTGAGAACGTTATTTGACTCGGCTGTAGAAAGTGAAGCGGAATTAGATTTTTAGTTTTTTTTTTTTTTTAAATGTAAAAAAAAAAAAGATCTGGCGTGAAGAATCCTGGGGTGCAGTCACCGTTCCAAATCATCCCAAAGATCTTCAGTAGGGTTCCAAAAGCTCTAAAGCTGGTCATTCAGGTTCTTCTACCTCAGCCCATATAAAGCATATCTTGATGGATCTGGCTTTGTGCACGTGGGTCTTCTCGTGCTGGAACAGGTTTGGGTCTCCTAGTTCGATGGAAAGGAACATTTCGTCCAATGCTTCTGCATGTGAAGACGACTTATACAATTTATAGTTGAAGAGACTCCTAGCATGTGACAAATACAAGTCCATCGCTGTATTGTTGTTGTATTGTTATCAAAATTGAGAAAGTCACTGATCAGGTTATCAGTGCATTTAAAAGGTGAAAGGTCGTTTATGTAACTCGACGATTGTTAGTGTTTCTTTTGGTCATATCATCCCCTTGTGAAACTAAACACCGCTTTATTTATCTTCAGTCAGAGTCAGCTGATTAATCCCGGATCTGTGTGTGTGTGTGTGTGTGTGTGTGTGTGTGTGTGTGTGTGTGTGTGTGTGTGTGTGTGTGTGTGTGTGTGTGTGTGTGTGTGTGTGTTTGTTTTTCCACTCCCACTAAAGGAAAGCAGGACTAGTGTGGTGTTTGTGAGCTGTGCTTTTGTCTGGGTGTTGGTTTGATGGCCATGCTGTTTGTTGTGAGATTAGCAGTAAAGTAGGTCACGGGTATGGTCCTGATTGTGGTGTGGTGATGCAGGTGTTCCTCAGGAGCATTTCTTTGTCCACAGCCTGCTCTGGATCTGCATACTGGAACAGGTGAAAGTGGTTTAGGGTTGTTCCAGGACGAAACAGGTTGAGAGAGAGAGAGAGAGAGAGAGAGAGAGAGAGAGAGAGAGAGAGAGAGAGAGCGCTTCTCAAAGGGTTCCCTCTGTGATTGAGGCTGTCATACATTTTACTTCATCATTTAATTACAGCAAGAATCTTTTCTTTCTTTCTTTCTTTCTTTCTTTCTTTCTTTCTTTCTTTCTTTTTCTTTCTCTTTCTTTCTTTCTTTCTTTCTTATTTTCTTTCTTTCTTTTTCTATCTTTCTTTCTTTATTATGTGTGTTATATGTGAAGTGTGTGTGTGTGTGTGTGTGTGTGTGTGTGTGTGTGTGTGTGTGTGTGTGTGTGTGTGTGTGTGTTTGAGCTGACACAAAAGAGGTATTGATTAGTCCTACACGTGATCGAGTATACATTTGTCAGTTTTGTTGTCAGTATTGTGTTAGGAAACGGTCTGCATGTTTTCCAGCTGAGAATCTGCTCAGTGTCTCAGTGCAGCTGGGGGAAAAAAAAAAAAAAAAACAACACTTTTTTGTTTTGTCTGAAATCAGCACCTTCACAAAACTGCTGTCTTTAGACTGGGTCAGCTTTTATCTGCCTAAAAATAATTACTTCCTTCTCAGCTTTCTACAGAGTGCAGGAGTGAAAGGGGGGTGCAGGAGTGAGAAATTCAAAGAGGTGCAGGAGTGAGAGGGGGGTGCAGGAGTAAGGAAGTTAAAGAGGTGCAGGAGTGAGAGGGGGTGCAGGAGTGAGAGGGGGTGCAGGAGTAAGGAAGTTAAAGAGGTGCAGGAGTGAGAGGGGGTGCAGGAGTGAGAGGGGGTGCAGGAGTAAGGAAGTTAAAGAGGTGCAGGAGTGAGAGAGGGTGCAGGAGTGAGAGGGGGTGCAGGGGGTGCAGGAGTGAGAGGGGGTGCAGGGGGTGCAGGAGTGAGAGGGAGTGCAGGAGTGAGGAATTCAAGGGGGTGCAGGAAGGGTGCAGGACTGAGAGGGGCTGCAGGAGTGAGAGGGGGTGCAGGAGTGATGAATTTAAAGAGGTGCAGGAGTGAGAGGGGGTGCAGTGGGTGCAGGAGTGAGAGGGGGTGCAGGAGTGAAAGGGAGTGCAGGAGTGAGGAATTCAAGGGGTGCAGAAAGGGTGCAGGAGTGAGGAATTTAAAGAGGTGCAGGAGTGAGAGGGGTGCAGGAGTGAGAGGGGGGTGCAGGAGTAAGGAAGTTAAAGAGGTGCAGCAGTGAGAGGGGGTGGAGCAGTGAGAGGGGGTGCAGGAGTGAGAGGGGGGTGCAGGAATAAGGAAGTTAAAGAGGTGCAGGAGTGAGAGGGGGTGCAGGAGTAAGGAAGTTAAAGAGGTGCAGGAGTGAAAGGGGGTGCAGGAGTGAAAGGGGGTGCAGGAGTGAAAGGGAGTGCAGGAGTGAGGAATTCAAGGGGGTGCAGGAAGGGTGCAGGAGTGAGGAATTTAAAGAGGTGCAGGAGTGAGAGGGGGTGCAGGAGTGAGAGGGGGGTGCAGGAGTAAGGAAGTTAAAGAGGTGCAGCAGTGAGAGGGGGTGCAGAAGTAAGGAAGTTAAAGAGGTGCAGGAGTGAGAGGGGGTGCAGGAGTGAGAGGGGGTGCAGGGGGTGCAGGAGTGAGAGGGAGTGCAGGAGTATAAGGGAGTGCAGGAGTGAGAAATTCAAGGGGGTGCAGGAAGGGTGCAGGAGTGAGAGGGGCTGCAGGAGTGAGAGGGGCTGCAGGAGTGAGGAATTCAAGGGGGTGCAGGAGTGAGAGGAATTTAAGGGGGTGCAGGAGTGAGAGGAATTTAAGGGGGTGCAGGAGTGAGAGGGGGTGCAGGAGTGAGAGGGGGTGCAGGAGTGAGGAATTCAAAGAGGTGCATGAGTGAGAGGGGGTGCAGGAAGGGTGCAGGAGTGAGAGGGGGTGCAGGAGTGAGAGGGGGTGCAGGAGTGAGAGGGGGTGCAGGAGTGAGGAATTCAAAGAGGTGCAGGAATGAGAGGGGGTGCAGGAATGAGAGGGAGTGCAGGAGTATGAGGGAGTGCAGGAGTGAGAAATTCAAGGGGTGCAGGAAGGGTGCAGGAGTGAGAGGGGCTGCAGGAGTGAGAGGGGCTGCAGGAGTGAGGAATTCAAGGGGGTGCAGGAGTGCGAGGAATTTAAGGGGGTGCAGGAGTGAGAGGGGGTGCAGGAAGGGTGCAGGAGTGAGAGGGGGTGCAGGAGTGAGAGGGGGTGCAGGAGTGAGGAATTCAAAGAGGTGCATGAGTGAGAGGGGGTGCAGGAAGGGTGCAGGAGTGAGAGGGGGTGCAGGAGTGAGAGGGGGTGCAGGAAGGGTGCAGGAGTGAGAGGGGGTGCAGGAGTGAGAGGGGGTGCAGGAGTGAGGAATTCAAAAAGGTGCAGGAGTGAGAGGAATTTAAGGGGGTGCAGGAGTGAGAGGAGGTGCAGGAATGAGGGGGTAAAGGAATGAGAGGGGTAAAGGAGTGTGGAATTCAAGGGGTTGTAGTAGTGAGGGGTGCAGGAGTGTAGAGGTGTAGTAGTAAAGGAGTAAAGCGCAGCAGGGGTGAAGGAGGGCGAAGTGTTACAGGGGTGCAGAGGCTGCAAGAGTGGAGGGGTGCAGAGGTGAACGTGCCGTGGGGTGCAGAAATGAACTGGGTGCAGGCGTGAAGTGGGTGAATGGGTGAAGGGATGAAGGGGTGCAGGAGTGAAGGGATGAAGGAGGTGCAGGAGTGAAGGGGTGAAGGGGGTGCAGGAGTAAAGGGGGAAAGGGGGTGAAGGGGTAAAGGACGTAAAGGGGGTGAAGGGGTAAAGGCTGAAAGGGGGTGAAGGGGTAAAGGACGTAAAGGGGTGAAGGGGTAAAGGGGTGAAGGGCGTGAAGGGGGTAAAGGGGGTGCAGGAGTGAAGGGGTAAAGGGGGTTTAAGGGGTAAAGGGTGTGAAGGAAATGCAGGAGGGAAGGGCGTAAAGGGAGTGAAGGGGGTGAAGGGCGTAAAGGGGGCTAAGGGCTGAAGGGGGTTAAGGGGTAAAGGGGGTTTAGGGGTGAGGGGGTGAGGGTGTAAAGGGCGTAAAGGGGGTGCAGGTATAGTCATGTTTATTCAACATTCAACTGGGAAAAGTCTCCAAGCTTTTGTGGCATCTCCATTAAATCCTGTTCCCTCGTCACTGATGATCGCTGATTGTCGGATTAAATTCTTTGCTGCGTATCACAGATTAAATGTATTTTGGTATCTCGTCAGGTGATCTCTCCATGCAGACGGCCTCAGGGTTCATACTCACCTTCAACAGCACTGAGAGCTGCAAAGGACAGAGCAGCAAAGTGCAAAGCAGCATCAGTTTCCAGTGCGGTAAAACAATGGTAAGGTTCAGTAATGGGGGGAAAAGAACTCGCTCATATGACTGACTTTAACTTCCTCTCTGGGGAAATTGAGTAATCAAAGCGAAACTACTTTTATTACACACATCACCGTCTTTCTGCTTAGTCATTTATGGAGGAAAATCTAAACCAGCAGGCCGATGGGCATGTTGATAGCAGTTACACAGGGGTGTCTGGAATAATAATCACTGGTTTACTGTAAATGAGACAATAGGCATTCAGTAAAGAGCTCAGAGTTTGACCAGATGAGCAATTTGTCTCGAAGGGGTTTGAGTTTTATTTCAGCTCGTGATAAATAAATAATTAAATTAATAAATAAAATGACAATAGAAACCAAGAAACACCCCCAACCACACACACACACACACACACACACACACACACACACACACACACACACACACACACACACACAGCTGAAAAACAAAGCTGTCATAAGTCACCTGATGATCACAAAAAAAATAAAAATAGGGAACTGCAAGAGTTCATGAGTGACTTTTCATCTCCACAAATAAACCATAACTTCCCATGTGCCATACATATATTTTTCCCAGCATGCTCTGCATTTAGTAAATGGTTTTTTTTTCCCTGGTTCTAAAGGGGACGCCGGAGTTTGTTATCGTGTCTGAGTGCGTTCATCGCTTCGAATGGAGAACTTACGCAGCCTGCAAAAAAGACAAGTTCAAACCCGTTAAGGAGGTGAGTGGTGGGGTTCGGCCGGATGGATATGTGTGTGTGTGTGTGTGTGTGTGGTGGTGTGTGTGTGTGTGTGTGTGGTGTGTGTGTGTGTGTGGTGTGTGTGTGTGTGTGGTGTGTGTGTGTGTGGTGTGTGTGGTGTGTGTGTGTGTGTGTGTGTGTGTGTGTATGCATGCGGGTGGGAAGTGATTACACCAAAACCACAAAAGAGCACATTTTCGAGAATGGAATGAGAAGTGACTGCTGTGACATTCAGATTAATGACTTCAGGGCATACTGGAAAATTAATCAACAGCACTGGCCAGAGTGATGCGACTTTCCATCCACGCGTCTGTCTGTCTGTCCGTCCGTCCGTCCTCCCACCTGTCTGTCTATCTATCTATCCATCCATCCGTCCTCCCACCTGTCTGTCTATCTATCTATCTATCTATCTATCTATCCATCCGTCCTCCCACCTGTCTGTCTATCTGTCTATCTATCTATCTATCTATCTATCTATCTATCTATCTATCTATCTATCTATCCGTCCTCCCACCTGTCTGTCTATCCATCCATCTGTCCTCCCACCTGTCTGTCTATCCATCCATCCGTCCTCCCACCTGTCTGTCTGTATTCACAGGGAAATGTTCTGGTCTGACCCACTTTTTTTTTAATTGACTTTTATTTGTGTAGCGCTTTCTACCATTACACATTGTCCTAAAGCAGCTTTACAAAAATAAATAGACTACAATAATATACATTTTAGATCTTAGATATAAGACTGCAAACCTCAGCCATCATCACCAGAGTGAACATGTGAGAGTGGAAGGACAACAGTATCCAAACATCCCAGTTCGCCCTCCAGACCACTCGGTGCTTTATAAGTCAGTGTTGGTGTTTTATAATCAGCATGAGGTTTGATTGGGAGACAGTGTAGAGAGGATAAGACAAAGGTGACGTGGTCGTATATTCTGGTTCTGGTAAGGACATTTCTGGACTAATTAGAGTTTTTATGATCCTTCTAGAACATCCAGACAGTAGGCCATTGCAGTAGATTAATAGATCCAGATGTAATAAAAGGAGTTAGTGAGCTGTTTTTCTGCATCTTGTAACGAGATCGTATCATGTCTTGTAGGTTCCCTGCTACGCCTTCGATTCAGATGGAAACAAACACGACCTCAACCCCCTCATCAAGGTCACCGACGGCTACCTGGTGGACGACTCGGATGATAGCGTCGACTTTTACATTAACGTGTGCAGAAGTCTGGGTGAGTCTGTGTACTGGCATCAAACTCTCAATGAGCAAAAGGTGCAAAAACTTGCAACTTGCTGATCAGAATGTTTTGTATTCTTTTAGTCTTTTTTTTTTTTTTTTTTTATGCATCCATTTTAGGAGGAGTTTCTACTGTCAGGCAAACCAGATACTGAACACTAAGAAGAGCTTATTTAACCCTAGCTTACAACACAGAGAAACACACACATACATGTTTACACAATTTTGCAAAAATGTAAAGGTTTCTGTACTATTTCTTTATATTATGTTCTAATTCAATATGTGTATATTTCTGTTTGGAAGTGTATTAGTTAAGTGGATAAGATTTGAGGTGAACCAAGTTATTGTTTTTGCCAATTTCTGGCAAATATCTGCAACAATTTATGCTGATAGTTTTTCCGGGTAGCGTCTGTTGCTGAAGCAGCTAAGAAGGTCTGCTGCCTCTAGAGGTGAATCGCTGTCTATTTTTACACACGAGACTGTGCGCTTGCACGGAGAGCACCATATAACATAAATTTTTCTGAAAATTTTATATATTTTTTATAATTAATACATTCAACATATTTATATTTAACACATTTATTGCAATAAGCACATTTTCAGGATTCAGGTACAGTTGACTGGTTCCACTATCGGTGGACTTCTGATAGGAAGCTTATGAGTTCAAATCCCTTCACCAAACAGCTACTGCTTAACTCTCAACTGCTTAGTGTGTAAAATAAGATAATTGTAAGTGGTTCTGGATAAAGGACGTCTGCCAAATGCCATGAGTGTTTGTTGTATTCAGGGATAAGTAACATATACAAAATATACATAAAAAAAAGCAAAACCTTGAACATCTGCATCTCAACATGAAACATTTCCAGCAGTTTGTGTTTCTGCTCCTTTCTACTGACAAGCCTGTTATAGTCTCTGTGTGTGTGTGTGTGTGTGTGTGTGTGTGTGTGTGTGTGTGTGTGTGTGTGTGTGTGTGTGCGCGCACGCACCTACCTTTATAAATGCCCAGTCAGCTGACTTTACCACAGGTGGACTTTGATCTTTGATATGAAGTGTAGAAACATCTGAGTTTCTTCTGAACTCTAATTCAAGGGTCATGGCAAAAGGGTCTAATTACTCACGTCAGTGTGATATTTCAGGGTTTTTATTTATTTAATAATTTATTTGTTTATTACAATAATTATTACAGCAGATGATTTTTGCAGTTTGTTGGTATGGGTGTGAATGTTTATACTCATTACTAAGAAATGCTGAATCCTATTAACCTAAAAAAAAAGGTCACTAATTGTCTTTTTTTTTTGTGTCCAGACCGAGAAAATAGTCTTTGTCCTAAAGGCTCTGCTGCCTGTTGGACTAAAGAAGGCAAATCAATCAGCATGGGGAAACCAGACAAGCCTCTGGAGCTCATCTCGAATGACCGGTACACACACACACACACACACTCACACTAACACAAATACAGACTTGCATGCAGGCTTGAGAAGACGGTGAGCTGTATTCTAACCATGTTGTGCTAACGCGTGTTTGGCAGGTTGAGTCTGCGCTACGAGTCTGAAAACAAGACGTGTAACGGGCACAAGCCTGCAGTCACCATCACCTTTATCTGTCCATCTACAAGACAGCAGGTACGATTATACCCTTGGAAACACTTCTTCTGCAGGCAGTTCAAGATCTTTCACAATCATCCTATACAGTTGTGTGCTGACAGTTTGGGGAAGAACCACAAATGGGTGTCCTAATACTTTTGGCTATAGTGTTGCAATGTTCAAAGCAACTGGCAGGAAGTTTAATGTAGAAAAAAAAATTCAGTTCACACATTGAGAAACATTCTAAGTAAAGGAAATCTTTACCCACTTGCTTCATTCATTAGTGAGCAACCTGCTGAAGTAGATGCAGTAATATAACGTTTTTTGTTAGTGTTTTTAGTTCATTTTATGAATTTCAGATTGATGCCTAAAGAATTCCCAGAATAAAGTCAGAATAAACACAAGCCACACTATATGTTAGTGGACACCTAAGCCTAAGATGTTCCACTAGATTTTATGGAGATTTGTGCTCGTACTTCCACAATGGTGTTAGTCTGGGATGCAGTCCACGTTTGTCCCAAAGGTATTCGATAGGGCTGGAGCTCCAGAGCAGGAGATCCTTCACCCCATTTGCCTAAGGATTTTCTAAGGATTTGAGTGTGCAGCTCATTCCATAGGTTTTCAGTAGTTTAGATCTGTATAGCAGGAGATCATCCTCTGCAACCTATTTGAAGTATATCTTCATGGAGCTCGCTTTGTGCACAGAGGCATTGAAGAGATTTCAGTCTTGTAGTTCAAGCAAAGGAAAGATTTAATTCCATCTAAAGACGTCTGTTAAAAATGTGTGCGTCCATCTTTGTGGTAACATTTTGGGAAAGCGGGACATACGGGTGGAAATGTCAGGTGTGCCGATGTCCATATGGTGTGTGTTGGGTGTTTTTTAAGATCTAAAATGTTTAAGATATTTTAATCTAAATCGCAAGTGTGTTGTCTAAAAGCGGATTGAATTGAACTCGCAGGGAAGCGACCCCAAGCTGACCGCCGAGAAGAACTGCCGCTACGAGGTGGAATGGGTGACCGAGTACGCCTGCCACAGAGACTACCTGGAGAGCGATGACTGCAAACTGACCAACCAGCAGCACGACATCTCCATCGATCTCACGCCCCTCACACTCGCTTGTAAGTCACAACGAAGACAAAAAGTCTAGAAGAGGTCTCGAGCCAGACAAAAGAGCAGTGGGTAAGACTCTGGGTAAACTGATGGGAAGGTCAGGGGTTGAAGCTTAAGCATTGCCAAGCTGCCACTCTTGGGTGGGCCCTTGAGCAAGGCCCTTAACTACTTTACTCCAGGGACTCTGACCCCAGCCTTCCAACATCACACAATACAGAATTTCAATGTCCTTTGAAGTACATGAGAAGTTAAAAGCAACCTTTATTTTTTAATTGTACCTTCTATTTATGAAACTTTCACACATCAGTGTTGTGTAATTCATTTTATTCTCTCGCTGTGCGTAAAAGCATGTAAATTCTTTCTTTCTTTTATTTTATTTATCGATCTTGTGGTTTTATGTCCTTCAGTTGGAGACGCTCCTTATGTCGCTGAGGCTAAGATTGGAAAGGACACCTACACGTTCTATCTTAACGTGTGTGGGGAAACCAGAGCCGGCGATTGCGATGACGGGACGAATGATGTGTCGTCTTGCCAGGTGAAGGATAGAAGTGTCAAAATCGCCGGGAGATACAAGAATCAGACTCTCAGGTGAGTAAAATCTGAAGGCTTCCTCAACTGATCGATTTAATAAACTCAGCTGATCTACCGTACGACACTGTTATTGCAGAGTAAATACCGATTCATGAACTAAAATAAATAAAGATCATAAAATATAATATGAAAGATACATTTAATGTTGGCCCTGTATTATCTTACCAGGCTTTGTGTGATTTAGATATACTTGCTGGTGGTTGTGGTGGATGAAGCTGTGTTTACGGTTGTCTTTGTCCTGACGCAGGTACTCTGATGGAGATCTGACCCTCATCTATCCAGGAGGAACCAGTTGCAGCTCGGGCTTCCAGAGAATGACCATCATTAACTTTGAGTGCAACACAACTGCAGGTCAGTGATACTCGTTCATTCGGTCACTTAGCCACTCACTCAGTCATTTGCATGTTTACTCAGACACTAGTACATCACTCCTTCATTCAGTCAATTACAGGTTATTAAACTTTCAGTCAGTCATAACTCAATCACTCTCCTTCAGTCACTCACTATTTATTTATTTACTCAGTCATTCATTCAGTCACTTACATAATTACTGTCACTCACTCATTCTGTCTCTTATTTAATAATTCACTCATTCATTAACCAGCCCCCTTCCTCATTTATGCATTAACCAACTCTTTCTCTCACTCATTCATTAACCAACTCACTTACTCACTCATTCATTAACTAGCTGAAACTCCCTCATTAACTCACTCACTCATTTATTTAGTAACTCATTCATTCTCTTGCTCACTCGGTAGTCATTAATTTACTCAGTTAGTACCTCACTTACTCACTCGTTCATTCAGTAACTCATTTATTCACTCAGTAGTCATTAATTTACTCACACAGTCTTTCAGTCGTACCTCTAAGACTAAACTTATGTTTTTCTATATTAGTAATTGAAATTGTACCTCCTGTCTCTAATGTTTATATTGTTTACTGTTGGTGTAGATATCCCCCTGGGATGAATAAAGTGTGTGTGTGTGTGTGTGTGTGTGTGTGTGTGTGTGTGTGTGTGTGTGTGTGTGTGTGTGTGTGTAATTTCACAGTCTAGGGAAGAAAGCTTGATCCTTCTCTCTAGCCACACATAGTTTTACACTTGAATGGCCTCTTCTAGTCTTTATTATATTTCACTTTGAATGTAGTTCACTGTGGTGACAGGAGCTGCTGATATTTCTTATCATTTTGTTTTCTAATCTAAGTTCATTTCCTATAATTCTTTTGCAGGGAACGGCTCTCCCGTGTTCACAGGGGAGGTTGACTGCACATATTACTTTAACTGGCAGACGTCATACGCGTGTTTAAAGAAAACCAAAGACCTGCTGTGCAGAGTCACAGATGGCAAAATGCACTATGACCTCTCCCGTCTCACTCGCTACACAGGTAAAAGCTATTTTTATCTCTAATGCTGGGGGTCACCAAAGGGCAAAATTTATACAGTGTAATATCATAGACATTTTTCTCAGAACGTTCATGTGACCTGGTAGCTACACCTCCACGACTTAAGTGTTTGGGGACCTGTGCTATAAAATGTCATTTCTAACATTAGCAAATATTGTATGAGACAAATAATAATAAGGAATAAGGTCATGGAATTTTCCAGCCATATGTAGTTTTTCCCTTCACTGGGAAAACCTGATCCAGCATGACAAGGTCTTTGTGCACAAATCTAGCTTCATGAAGATGTGATTAACCTTGGTTGGAGTGGAAGATCTGCTATAGCACATACCAAACCCTCCTCAGGTGTCCACAAACTTTTGCCCATATAGAGCATGTACCATCATTTTTAGGGGTTTTTTTTATTAACAAAACCGTATCGTATTATAAAAGTCCGAGTTGTTTGGTCATATTATCTAGCGTTATTATGACATCAGGGATCAAGTTTAAGTTTTTAGTAATACTTTAATCCACACATCTCTCTCTGTAACACACCCAGCGTAGGGCAGGAGCTCATGCTGTGAATGTGATCCCCTCAGAGCAGCAGTTAGCCAGTAGTAGAGTATGAAACATGATCGCCATCTTATTAGATTTTTTTTTCTTCCTGCTTAATAAATTATCTTTACATCTGGTGTCTGTTTTTTTGTCTTTCAGCATCTGAAACACAACAGAACTGGGTGGCGGTGGATGCCAACTCTCCCGAGAAGGACAAAAAAATGTTCTACGTGAACGTGTGTAATAAAATCATTAAGCAGAAGGAGACGTTCTTGTGTCCTGAAAATGCAGCACTATGCGCTGTGGGTGAGTGTTAATGTTACATCACCTTTACAACAGGTATAAATGCTGCTGTATTTTTAATACCAAGTGTGCGGAAGTGTTAAGGTCACACGTCCTGTCTGTCTTTCTGTCTGTCTGTCTGTCTGTCTGTCTATCTATCTATCTATCTATCTATATCTATCGTTCTATCTCTCTATCTATCGTTCTATCTCTCTATCTATCGTTCTATCTATCGTTCTATCTCTTGCTATATATCGTTCTATCTCTCACTATATATCGTTCTATCTCTCTATCTATCTATCTATCTATCTATCTATCTATCTATCTATCTATCTATCTATCTATCTATCTATCTATCTATCTATCTAGTTTACCTTAATCTGTTTATGCTTTGGAAATAAATAAAAATAAATAAAATACAAAAATAAATAAATACAAATAATATATAGTTTTAATTGTCTGAAGCAACAGAATGAAATCATTTAAAAAAAGTTTTTTAATTATTTACCTACTTTTCTTTTTTGATAAAAAAAAATGTGCATGTATTTTATTTATTCATTTATGATATGCTCATTTGATCCTTTTTTTTTTTGTCTTTTTATTTTTTAGATATTGCATCCAACTTTTTATATATATATATATATATATAAAATATATATAATATATATATATATATAAATAATATTAAATTGTGTCAAGACACATTGCTTAATGAAAGAAAATGAATCTCACAGCTGTAGAGCATAACTGTTTTCCTAATTATTTGTTATTTCATCAGGGAAAGAAAACTCCATTAGCCTGGGTCAGTTCCTCTCATCACCACAGAAAGACCAGACCGGGACGGACCTGAGGCTCATCTACACTGACGGCGATGTGTGCAGAAAAACCATGAAGATTAAAAGTATCATTACTTTAAAGTGTAAACCCGGAGACATGGACAGCGCCCCCATCATGAGGAGCGTGTCGAGCGACGGCTGCATTTATGAGTTCGAGTGGCAGACCGCCGCCGCCTGCGTGCTCACCAGAACAAAGGGCGACGACTGCAAAGTGGAAAACTCCACCGCAGGTAGCGCACCACCTCAAAACCACCCACCATCATCTCAGGGACATAATGACATTTCAAGAGAAAAGAAAATTCATGTGTAATCATGATTATATTATAATCATAATCATGACGCTATATGGCCAAAAGTATTGACACCTACGCAACCAACCTGCCCAGCCGTATGTGGTTCTTCCCCAAACTTGTAGGCACACAATTGCATAGGACCTCACTTCACTTGAGCTTGGGCTCCATGAAGATATTCTTCACATGGGTTGGAGTGGAAGATCTCTTGCTATAGAGCTACAAAAATATTGAAAACCTTTTGGGATGAATGTGAACTTTGACTGCTCAGGTGTCCACACACTTAGTTTTTTCCATAGAGATACACTATATGGACTACCGTGTGTGTGTGTGTGTGTGTGTGTGTGTGTGTGTGTGTGTGTGTGTGTGTGTGTGTGTGTGTGTGTGTGTGTGTGTGTGTGTGTGTGTGTGTGTGTGTGTGTGTGTGTATTTATTAACACGTTACAGTATTCTACCCCATACTGATCACCATTCCTTAAGACTCCTGGTTCTGCTTAGCGTTGTTTTGATCCCTCATGGCTCTAAAAATGACCAACTGCTCCTTTAAAATAAAAATCATCTCTCTCTGCATGAAAAATTAAACAAACATGTTCCTGTTTTTTTTTCCCCTAGGAATTTCCTTTGACCTGACCCCGCTGAGGAAGGCTGATGGAGGATACTACAACATCTCCAAGGACAAATACGACTACTTTATTAACGTCTGTGGGAACGTTAAGTTTGCAGACTGCCCTGAGAAATCAGGAGCCTGTCAGGTGGATAAGAGGCAAGAGAACTCTTCATTTCCACACAAACTCGTTCTTCTTAGATTTCAGGAAAGTTTTTCTGTTCTTATCTGAACTTCCCTGTTTTTGTTTTGTCAGTACTAAATCTAATTCCTGGAACCTGGGTAAGTTTAACCTCAGTCTGTCGTATTACGATGGAATGATCGAGCTGGACTATGTAAACGGATCTCGGTACAACAATGAGGAACACACACAGCGCTCCACACACATCTCTTTCCTGTGTGACCGAGAGGCCGGGCCAGGCAAACCTGAGTTTCAGGTATAATTTAATAAAACTACTAAAGGATTCAATGGTTCTACTCCTACTTCTATTAATACTAGTATTACTGCTGTTACTACTCCTAATTCTACTACTGTTTTACGTCTACTCTTACAAATTATAATTATACTACTGGTGCTACTCCTACAACTCGTAATTCTGCTACTGTTACTACTTCTACTTCTACTCCATCAGCTATTAATCTTACTACTGTTACTAGTCAAGTTTATTTCTAAAGCGCTTTTCACAAGACATTGTCTTAAATCAGCTTTACAGAATTTAACAGTTAAGGTGAACGATGTGTATTTATCCCTGATAATCAGCCATATGGCGACTGTGGCAAGGAAAAACTTCCTTAGATGGTATGAGGAAGAAACCTTGAGTTTCCAAAAAGGGAACCCATCCTCATTTGGGTGACATGAAGAGTGTGATTATAGTCTTTAATCAATACAAAAAACTGGAGAGTGAGAGCTAATTTCATGAGGAATGTAAGATTATGAGTAATGTCCTTTCTACAGTCTTATACAGTCATTTGAGATTATGGAACCAGGAGCTACTGAGCACGTCATAAAATAGCTCATCGTTTGGTTTTGATGAGATATATAGCTGGGTATCATCAGCGTAACGGTGGAAGCTAATCCCATGCCTTCTAATAATATTTCCTAAGAGAATCATGTATATTGTGAAAAGCAGGGGTCTTAGAACTGAACCTTGTGGCACCCCATAATTGTAACGATCAGACAGGTAGGATTTAAACCAGCTTAATGCCTGTCCCTGAATGCGATGTAATTTTGTAAGCGATCTAGGAGAAGATCATGATCTATAGTGTCAAATGCAGCACTAAGATCCAGCAAAACTAACCGAGAGACGTAGCCTTGGTCTGAAGCTAAAAACAGGTCATTAGAGATTTTAACTAGAGCAGTTTCCGTGCTATGATAGGGCCTTAAACCTGACTGAAACTCTTTTAAAGATATTGTTCTCTTGTAAGTAGGAACATAACTGGGCAGAAACAATCTTTTTTAAAATCTTAGACATAAACGGGAGATTTGAAATGGGTCTGTAATTTGATTGTGTTTGGATCCAAATTAGGTTTCTTAAAGAGGGGCTTAATAACTGCTAACGTGAGGGGTTTAGGGGCGTGACCTAAAGATAGTGAGGAGTTAATAATATTCAGAAGAGGCTCACCAGCTGTATGTAACATATCATTCTGTACTGTTACTACTCTTAATCCTGTTATTGTTTCTACTCCTAATTCTATGACTGTTACTACTTCAAATCCTACTACTGTTACTGTTGCTACTCCTAATTCTACTACTCTTACTACTTTTAATTCTACTACTTCTACTCCATCTACTCCAAATCCTACTACCGTTACTACTCCTAATCTTACTACTGTTACTACTCCTAATCCTGCTACTGCTTCTACTGTTGCTACTCCTAATTCTACTACTCTTACTACTTCTAGTTCTACTACTGTTACTACTTCTACTCCATCTACTCCTAATCTTACCACTGTTACTACTTTTAATCCTGCTACTGTTTTTACTGTTTCTACCCCTAATTCTGCTACTGTTTCTACTGTTGCTACTCCTAATTCTACTACTTCTAATTCTACTACTGTTACTACTTCTACTCCATCTACTTCTAATCCTACTACTGTTACTGTTACTAGTCCTAATTCTGCTACTGTTTCTATTGTTAATTCTTCTACTGTTACTACTTCTACTCCATCTACTCCTAATCCTAATACCGTTACTACTCCTAATCTTACTACGGTTACTGTTACTACTCCTAATCCTAATACCGTTACTACTCCTAATCCTAATACCGTTACTACTCCTAATCTTACTACGGTTACCGTTACTACTCCTAATCCTAATACCGTTACTACTCCTAATCTTACTACTGTTACTGTTACTACTCCTAATCCTAATACCGTTACTACTCCTAATCCTAATACCGTTACTACTCCTAATCTTACTACTGTTACTTTTACTACTCCTAATCCTAATACCGTTACTACTCCTAATCTTACTACTGTTACTTTTACTACTCCTAATCCTAATACCGTTACTACTCCTAATCTTACTACTGTTACTGTTACTACTCCTAATCCTAATACCGTTACTACTCCTAATCCTAATACCGTTACTAGTCCTAATCATACTACTGTTACCGTTACTACTCCTAATCCTAACGTTACTACTCCTAATCCTAATACCGTTACTACTCCTAATCTTACTACTGTTACTGTTACTACTCTTAATCCTAATACCGTTACTACTCCTAATCCTAATACCGTTACTACTCCTAATCCTACTACTGTTACTGTTGCTACTCCTAATCGTACTACTGTTACTACTCCTAATTGTACTACTTCTAATTCTACTACTGTTACTACTTCTACTCCATCTACTCCAAATCCTACTACTGTTACTACTCTTACTACTAATACTTAAATAGTCCTACTTCTGTTGCCATTTCTACTACTATTTCTTCTGTATCTACTATACTACTGTTGCTACTACTTCTACTGCTGTTATTATTATATTATATTATATTATATTATATTATATTATATTATATTATATTATTATATACTGCTGAAATTTGGAAATTTCCCCACTGTGGGACGAATAAAGGTTTATCTTATCTCTTATTCCTAGTATTAATACTTCTAGTACTATTAATTATAATACTTCTACTATTTCATATGGTGGAAATACATTACTCATTGAAGTAATGATAGATTTTGTAAATATAATGTATTTGGCTCGGTTTTATTTTAAAATGATCATTTGTATTGTTTTCTGATAAACTAAGGGAATGTTTCTCATCCTGTTTCACCCAGGATGAGGATGAATACACCTACAACTTCCGGTGGTACACCTCGTACGCTTGTCCAGAGAGGCCACAGGAGTGTGTGGTTACTGACCCCAATACCTTTCAGCAGTTTGACTTGTCAAGGTGAAATTGATCTTGCTGCATATTGCTTTTATGTGGAAAAACGTTAACTATAACCAACACGTTTCTGTTTGCTTTAATGATCTGCTTGTTGTTGTTGTTGTCGTCGTCCCCTTCCCCCCGCGACCATGCAGCTTGTCAAAGTCGGTCGGATCTGCAAACTGGGGGGCCATGGACATGAAAAAACATAGAATGTACTACATCAACGTGTGCCAGCCGCTCAGACCAGTGCCGGGCTGCGACCGACTTGCCTCAGTGTGCCAGATCAAATACGAGAGTGATCAGGTAATATTTTCCCTTAGAAATAGCATTGTAGAGCATACTGTATATGGGCAAAAGTTTCTGGACACCTGGATATTCGATTATGTGCTTTTTGGACATCCTATTCCACGATTATTCTTCATTTGCACTTATAATTAGCTTCATTTCTGGGAAGATTTTGTGGACATTTGTGCTCATTCAGCATTCACAGCCAGCGTTCACATTCATCCCAAAGGTGTTCAATAGGCTTGCGGAAGATCTTCCACTCCAACCCATGGAAAGAATATCTTCATGGCTTTGTGCATGGTCATGCTGAAACAGGTTTAGGTCTCCTAGTTCCAGCAAATGGAAAATTTCATCCAACCACTTCCTATACAACTGTGTGCCTTTTTAAAGTTTGGATAAGAATCACATATCGGTGGGGAAAGTTCAGTGTCCGAATACTTTTGGGCATATAGTGTGCCTAGCATTTCAGATTCAACGATCATTGATTTATGTGGTTCACATGCTATCGAGATGATTCAAGGACCAATTATTTACCGTTCTCATATGGATTTTTTACAGGAAATAGATTCTGAAAAAGTTACCATCAGTAACCTGGGCATGGCTACAAAGGGCCCTGTGATCATAGAGGACAATCAGCTGCTGCTGGAGTACACGAACGGCTCGGCGTGTGAGGTGGACGGAAAGATGACCGCCTATATCACACGCATTCACTTTGTCTGCTCTGAAGGACCTGCGGTGAGGATCCTATCGACTCAGACTTAACTATAATATAAAATATAACAATGTATGTATTATAATAAAATGTTTGTGTTATTTTTTTCAATATATAATTTGTGTTGACGCAGACATCCGGTCCACGGTTTTTATCGGACCAGGACTGCGTAGTAAACTTCATGTGGGACACAGATGCAGCCTGCGCCATTTCGACTGCCGTAGACACCAATCAGGTAAGCCACTGAGATCAGGGTGAGAAGTTGCGTTTTATTTAATATTCAATCGCGATTAATCACATGATTAGTCATGAGTTAAATTGATTAATCACAACCTAATTGCGTGTTTCTATCTGTTCTAAATGTGCCTCAAATGAACACTTTTCACAATATATTCCAGTAGTTAAACCAAAAAGAACGTTTGCTGTTTCCACACGGACGGTTTTAATTGCCGGATGTGTGCATCATAGCGGATTTTGGTGCTTGATCTAAGACTACTTGTACCGTTTCAAAAATTCACGATTCTTTTTTTTTTGTATTTAATTAATGCAGTTTATTATTATTATTTAATTTGTGATCATCAACGTTTGAACAGTTTACATTTTTAAAACTATTTTAAATAAAATGCCTGCTTGGTTAAATAATATATAAAAAAATTTAATATTTAAAAAAAATTTAATAGAATAAATCGATTGCAAAAAATGTATACGCTTAATTTTTTTATTATGTTTAAATTGAGTAATAAATTAAATTGGCACAAAATAATTTGATGAAATTAAATTTAATAATTTTTGTTATTAATTAGGTTACATTTCTTGGATCCCATTTGGGTCTCATAGTACACCGTTGGTTGTGTATGTTTGTGTATGCATGAATACGCTAAAGAATTTGTGGCGTTTGTGTTAGCCGCTAACCTGGACGTGCTATATTATATAGCTTTTTATGAACACACACACACACACACACACACACATTTTCATTTAACGTCATATATATATATATATATATATATATATAATATATAATTTTCTTAATCTGATTTATTCATACGTTTATTTATTAATTAGTATGTTATATACTATAAACTTTATACTATACTTTTTATATATATATATATACATGATTTATATATACATTCACAATACAAGAACTCAAAAGCAGTGTGGTTATAAAATTGAGCTGGAATGTCGACTTGAAATGCTTAAATAAGTGAACAATGTAATCAGTGTGTGTGTGTGTGTGTGTGTGTGTGTGTGTGTGTGTGTGTGTGTGTGTGTGTGTGTGTGTGTGTGTGTGTGTGTGTGTGTGTGTGTGTGTGTGTGTGTGTGTGTGTGTTAGACTTGTTCATTAAAGCATCCCAACACCGGCTTCGAGTTCAACCTGCTTCCTCTGGCCTCCGAAAACGGATACAAGACGACTGCGAATGGAAAAGAGTTCATTGTGAGTAAACATTAATTTACTGACTTGCTTTTGAGAGGTTTTAAAGAAAAAAAAGGAAAAAACTTCTCTGAATGGGATTTTTTTAATGTGTCCCCGTCAGGTGAACATCTGCTCAGAAGCCCGGCAGTGCAAAGCAGACAAGAAGGATGTTGCGGGCTGTGTGGTGGAGGACGGCAAGCCTCACAGTTTTGTCGGAGTGAAGAGAACTCTGCAGTTATCTACCGATGGCCTGCTTACTCTAACTTACAAAGGAGAGCTGGATAAACAGCTGGGTGGGTTCACGTTTGATGCCCTGCATTTGATGTCGTAGAATGATTAGTGAACTGTCCGTGGTGCTACACGTGAAATTTTTTTACAAAAAAAAAAAAAAAAAAAAAGCAAGAAAAATAAGCGAGATTTGCTTTGCTAATCTGGTGAATCCAATCACCGTAGGACCAAAAGCATTGGGGCACATCCATATTCGGTTCTTCCCCAAACTATCATCACAAACTTGGAGGCACACAATTGTATAGAATGTCTCCGATTGTGGTGGCATAACATTTTCCCTTCACTTGAACTTGGAGACCCAAACCAGTTCCAGATGGCTCCGTTAAGATATGCATGAAGTGGAAGATCTCCTGCTATAAAGCTGTTAAACCATATTGAACACTGTTGAGATGGGACTGTTGGCTACATCACTACCTGATTTTACTAACACCATTGTGACTGAATAAATGTCCTCAAGCACACTCCAAAATCTAGTGGAATATCATCTTCCCAGAAGAGCGGAGCACAAATTGTTATCCTGAAGTTTCCACAAAATGTAGTGCCTGTAAATCATATAATAGTCATTTTTGTAATCTAGCATAATATTTTATGATGAGTGCCTTCACTTATTTTCTCTCTGTAGGTACCGAAGCCACGTTCACAATAAATTTCGTGTGCAATCAGAGCTCTACTACCGGCTCCCTGAAGCTCATTCGTGAGGGGATTAGCACGTCCTCACACGTGCAGCATGACGTCCTGTTTGAGTTCTCTACAGCTCTGGCTTGCGAGCCTGCCCCGGTAGATTGTCGTGTCACAGGTAAAATAACTTTTGGCAGCTTGATGATACTGGGGCTTGAACTTCTGACTTTCAGAGTATAGAGATTTTACATTCAGATACTTTAAATTGTTAGTATAATAGACTGCAAATGCAACTAGGAAAAGGTGGCAGTTTATACTGGAATATGAACACTATGGGTGTGTGTGTGTGTGTGTGTGTGTGTGTGTGTGTGTGTGTGTGTGTGTGTGTGTGCCAACACTTTTAAAGTAGTGTTCTGGGCTTTTTAAGGAAGAAATGACTGAAAACTGAATTGTTTTGCTGCAAAATTAATCAAATTTATCAATGATGTTTTTGACCATTTTATCATAGCTAATAGAGATAATTGTAGTGCAAAGGCAATCAATCTGCATATAAAATATTGGTCACTATCTAAATAATAAAAGTCTAGCACATTTAAAAAAAATTATACGATGCAAATATGCGAATTGCTGAACCTTACCATCGCTAGATGATTGTAATAATAGTCATGATAATTACTGGAGTAGTAGCAGTTATATTACTAATAATAGCAATAGTTGTCATTTATAAAGTGCCAAATTAGACACATTCAAACGGAAACAAAAAGTAACAGTTCAGATCAATAAAAACTGCTACATTCAGAAATGAGTGAAATTTACATTTTAAATAACAACAAAATTAGATCTTGTGAAAACTAGTCCTGCAAGTAGTCAAGCATAGCATGGCCAAGTTCTAGTTCTATATTATTATTCAAAGTTTAAAAGCCACAAATTATAATGTAGAAAGCAGAGCTGGTGTGCATGGTGTTCAGTAAATCGCCTCTAGAGGCTGCTCTCATACTATATAATGACCTGCTCAGGCACTTCAGCAAACAGGCACAACCCGGAAAAACTATTAATATGGATTTTTGCAGATAGGCATGGCAATCAACTATCAGTGCAGATTAATCTGCAAAACTAATGAATCGGTCGACCTCTAGTAGTCATTCTAGTCATATTAATTGTAGAAGAAGTGGTAGTTGTATCAGTAACAGTATTGGTCATAGTAGACAATCAATGCAGTGATTGTTTTAGTGTCCTCAAAGTCATAGTAATCATTGTAATAATAGTCGCAGTGGTCCTTTCTCCCTGCTCACTTGTTTTGTCATGTGTACAGACTCTCAGGGAAATGAGTACGACCTGAGGGACCTCAATAAAGTCTACGTACCTTTAGACACATCAGACCAGGCAAAATCTCAGAAGTTCTTCATCAGTGTGTGTAAACCTCTACCATATGTCAAGAACTGCCCAGGTAACTCGCACAACCGCAAGTCTCATTGTTATCGGTTTCTCTATGTGATGCTGTGATGCAGCTTTGACAGTTCATTGCCCGGACTGTTTTGACAGTCTATTTTTCTTTAAAGAACGCATTGTGTAGGTTTATAATGTATGATGGCAAGATGTTTTCTGTTATTGCTTATGATATAGCAGCTTTACACAGTTGTTCTATAACCAATATGGCAAAACAAGGCCCTATTCAGTTTAGCAGAAAATTCTGTAAATCCTGCGTGTGTATGTACTTTATAAAAAGTACAGTGTGGTTAAAGAGGTCATCACACAGTCTTTTGTCACCGGCAGCTGGGGTAATTGGAGCGTGCGGTCAGTTCAGTGGACAAGGTGTGAATCTGGGCTTTGTGCAGTCCACCCCGCAGGCCGGCTCAGACGGCTCCATCAGCATCGTCTATCAGAATGGGGATAAGTGCGGTTCAGGAGGACGTTACTCAGCACGCGTGATCTTCCAGTGTGATGACAACCCTGTAAGCACAATCAGTCTGCTTTGTGTTTTTTTTTTTTTTATCCTGTATGTTCTCATCCTTGAAGTTATTCCGTATTTGAGATATCCTCATACTTGTCAAAAAAGTCTGACATACAGAAATTAAATTCCTGCTCCTCTGCTAATTAAAGGGCTCACCGATGTTTGATCGTAAGGACGGCTGTGAATACGTATTCATCTGGAGGACCTCCGAAGCCTGCCCGATTAAAATATCACAAGGTACGATATAAATACAAAATGATCCAAATGGCTTTTGAAAGCATATACAGCCAGTTTTTTCTCATCACTTTTTAATGCAAGTGGATGGGGTTGGTCAGGAGAGTCTGAGTGAGTGAATGGGGTTGGTCAGGAGAGTCTGAGTGAGTGGATTGGGTTGGACAGAAGGGTCTGATTGGGTGGATGGGGTTGGTCAGGAGAGTCTGAGTGAGTGGATGGGGTTGGTCAGGAGAGTCTGAATGAGTGGATTGGGTTGGACAAAAGGGTCTGATTGGGTGGATGGGGTTGGTCAGGAGGGTCTGCGTGAGTGGATGGGGTTGGTAAGGAGAGTCTGAGTGAGTGGATGGGGTTGGTCAGAAGGGTCTGCGTGAGTGGATGGGGTTGGTCAGGAGAGTCTGAGTGAGTGGATTGGTTTGGACAGAAGGGTCTGATTGGGTCGATTGGGTTGGACAGAAGGGTCTGATTGGGTGGATGGGGTTGGTCAGGAGGGTCTGATTGGGTGGATGGGGTTGGTCAGGAGGGTCTGCGTGAGTGGATGGGGTTGGTAAGGAGAGTCTGAGTGAGTGGATGGGGTTGGTCAGAAGGGTCTGCGTGAGTGGATGGGGTTGGTAAGGAGAGTCTGAGTGAGTGGATGGGGTTGGTAAGAAGAGTCTGAGTGAGTGAATGGGGTTGGTCAGAAGGGTCTGAGTGAGTGGGTGGGGGTGGTCATGAGAGTCTGAATGAGTGGATGGGGTTGGTCAGGAGAGTCTGAATGAGTGGATTGGGTTGGTCAGAAGGGTCTGAGTGAGTGGATGGGGGTGGTCAGGAGAGTCTGAGTGAGTGGATGGGGTTGGTCAGAAGGGTCTGAGTGAGTGGATGGGGTTGGTCAGGAGAGTCTGAGTGAGTGGATTGGGTTGGACAGAAGGGTCTGATTGGGTGGATTGGGTTGGACAGAAGGGTCTGATTGGGTGGATGGGGTTGGTCAGGAGGGTCTGAGTAAGTGGATGGGGTTGGTCAGAAGGGTCTGAGTGAGTGGATGGGGTTGGTCAGGAGAGTCTGATTGGGTGGATGGGGTTGGTCAGGAGAGTCTGATTGGGTGGATGGGGTTGGTCAGAAGGGTCTGAGTGAGTGGATGGGGTTGGTCAGAAGGGTCTGAGTGAGTGGATGGGGTTGGTCAGAAGGGTCTGAGTGAGTGGATGGGGTTGGGCAGGAGAGTCTGAGTGAGTGGATGGGGGTGGTCAGGAGAGTCTGAGTGAGTGGATGGGGTTGGTAGGATTGGATGGGGTTGGTCAGAAGGGTCTGAGTGAGTGGATGGGGTTGGGCAGGAGAGTCTGAGTGAGTGGATGGGGGTGGTCAGGAGAGTCTGAGTGAGTGGATGGGGTTGGTCAGAAGGGTCTGAGTGAGTGGATGGGGTTGGTCAGGAGAGTCTGAGTGAGTGGATTGGGTTGGACAGAAGGGTCTGAGTGAGTGGATGGGGTTGGGCAGGAAAGTCTCAGTGAGTGGATGGGGTTGGACAGGAGGGTCTGAGTGAGTGGATGGGGTCTGAGTGAGTGGATGGGGTTGGTCAGGAGAGTCTGAAAGAGTGGATGGGGTCTGAGTGAGTGGATGGGGTTGGTCAAAAGGGTCTGAGTGAGTGGATGGGGTCTGAGTGAGTGGATGGGGTTGGTCAGGAGAGTCTGAAAGAGTGGATGGGGTCTGAGTGAGTGGATGGGGTTGGTCAAAAGGGTCTGAGTGAGTGGATGTGGTCTGAGTGAGTGGATGGGGTTGGTCAGAAGGGTCTGAGTGAGTGGATGGGGTTGGTCAGAAGGGTCTGAGTGAGTGGATGGGGTTGGTCAGAAGGGTCTGAGTGAGTGGATGGGGTTGGTCAGAAGGGTCTGAGTGAGTGGATGGGGTTGGTCAGAAGGGTCTGAGTGAGTGGATGGGGTTGGTCAGGAGAGTCTGAGTGAGTGGATGGGGTTGGTCAGGAGTTTGAGTAAATGGAGAGTCTCCAGGAGTGGGGTGTTTGTCAGGTTAGTCTGGGTGGGAATTGGTGGAATAAATCAAGTGTGAATTCTTCTGTGTGTAATTGGTATTTACACTCTGTTCTCATTACTAATAGGCTTGTCATCTTTTTATGTTGAACAATTCTGTCTTAAAAACTAAAGTGTGCTTCAGTAATATGTTTAGAGGGGACAAATTTGGAGAATAATTTTCTTTTCAGAAAAAAACATAAACTCAATTGTTTGAGGTAGAATTCCTTTATCATCTGTGTGCTCTTTTTATAACACTGTACTATATACTATACTCCTTTTTCCATTGCCTATTAAAGGCTGTAAGTAAAAACATTTTCTTATTCCAGGTTCCAACTGTAAGGTAAAGGACCAAAGGAGTGGGTATGAGTTTGACCTGACTCCGCTGTCTGGGACGGATTATGAGGTGAAGAGCTCAACGTATGAATATCATTTTGCTGTATGTGGCCCTATTGAGACGTCAGTGTGTCCACACGGAACTGATAACACGGTTTCATCCTGCCAAGTAGAGGGTACCGCTCATAAGATTTCTGGTCAGTAAATTTTTTTAAAATTCTTTAAAATCAACCAAATCATGTCCCTTTAACGTGATAAGTACTAAGATATGTGTTTCGTTCTACCCTAACAGGCTTGTCTAATCAGAACTTGACGTTTGATGATGGCGTTATAATGATCAACTACACACATGGGGACACCTGCCATAAGATTTACGAGCGATCGACAGCTATTATGTTTTCCTGTGACCACAGCAAGAACCCGGTATGGCTTCATGAATCTAAACGATTTTCACTCGTCACGTTGTTTGTTTTCTGATTGTGTTTTTTTCTAAATTATTGATTGTAGGGCAAGCCAGCGTTTATCAGAGAGACTGCAGACTGTACCTACTTGTTTGAATGGCACACAACTTTGGCCTGTCCTCCTTTTAAGACCATCAGCTGCTCCTACAAGTGAGAACAATTCATAAAAACCTTTTTAACAAGCCGTGTACACAAACCAGTGTAAAGATATATTTGCTGAAATGGTGGTTAGTTCCCCTAAATAATGTTGAGAACAATTGAGACCATGAGGTTCTTGTGAAAATTCATTAAGCTTTGTATATTCCTACAAGGATGTTTTCTTCCCAACACTTGATTGCTCCTTCCGTTAGGATGCAGTTTGGAAAAAAGTGTCTTCTTGGTCTCACCACTGTTTTTGAATCGTATGTATTTTAGTGACGGCAGTGGACACTCGTATGATCTGTCCTCATTGGCGCGGCACAGCAGTAACTGGGTGATTTTGCCGCAGACTGGAAATAAAGACCAGCGCTACTACATCAACGTGTGCAAGTCTCTCGTTCCTCAGAGCGGTGAGTCAAAGCTACGTCCTAACCTGCTTTCTTTATATGAGGGTAATGAGCTTGTAAGTCCAGAATTACTCTAACCGGGAATTTTAGTCACCCAGTTTCAGTTTTTGCAGTAGAAAGCTGTTTTAATTTTGTTTATATTTGTGTGTGTGTTGTAGGTTTATGGGGCTGCCCGAGCAGCGCAGCAGCTTGTCAGAAGACCAATGATAAGTATGTGAGTCTGGGAGAAGCTCAGTCCGAGCCACAGTGGGAGGAAAACGCGCTGGTGCTGAAGTACACTGACGGAACAACCTGCCCAGCCGGGGACCGCAAACGGTCCACCATCATCCGCTTTAAATGTGATCGCAACAAAGTGGTGAGGAAACACCGTGAGACACTCACAAACAGCCATACATTGTGTTTTACAGAATTGTTTTTATAAGCAAATAATTTCAATATGTATTTTGAGATTTTTTTTTTTCTTTCTAAACTGCATTTTTTACACCATTGATTTTATGAATATCATCATAGATGATAGTCGCTTGAATAAATTTGTTTTGCTTTAGATGCTGTCTAAAACAGAACTAGTTTATTACTGAACAGGTTTGTTTGGTATGTAGGGCTGCGATTAACGATTATTTTGCTAATCGGTTAATCAATTATTATTTCCGATTAATTGGATTTTTTTTAAAGATTCTTAAATTAATTAAAATTAATGTAATTTTGTATAATAATTAAAGGATATATGCATAAATGAAATATAAAAACATTGTGTGTGTGTGTGTGTGTGTGTGTGTGTGTGTGTGTGTGTGTGGTTGGCTGCAGGACTCGAAGCCCACTCTGATCACGGCACTGGAGGACTGCGTGTACACCTTTGTGTGGTTCACCACAGCAGCGTGTCCTCTTAACAGCACTGAGCACGGAGACTGCAAAGTCACTAATCCCCTCACAGGTGAGTCCTACGGAGAGACCACCAGCCTGGTACACACCTGCCGTATTCAGAAGATGATGGGTCACTTTATCAGCTACTATAAAGTTATTTTTTAAACATAATTAAGGGTGTAACGGTACACAAAATTCACGGTTCGGTACATACCTCAGTTTTGAAGTCACAGTCCGGTTCAGTTTCCATACAGTTAGAGGGAGGAATGCAAAACATTTTTCTTGTTTTTATGTCGTTTATTATTTTAAACATTTGTGAACATAATAAAAGTGAAAAAATATATAAATATATTTAAAAAAGAGCAAATCAAATTGACGCAATACACTTTTTTTATGATATTAATTAAATTAAGTAATCGATTAAATTAGCATAAATTTGTTTATTAAAACAAATCAAATGCTTGGAAAATATTTTATCTTTCAATTAAACACATAGTTTACATTTGTTAGACCGCATCATAATCCAAGCCATAAATGTAATTAATGAAGGATCTAAATATGTCCTGCTCTTCCCTCCACAGGGCATTTGTTTGACTTGAACTCCCTCACCCAGGATGGTGGATATACGGTGTACCACAGCGTCGATGTAAGGAAGATGTATCGCCTCAATATCTGTGGCCCCATAAAGAACACAGGCTGCGCTTCCGAAGCAGGTGACGCCCCAAAATCAACTTTTTAAAAATATTCATCTGTCTACCAGGTTCCCTGTTCAGCACTGATGTCCTTGTCTGTACCACAGGAATGTGCATCAAAGACGCTAACTCAGCAGTGAATGGAGGAATGCCTAGCAAGAAGCTGGTCTATAAGGACCAGGTGGTGGAGCTGACCTACGAGGGCGGAGACGTCTGTGCAGCCAATCCGTCACTCAAACACAAGAGCATCATCAGCTTCATCTGCAAGTCTGAGGGAAGCGGCACCAGCAAGCCCGTGCTGGTCGACTCGGACATGAACACCTGCACTCACTTTTTCTCCTGGCACACACCGCTGGTCTGTGAGGAACAGGTACTTCGAAACACATGAAATACCTTCTTGAATCATTTGGTTATAAAAGCAGTAAAAACTAATAGAAACTTCTCAGGAACCTTCATACCAGGAACACAAAGGGCTACTTGTACTATCACATTATAACCAAAATGGCAATTAAATCTGCCCTAACACACTTGTCCCTAGGTGAGATGCTCGGTTTGGAACAAAACCAGCCTGATAGACCTGAGTCCTCTGATTCACCTCAGCGGGTATTACACCGCCACGGACGAGGACACTGGCGAGATCGCCGATAAAAACAAGGAGGACACATCCCGTGTCTTCTACATTAACATCTGCCAGCCTCTCAACCCCATTCCAGGGGTCAAGTGTCCTCCTGGAGCAGCGGTGTGCATGGACCCTCCTCAAGGAGACCCTATTGTGAGTTTATTCAGTTTATATATTTATGAAGAATTTGCAAGCGGGTTTGGGGTCCTGAGCATGTGCTGTATTGTGAAGGATGTTTCTGTTTCGTGGTAGTGACCACCACCACTTTTTTGTTCTTTCACTCCATAACAGGACATTGGACGTGCCACTTCCTCTCCTACTTATAACAAAGATCAGGTAAAAAAAAAACAATGAAAGGAAAGGAATAATTTTTCAATATCGCATTAATATCTTTGCACTTTGAATCTTATTTTCTCCATATTTCACCAGGTGGAGATTGACTTTACCAGTAAGACACCATGCGCAGCCGATCCCTCTGTCAACTACACCTCCAGAATCATCTTCACCTGCCAGAAAGACACAGACCTGGTACGTGCTCTTAATGTCAGTCTTATTTGGAGTGGACTCTTACCTGGATAGCCCCTTGAGCTTTCACATACGATTACAGGGATCCCCAGAGATGATTCATCAGCTGGACTGCACGTACGTGTTCGAGTGGCTGACACCTCTGGTGTGTCCTGAGACGGTCAGCGTGCAGGGCTGCAAGCTCCAAGTCTCCCAGCTGCAGTACACCTTCGACCTCTCGCGTCTGTCGGGAGACGTTCAGGTAGCTGTCCGTGTCATCACGTCAACACATGAAACGAAAAAGTTTATTTTTTTTTAGTTTCTATGTAATATTCGCTAAATGCCTCATTGTATATCTGACTACAAGTGTTTCTCCAAAATATTTTGCCGTGCCTCTTGTAAGATTTGCCAACTTGCGATCCAGTTCATCCCAGAGCAGGTTAATAGGATTTGGGTGCGGTGACTGAGCAGGTCATTTAACTATAGCTAACATTCCAGACGACGTCTTGTTGTATGGTGAAGTCGGTTCCAATGAGCCGCAGCTTTTCCGTGTTGAAGTACGGAATGGTAGCCATGTTGGTTTAGGATTCCTTTCGTTTTTATTTCCGGAATAGGTCTCCAAAACAACCCCACCATTAAGCTTTCACCTCTAAGAGTAGAACAGTAGAGTGTTTGCATTTTTATCCTGCGGTTCCTGATCGTGCCGTCTTGTGTTGTATAGGTTCCTGCTTCCTCTGGAACATATAAGATGAATGTTTGTGGGTCTGTGACGGACAAGGCGTGTTCGAGGAGCGCGGTGTGTTTGGTCTCTGGAACTTCTGACTCTTCATTCGGGCACAGTCAGGCCATGAGTCTGAACTACAGTCGAGAGGAGCAGGCGGTCATCATGCATTATGGAGGTGGAGACCCCTGTCCTTCAGGTCAGTCTTATCATGCTGTGTGTGGTGTGTGTGTGTGTGTGTGTGTGTGTGTGTGTGTGTGTGTGTGTGTGTGTCAAGTCAGGTACTTATTGGAGATCGACCCACTACTCTGTTTTGCCTATTAATTAACACCGTAGTTGATTGCTGGAAAGATCAGCTATCTGCAGAAATCCATACCAATCCATACTAATAAAATTCAGTACTATTTTATGTGAGTTGAGGAGGTGAGGTGAGGAGGTCTGGGTTGCAGTTAGCGTTCCAATTCATCCCAAAGCTGTTCAATAGCTCTATAGGAGATCTTTCAATCCCCAACTATATATAAGCATATCTTCATAGAGCTGGCTTTGTGTTCAACTGAAGGGAGAATTCGATTTTCCCACATCCAAAGACATCCTTTACAGTTGTGTGCCTCAATTTTTGGTAACATTTTGGGGGAGAATCACATATGGCTGGAAAACTCGGGTGTTTCAATACAGTGTAGAATGTTCATGTCTTTTAATCTTTTTCATATATGTCAGGATTTATTATGATCAAAGAATTACATTTGGAGAAATTTGTCTTTCTCGTTGCAGTGACTACAAACGGATCCGTCTGCATTTTCCCCTTCATCTTTTTGCGCAAATCCTATTCTGAGTGCACAGAAGAGGGCAGGACTGATGGCAGGAAGTGGTGCTCTACCACAGCAAATTATGACACAGACAGACAGTGGGGTTTCTGTTCTAGCGGTAAGACGTGGTGTTTGCACTTACTAGTACTTTCGCTTCCATTTTTCCCACTCCTGGTTTATGCTGTTCAGAAATCAAGGGGAGGTTTAGATGGTGGGATCAGTGTTAGTGGAGCGATGGACAGAGCGTGGTACGGTGCAGTGATAAGAGCCGATAGGTAGAAGAGCGCTGGTCTGTTTTTGGCTTTTGTAGGTGAACATCAGGGTTTTAAATCGGAGGTAGGCAGCGACAGGAAGCCAGTGAATGGAGTATAGCAGCAAGTGTGGAGTGGAAGAACCTTGGAGGGTTGAAAGATATGAATCCTATAAATTGCAGACCTGCCAGGAGCAAGTTGCAGTAGTCCAGACTTCATATAAGGAACTGGACAATCCGCTGAGTGGACAAAAACGGACAAATTCTCTTGATATTACACAGGAGAGATTGACGAGAGTTATGTTAGATCAGCAACGTGAGAAGAAAAAGGACAGTTGATTGTCCACGGTCAGCTTAATGTTGCGTGCAGTGTGACCAAAGGTCAGACCAGAAAGTTATCTATAGAGTTCACAAGAGCTTGACATGAACATAAATCCACGTCAGATTACACTTTTACTGTATAGTTGTTTCCGAAAGTGACCACAGCGCGAGCGAAATGCTGGTGCAGCTGTTTAAATAGCTGAAACGTCCAAAATTGCAAACTGGTTTGTGCAACCCTGTGGTAATGCTAAACTTATAAAGGGATTAAGGAGCAAAGATAACCTTCATCTCCTCAATGTGTAGAACTGAATCACCAATCAATTTAAGAAGCGTACAAGAGGGTGTGATCGAATATATTACGTATTTAGAATCTTGCATTTTATATACACTAATATTAACTATCAGACTTCTTAAAGCGAGCATGCCCATCTAAACTATCCATGCTCACCTTTCTCTTCAATCATACTCGTGTTGATTCTGCACCATAAATAGATATCATCACTGTTTTTGTTTTGTTTACCTTCTTAGAGTTTATACTTGTCTTTTGTATATTATTATCTTATATATTTTCCTCATAATCTCTTTATTTTCTCACATTTTTTTCTCATAAAAATCTACAGATTTACAGGCGACATGAGTACGAGGCATGATTTGTTCAACTAGAGATATCTCACGTTGGATTTTCTTAGTTTATAGAATGAAAAACGCTAATCTTTACTTTCAAAAACCTTTCAGTGGCGGCCAAGAGGCAGTCGACCATCTTGTTCACGTGCGATCGCTCGGCAGGCCGCGGTAAACCGCAGCTTCTTAGCGAGACTCAGGCTTGTTCCAGCACCTTCACGTGGCGCACGAATGTAGTCTGTCCTCCGAAAAAGATGGAGTGCAAACTGGTGAGCCACCACCAAACCTACGACCTGCGCCCTCTGTCTTCTCTCACGGCCCCGTGGAAGTTCACCGGCACCGATAAGAGCGACTCGTAAGGAAGCTTTTCTTTTCACAGTTTATAACGTTAAAGAATGAATTTCCACCCAAAACAAAAAAAAAGGTAGCAGCGACCAAAAAAGCCACAGAAACTACCATTTCTAGATTTTATGAATATGCTAATTAAAAACACCCCTACGTTATTCATGCCCCACCCTGTTTTTATTCGGATAGTTCTGCATACCTTACATTTGAAAAATGCCACTCAATTGGCTCTCATACATTATGATGTAATAACTCTTGTTGTTCAGTGTTCATTGCTCTTCTCCTGCTTCTTCAAACTGTTTTATAGCATGTTTCTCAAACTCAAGGTGAATTCCAGAGACTTAAATCAGTTTCTCTCATATTTTACGATATTTTTCAAAAACGTTGGGACACTGTGTAAAATGTAAGAAAAACAGAATGCAATGATTTGGGAATATGAAATTAATAGTCTATGTACAAAAAACATGCATTTAAACATAGATGTTTAAACAGAGAATATATGTCATTTTAAGGAAAAAATACGGTCATTTTCAATTTAATGGCTGCAACAGGTATCAAAAAAGTTGCGACATGGCCGTGTTTACCACTGTATAACATCACATTTTCTGTCCATATACATCTGGGAACTGAGGAAGCTATTTGCTGAAGTTTTGGGAGAGGAATGTTGTCCAATATGTGACTTATACAGGATTCTAGCTGCTCAACAGTTCTGGGTCTTCTTTGTTGTGTTTTTTGTTACATCATGCACCAAATGATTTCAAATGGTTAAAGGTCTACACTGCAGGCAGGCCAATTCAGCACATGGACTCTTCTACAATGAAGTCATGCTATTTTAATAGATTAAGTACGCAGTTCGCACTGTCTTCAAATATTCAAGGCCTCCCCTGGTAAAGATGTTTTCTGGATGGAAGCATTTAATTGATGGAGCCTTTCCAAATGTGCAGGTTGCCCATTCCACCCCCATGCCATCAGAGATGAGGAACAGTTTTACACTTTGCCTCTGTACATTTCGTTGACATTTTTTATGATCTTGTGTATGATGATCTGTAAATAATGAGATATTCAATTGTTTTGCAATTTGATGTTGAGGAACATTATTTTGAAATTGTGCCACAATTTGTAGAGACCAATTTATTTTTACAAATTAGTGAAGCTCCACCCAGAGTCTCTGCCTCTCTTAAATACACTATTTAAACCATATCTTATTTCCCAGTTGCCAATTAATCTGGTTAGTTGCAAAATGTTTCTCAGAAAAGAGTGCAGGCAGGGTGGAGTGGGTGGAGAAGAGTGATAGCAGGAGTGGTTTGTGATAGAAGAGTATCTGTGAGAGTGAAAGGGAAAGTTTATAGGACTGTGGTGAGACCTGAGATGTTGTATGGATTAGAGACAGTGGCATTGAGTAAAAGACAGGAGGTGGAGCTGGAGGTAGCAGAGCTGAAGATGTTGAGATGTTCATTGGGAGTGATGACGATGGACAGGATTAGAAATGAGTTTATTAGAGGGACAGCTCATGTAGGACGTTTTGGTGACAAGGTGAGGAAGGTGTGATTGAGACGGTTTGGACATGTGCAGAGGGGGGACATGGGGTATATCAGTAGAAGAATGCTGAGGATGGAGCCACCAGGAAGGAGGAGAAGAGGAAGACCAAGGAGGAGGTTTATGGATGTGGTGAGGGAAGACATGCAGGTAGTTGGTGTGAAAGAGACAGATGTAGAGGACAGGGGGGTACGGAGACGGATGATCTGCTGTGGCGCCCCCTAATGGGAGAAGCCGAAAGAAGAAGAAGAAGTTGCAAAATGTTTCTCCAACTGTTCAATTTTAATAACACTTATTTTAATTAGAGGTTCATTGCTTTTTACAAATGTTTCGCAGCCATTCAGAAGAACCTTATTTCCGGTGCATATGGTACATTTCTTCAGGTTAAACATTTGATATGTTTTCTATGTTCTATTTTGAACAAAATCATTGTTTTTGTTAAAATTTTACACAATGTCCCAACTTCATTGGAATCGGAGTTGTTATAGATTGATGTAAAGTTTCACTGCGCCAACTTGCATTTGACTTGTCACAGTGCTGCTCATGTTTTTATTATTTTTCATTCAGAACATCTTGGACCATGTCGACCCTGCATCTAAATGTATTGTGGGTTAATCAGTAATAAAACTTGGACTCCAAAGGTCCAAAGGTCTAATCTAATTTTTTTTATTTTATTTATTTTTTGGAACACATTGTTTCGCAGGTTTTACCTGAACCTGTGCCAGGAAATCCACGGAGGTCTGACCGATTGTCCGGACGGAGCCTCCGTGTGTCGCAGGCGTTCCGGTGGAAAGACGGAGACCCTGGGACGAGTTTTTACTCAGAACATGGGCTTCACTGGTTAGCGGGATTCCCAATTTCCAATGCATTCAGATACAAGCGCGTTCGTTGTTTTGGTGATTTAAATAAATAAATCAATAACCGCATCTGCTCATTCTCCAGATGGAAAGATCCAGGTTAATTACACAATGGGGGATGCCGTGTGTGGGAATTCCAAACAGGCCAAAACCATCGTGCAGCTGACGTGCGGAGACACCGTGGGCCATCCCAAACTCCTGAAGTGAGTCCTGTTCTGGTTGAGATATTGAAAGAAACTTTGATAAAAATCTGTGCATCTGTTGTGTAGTGATTTATTATTCGCTATTGCATTGACGAACTTTGGCACCATAAAATATACGATTTCTAAAAGATTTCTGTGTTGACTGGCAGTTCAGTGAAGGGGAAATGATAGGGGGTGGTAAAGATGTATGGCTCTGATAATGCTTTCTCTCACATCATTTTAAACAAACTTGAATTTTCTGAACCCCGGGTTGACCATGAGTGGAAAACTCTGTTACTCCTGCGTCTTACTGAAGTAAAAATGTTAGTGAAAAGTGATTTATTCCTCAGCATTTGCTCTTAGACTTTAATCATAAGTGATTTATTTGAATAAACAGGCTTCTCTCAGTACAGTGAATGTGTCCTGGGAATCAGACATGTATTTGCTTATATAGTAGATGGGAGGTTACATTAAAACCCAGTTTATTGCTTTGATGCAAGATTAATTCAGTGTTGGAACAGCTGCATCGCCTTGTCTTTCGGGCCTTACAGTTGATTTACTTCCAGTTACAGTTTACTTCCAGTTAAAGGATGCTTTATTACCAAATGTAATAGATTAACATTTTATGCCAGACAGTACAGTATTGACCTTGTGTGACATCAATGGTCAAAGCGTCACATAAAGAAATATCGCTGCGTTAGGCAGTAGGGGCGGGCGATATGAGCTGAAATTCATATCACGATATTTTCCGATCGATATTGTACACGATATTATAATGCAATATTGGAATAAAAAAAGGAATCACATTTTATTAGACCTTAGTTACAGGCAAAATATGTATTTGAAACTCGTATCAGTAGAAACATTCACACTGGGTATCTTGTTCCTTGGCTCCAGAGTTCTGACAGAAAGAGAAACAAAGTCTAGACAGTATGTAGACCAAGTAAGCATTTGAATCATTTAGGCAAAATACGTTTATTTTTCTAGGAGTCATTACAGTCAAACTCCATTTTTCCCCCCCACAGAAAGTTTTCCCACAACTATTTTAGAGTTTAGTGTTGTTCTTTGAGGCCTTATGTGAGTTATCATTTGTATTGCGATGCATCGTTTTTAAAACATTTTCATCGGTAGAAACGGATTTATTTTTATTATTATAATTAAAGATGCGCTAAACCTTTATTGTACAGAAAGTGACCAATAATGTGTGACCAATATTTGATGTGTAGATCAATTTCTTGTCGTTAAACGGTTTCTCGTACGCATTCTACGTGAATACGGCGTATCCTGAGAGTCACATAGAATACAGATTTACATGGCAGAGGTAGAGCTGTAACTTCCTGCACACACAACAGAAAAAGAACGTCTGGTTTTATTTAAAATGTGGGGTTTTTTTTGTGTGTACTTCAAAGGCGTGTTTATAAAAGGGCCATTATTAAGAAGTCAGAAGGCACTTTAACTAAATTAATGATTTGCTGTCTGAACCAAAGAAATAAAAGTGAACTGTCCATATTGAACTGCATATCTTTTTTGTATCATAGTTTTAAAAAAAACTGATCGCAATCGTAATGAGGTGAGAATTGGGTCAGTTTCAGTTATGGAGAGCACTTTCCTAATTGTGTGTGTGTGTGTGTGTGTGTGTGTGTGTGTGTGTGTGTGTGTGTGTGTGTGTGTGTGTGTGTGTGTGTGTGTGTGTGTGTGTACGCACGCACGCACGCAGGGAGGATACAGCATCCTGTGAGTTCTGGGTGGAATGGGAGACTCGAGCTGCCTGTGCAGTGAAGCAGCAAGGAGAGCAGGTGGAAATGGTGAACGGCACCATCAAGGTTCCCCAGACTGGTTCCGTGTTCAGCCTGGGAGATCTTTACTACAGGTCTGAGGCTTATTTTTAACTGTACCACAAACTAAAAAAAAAAAAAAAAAAACGCAGAATAAGTCTGTAACTGATAAGAACTCCATTGTAGCCCAGTTTATTTATATACACTTTGTGGCCAAAAGTATTGGGACCCCTGATTTTCCACCTACACGTGCTTCTTCTCCAAACTGTTACCCCAAATTTGGAGGCACACAATTGTCTCTGAATACTTTCTAATGAAATGTTCAGCTGTAGAATTTTTTTCTCAATTTCTTTGACTCACAGCCGCCACAATGCCACCGGAGACATCAGACCCAATGGTGACAGTTACATCTATCACATCCAGCTGTCGGGCATCACAGACAGCTCTTTATCCCAGTGTCTGGGTGCAAACATCTGCCAGGTGAAGAATGGCGCCACCTACTGCAGGAAAATCGGCTCCTCCAACAAGGCCAAGTACTACATCAAAGGTGGGACTCGATCATCAGAGAACATAAATGAAGGGAGGTTTTTTGTTCTTTTTCAGGTGGTAATATTTAATTCGTTGTTTTTGTTTGTAGGGGACAGTCTAGACGTCCTGGTGCCTTCAGAGTCCGTGTGCGGCCGGGACAAGTCAAAGACCATGTCGTCGAACATTTTGTTCCACTGCAAGCCCGAGGCTGGAATGGGAATCCCCGAGTTCCTCCTGGAGACAGACGGGTGTCAGTACCTGTTTGTCTGGCACACAGACAAAGTCTGCAAACTCTTGTAAGTAACCCTACAGCCTCAGATCATAGGTTTTAGTCGTTTCCTCAAACGGTTACCCCATAACATATATTATATATACACAAAGCACCAGAGATGGAAATAAGACAAGACTACTGTATAACCAAAAGTATTGGGACACCTGACTTGTCCACTCATATATGCTTCTTAGCACAAAGTTGGAGGCACATAATTTAACTAGGAGTCCCAAACCTGACAGGGCTCCTGTACACAAAGCCAGCTCAATGGAGATCTACTTTGCATGGTTTGGGGTTGAAGATGTCCTGCTATAGAGCTGTAGAGCACCTTCGGGATGAATGTGAACACTGACTGCACCCCAGGACTTTACTAACACCATAAATGAGCTGAAATCTCCATAAAATCTAGTAGAACATCTTCCCAGAAGAGTGGAGGTTACTATAAGTGCAAATGGGGTCTCATTGGTATGTGCTCTTTTTTGAGGATCCCATTCCACAATCTTATGTTCAGGTGTCAATATAGCGTAGCTCTATATTCCACTCGTGCATGAAAAGATACATTCATGAATATTCAAATATGCTAATAAAGTTCAAAAGCTAATAGGCTGTGCTATAGCCTTTGTGTAAAATACTACCACACACTTGTAGTATAATGAGCTGTGTTTTATATTTGAGTGGAATTAACGTTCGTTTATCTTTTTTTTTTTTGTTGTTGTTCTTGAAGCACCATGAATCGGCAGGTTAATGACAACGATGATGCTGGATTATCAGGGCGGAGTCAGGCTCTGGGGGTGGTGCTGACCCTGCTGCTGCTGGTGCTTACCATCTGTTTGCTTGTTCTGCTGCTTTACAAGCGAGAGAGGAGGTACAATCACACACTCGACATTATTATTATTTCAGAATTTCTCCCACTCATTCACTTCTGCACGATTCTACTTGTGTTTGCAGGGGGCTTTTTTTACAGAAACTCACCAGCTGCTGCAAACGGAGAAATCAAGTTTCTTATAAATACTCCAAGGTACTCGCATGTATTTGTGTTTTAGTTTTTTTTTTTTTGTGGAAATATTTATTAGTACACTGTGTGGCCAAAAGTATTGGGACACCCGACTCCAGCCCTACATTGCTTCTTCCCCAAACTGCGCAACAGCAGAATACGATGTCTCAGATAGAGGCAACTGTAAAAGATGTCTCTGGATGCGCTTAGATAAAATTTTCCCTTCACTTGAACTAAGAGAGCCAAACCTGTCCCAGCTTGACGACGCCTCCGTGCACAAAGCTCCATTGAATATATGATTTTACGTGGGATGAATTGGAAGATCTTCTGCTGTAGAGCTCTGAACTCAACCCCACTGAACATCTTTGAGATGAATCCATGCTTGAATGAATCTTCACAGATCTCCACAAGCACACCCAAATATGTAATCTTCCCAGAATCCTCCCAGAAGAGTGGAGCTTATTTTTATGAGAAAAATAGGAATTCATTTTTGGAGTGCGATGTTCAGAAAGTATATTTCAATCTTATGGTCAGGTGTCCACAAACTTTTGTTCATATTGTGTGATCGCTTGAATAATCGATGAATATTTTACACGTTTTTGAAATGGACTACTTGGGTTATTTTGTGTAGAAATGTGCAATTAAAAAGCCAATCATGTTGAGCTGTGGGAAATTAGTATAGTTATCGAAATATGAAAAAAAAATCAACAAACAAAACATAAATACGTGAACTAAACAGAGCTTAGGGTCGGAACTGCTTATTTTGGGGGGGGGGGGTGAATATTTATGCACACAACTGGGAAAGACTCAGGGCATCTAAACCAGGCTAAGCAATTGTTCTGTATCAAGACGTTTATGTGAATGTGTATTTGTGAAAAAACGTTACTGCGTCCCAGGTGAACACAGACGAGGACGGCTGCGAGGACGAGATGGAGTGGCTGATGGAGGAGGTGGAGACTCCGGCGCAGACGCCTTACGAGAACGGCCACATCACCACCAAGCCGGTGAGTGCTGATGCCCTGCGCTCCTTCTCCCTAGACGATCAGGACAGCGAGGAAGAAGTCCTGACCACCCCTAGAGTTCGGGTTCACCCGGGACGAGACTCCGGCCCTTATTCCGCCTCCCGTTTCCTGAAGAAGAACGAGAGCGACGAGGATCTGGTGGGGCTGCTGGACGACACGGCGAGAAAGAAGGCGTCCAAACCGAGCTTCAGGCCTTCGAGGAAAGCACAGGGAGACCCAGACGACAGCGACGAGGACCTTCTGAGAGTCTGAGGAGCACTTTCATGAACTTCTAAAACCCGCTCTGCTCATTTTGTTGTTTATTTTTTTTAGTTGTAGCTGTTTTGTGGTTTTCTAAAGGGAAATCTATTTATTTCTTTTCACTGCTTATCAACGGACAGTTGTGACAGCCTTGGCGATGGAAATATTTCATCGTTTAGAATTGCGTTTTTTTTTTTTTTTTTTTTCCCGCTCAGGTCAGGTCCAGACGTTATTGTAAACACTGAGGCAAAAAAAAAAAAAAAAGGGAAGATGGTGTGTGATCTGATATTTCATGAAATGGGTTGATTTTATTTCAGCTGTTTTCTTCATCTGTTTCCGCTTGTTTCCATGGCAACCAGTAGCCAGTCGTGAATACGGGAAAATCTTGCGTTAAAGGTTTGCGGTATTTTTGCACATGGAGCCATGAGGAATCGCATTAACGTTTGCTCGGATTTCTTTTTTTTTCTTTCTTTTTTTTTTTCTTTCAGCTGCTTTAAATTACGCTTTCTTTATACATAGAAAAAAAAAAACAGCATTTTGAGTAAAAAAGAACATCCTGTGCATTGCTTTCCCTTTTCGCTCTCGAAGCATGACGTATAAGCCCTCGACGGAACACGTGCAGTATTTTAACGCTCTTCCCTTCACGATTTCACAAAATTCAAAAATGGTCTCAGTCTTTCATTCAGGAATTATTGTGTGTAATTTTATTCATTCTTTGCGCAGTTGCGTTCCATTCGCAACTTACAATGCACTCTTTTTTTTTTTTTTTTTTTCTTTCTTTCTGAAGGTAAAAGAAAAGAAAATTAAAAAGTTGATGACTGCTGTTAGATTTCTTTTGGCCTTAGACTCAAGACTGTGACTTATGTGACTTATGTGATGTTTTGATTTTTTGATTTTTTTTTTTTTTTTTGAAAAATGGTACGATTTGATCCTAATGAGACGCAGGTGTCTGAATGCTACACATCGTGTTTGCTATGAAGGTTGTCACTCACCGTACACACAATCTGTGTTTTTTTTTTTGTTTTTTTTTTTGTTTTTTTTTATAATCTCATATACAGAGCCTCCCGCCCTGTTTTTGCCAAAATTTCTTTACACTTGTTTGCTTGTTTTTTTTTTTGTTTGTTTGTTTGGTTTTTTTGTTTGATTATTTAAATATGTTCAAACTGAGACATAACATTATTTCAATAAAAAAAAGAAGAAAAAAAAAAAGAACGGCTGTTAAAATATTTACTCTGGTCACTAAGCGATGTTTTCACACCAGGGGGTCGTCCGGGTTCAGATATTTACATGTTCTGAAACGTTCTACACTCCAAAGGTTGAAGGAAATTGTTTGCATTGCTTAAAAAAAAAAAGACAAATAAATGTGTCTGGTTGTTTTTACTTTATTTAGCATTAAATTGGTGTGTTTTTTTTTTTTTTTTTTAACATCCAATTCCACATTAAGTCCCCATTTGCTGGTATAATAACCTCCACTCTTCTGGGAGCATGTTCCCCTAGATTCTGGAGTATGCTTTTGGAGATTTGGAGATACTGATGCAGGAGGACTGGGGTGAAGTCAGCATTCCAGTTCCTCCATAAAAATGTCTATGTATACTGTAGCTTCAAATTTCCCTTTGATCCAGGAGTATCAGACCTGTTCAAGCATAATGATGCCCCTGTGCACAAAGCCAGATCCATAAAAATTTGCTTTACATGGGTTGGTGTGGAAGATCTGCTACTATGGAGCTGTTGGAACACTGACTGCACCCCAGTCCTCTTCACCTCACCTACATTAATACCTGGGTACCTCGGTAGTAAGATTGTTGTTTACTGTTTGGAAGGTCGGAAGTTCAAGTCCTAGTATTGCCAAGCTGCCACTGTTGGGCCCTTGAGCAAGGCCCTTAACCTTCTGTGGGGGTTGTATAATGGCTGACTCTGGGATATGCTAAGGAAGAATTTCAGGCTGTCTTCACTGCAGCCTGCAATTTATGGGGACTAAATGTGGAATGGAATGTATGGGGGGACTAAATGTGAAATGGTATCTTCAAAAAGAACCACATACCAAACTCCAAAGTCTTTTCAGAAGAGTAGAAGTTTAGAATAAACATGGAATAAATCTGGAATGAAACACATGATTGAGATGGTCATAGGTGCACATACTTTTGGCTGTATAGTGTATGAGGTGTTCTGTTTCGCACTGGTGAAGCAGATCTTTTGGCTGAGCTTCCGTCGAGAGACTCGTTGCACAACACGGCTGTTTGTATTAAAGAGTAACGTGGACCATGTGTGCTCATTCAAAGCATCGTAGCTCAATCCCAGCATGACTGGTTCGAGGGTCAGCCTGCTTTCCCTGGACTCTGCACTCGAAAGTGTGTAAATACGCCGCCGCTGCTCAGACCACGCACAGTGAAGCCCTGTACGCTCCTGCCGCCATGACCACCTTCGACGACATCTTAGAAGAAGCAGGCAAATTCGGCCCCTTCCAGAAACGTATATTCTCCCTCTTGTGTCTCGTCTCGGTGCCCTTCGCCGGAGTTTACGTGGGCATCGTGTTTCTCGGCTTCACCCCAGAGCATTGGTGCCGTAACCCGGGCGTCAAGCAGGTCCAGATGCACTGCGACTGGAGCTTAGAGAAGGCGCTCGGTGTCGCTGTGCCTCTTCAGAACACATCTGCTGGAGTGGTGCGCAGCCAGTGTGAGAGATTTGATGTGGAGTGGAACGTGTCCGATGTCGGCTGTGACGAGCTGGATGGCGAGATCGGCGAGGCGAAGCGTGCTGCTCTGCCCACGAGTGCCTGCAAGGATGGCTGGGATTACAATTACGAGGGAAGGGAGTCTTTCGTCACGGAGGTACGATTTTCTTTGTTTGTTACGGATCGAATATTTCCGATGAGCACGCAGAAAAGCACCCACCAAGTTTACTTTTTTATATTATTTATAGCAAATAGATATTTCGTTTCTCAAGTTTCGCAGCTGTTCCACTATTATGAGATAACAGCTCAGTCTTTTCCTGCATGTCATAGTGTTGCAGCAGATATCCTTGCCCTCTCACCTCGTACGCATAAGTCTCAGTGGGTTTCCTCTAGGTTCCCGGTTTTCTCTTACCGGCTAAAAGCATGGCAGTGAGTAAATGGTTGAGACACGTGTGTGTATGGCATTGTGTGAGGCTAGGCTTCGGATTCATTGTGGCTCAGATCAGGAAAAAAAGCTGTTATTACAATGAATTAATGGATTAAATTCGCTTCAGAAAATTATTAAATACGAAAATAAATATGATTAAAATATATATAAATAAATAAGACTATAAAAATCTAAATATAATGAGTAATATGTATTTAGAAATGGTTATACATGCATACATACTGTATATACTCTTCTTCCTATTATTATTATTATTATTAATTTAATTTAAAAAAAAAAAAAAAATTTATTTTTTATTTTTTAATTTATTTTTTATTTTTTAAATAGGGGGAGATGGTAGGTTAGTGGTTAAGGGAATAGACTTTGAATATGAAGGTCGTAGGTTTAAATCCCAGCCACACCAAGGGGCCACTCTTGGGCCCCTGAGCAGGGCCCCTAAACAAGGCCCCAGTAGCTGCTCCGAACTGTCTCACTCTTGATAAGGGTGTCTGCTAAATGCCGTAAATATATATATATAAAAATTTCACACGCCCTTGAATTAAATTTCAGGTTTTAGGATTATAAAAACAGGAATAACAGAAAAAAAGTTCACACTTCCAAATGAATACTTTGTGTAATCACCTTTTGCCTTTATTACAGCATCAAGACTTTCTGAATAAGTCTCCAATAACTTTCCACATCTGGACTATGGAATTTGATCCCACTGTTCTTTTCATAGGTTTTCAATGTAATTGAGGAATGATTAATTGAAGTTGATTTTGCTGTGCGCTTTGGGTGACAGAATGCTGTGAGTCTGATCTTTATATTCCATGTTTCTTTGTGTTGCAGTTTAATATGGTGTGCGAGGACGCTTGGTTATTAGACATGTGCCAGGCAACGCTCTCTGTTGGTTTTTTAATAGGCAGCATTGCCATCGGATACCTCGCCGACAGGTACAACACGCTTTCGTCACTCCTCCTTCCTGTTCGTCATGGCATGGTACAGTATTTAGACAAAAGTTTGTAGACACCTGATCATAAGATTTGTATTGGTTTCTTTTTAAACATCCACTAGATGTGTGTAGATTCATTCAGCCACAGGGGGGTTAGTAAAGTCAGGTACTGATGTGGGTGAGGTGAGGAGGTCTGGGGTGCAGTCAGCATTCACATTCATCCCAAAGGTGTTCAATAGGGCTGGAGCTCTATAGCAGGAGATCTTCCATTCCAACCCATGTAAAGCATATCTTCATGTAGCCAGCTTTATGCACAGGGGCATCATCATGCTGGAACGAGGTTTGGATCTCCTAGTTCAAGTGAAGGGGCATCCAAAGACGTCCTATACAGTACATTTGTGGTAACAGTTTGGAGAAGTACCACACATGGCTGGAAAAAGTCAGATGTTTTAATATGTTTGTATATATTTTAAGGATGTAAGTGTACACACAATTCATGGTTCGGTACGTAGCCGTGTGTGTTTCAGCAGACTTTAACAAATGTCTTCATTACTTCCATCTTTCATCCATTCACTCCCTTTGATATGTGGAAATGACAGGATTTTCTCCTTTTTTAAGAGAAATTCTTGAAGCTGGACATAAAACGCTAAAGAAACAATAGCGCTAGCATTAGCTAAGGCTGGCGCTATGGATTCTTTAGCATTTTCATGCATGCGCAAAACAAGTCGTATTTCCGTTACGAAGTCAGTAGTCACAGTGACACTGCGCTAACTGTAATTTATTTTTCTTTCTTTTTTTCCCCCTCATACCCCTGACATTGCTGTGTATGGCTTCATGTTTAATAATAATAATAATCATTTTTAAAAAATGCACTTAAAGTGTGAGGTGGAGACTAAACAAACATCCTTCACTTAATACATTCCCGGGGAACTCAGATTTTAAACTACATGTTTCACACGTAGATAGGATTGCAACCAAAAGCCCTGTAGCCTACCAAGAAAGTCCTTGTTCACTGTCTTCCTCCTTCCTTTCACAACTATTTCTCTCGGGAGTTTTTCTTTTGGCATCGTCGTGCGTTTAAAAATCACCATCGGTGAAGCTTTTCTCCCGATGCCGTGCAGCTCAGAACACAGGTGAAGTGTGTGTTTTCATGCCCGGTTGTTTTCAGCGTGACGAATGATTCGCATTTCCTGTAGACAGTCCGAGTGAGCTGCAGGTCAAACGCCAGAGGAACATCATCCATATTTATGATGTGGTGCGGCCCGATTCAGTGGGAGCGCATCTGATTTAATATACAGAGTTTCATTGGTTCACCTGAACCCGTTCTGCAATTTCATTGGTCTAATGTTATGGGGTTCAGTTTTTTGGCTTGAAGTTTGTGAAATCGGAAAAAACCCAGGAAAAATCCATGAATTAGCCACTTCATTGTTTAAACCGCAGGGTTCAAAGCGTGGGGAAAAAAGTAGCGGAATATAGCCCAGAAAATACGCTTATATATCTTATATCTTATACCGCTTATTAAGTTTTGAAGTAAGTCTGCTTTAACACTGAAATGAATGTACCCTAAGTAAGTTATGGTAATGTGTTAAAGATTGGCATGAAACAAATCTTGTTTATTCTGAGTAATCTAATCATCAGCATCAATATTCCAGAGAACAAGCAGGTCACATGAGCAGGAAAATCTGAATAAATTGGAAGTGGGAAAAAAAATGGAATGGACAAATTGGGTAAGACGGATTGCATGGACACAATCAGAAAGCACAGGGTTATTATAGTTGTAAAAATATTACTGTAAGCTGGTAGCTAACCACTAAGTCATTGGTCTTTGGATCGGAAGGTCATAGGTTTAAATCTGGGCCCTTGAGCAAGGCCCTTAACCCTCAAATGCTCAGTTGTAGGTCACTCTGGATAAGGGCTTCTGCCAAATAACATAAATGTAAATGGGATTTGTATTCATTTTGTGACGTTCTCACTGACCAATCATATAACTGGAAACGCAAAACAGCAGCATAGACGCGTGACATATCGAAATACCCAGTGGCTACAGGTGCATTTTGTGTCTCCTGATCATCCTTAAGATGTTTCCTCCACTGGATTTAATTCAGTTGATTTGGAAAGGCACACACATGTCTATATGAGGTCTCACAGATAACAGTGTCGGAGCACAAACCATGAAGTCTAAACAAATTGACCTTTTAACAATGTGAATAACATCATGGACCTACCTCTGAAGGACTTTGGACATTCATATCTTCCATGTTTACATTGTACACTTTATACATTGGCTCTTGGGAGGATTTCCAGAGTAGGAATTCCACTATATGGTGTATTTGACACTTGTTTCCTGCACATATAATAATACATTCTCCAATTCTCTACGGGCAAAGGTATTCATAAAAATATTCTCAGCTTCATACTTCACTATTTATAATCTTTCTCTTTCATGACAAAACACTTTTCCTTCATTGTGAACTTCTTTTACATTTGCTGGCTTCTTCCCCTTTATTAAATTTCATGTGGGGGAAAAATTTGTTTTTGAAAACTCCTATTTTTATTTTCATTTGGAGTTTTTTCACTGACAGTTTTAGGTTTAATGATGGTTTTCAATAATGATTATAATCTTGATGTCATGGGTAGTTGTGTAGTTAACCTACCCTTATAAACTCTCTTTCGGCTTCTCCCATTAGGGGTCGCCACAGCGGATCATCCGTATTCATGATCCGCATGTTTGATTTGGCACGTTTTTACGCTGGATGCCCTTCCTAACGCAATCCTCCCCATTTATCCGGGCTTGGGACCGGCACTAAGAGTGCACTGGCTTGTGCAACCCTAATGGCTGGGGTTGGTTCCCTGCCGGGAATTGAACCCGGGCAGCAGCGGTGAGAGCGCTGAATCCTAACCACTACATACCCTGAACCATTGTTGCAAGGGCAAAAAATAACTGTATTTAACGCCCTAAGCATACTTGGACTTTATCAACATAATCAACATTCATCATTACATAATGCAGAAAACAGCGTTTCAGGACTTTCGATTCTAATTTGATCTGAACATAGAAATCGTTTCCGCTACACAGCAAAGGACCAAATTTTAATTCATGCACTCATTCTACCTCATCATTGTTTCTACAGGAAGAACTTACCTAGACTTAACAGCTGATATCAACAGATTTGTTCCCTACAGTATGGAAAAGGTTTTCTATGAAGAGAAGTTTATTAATCATTTTTAAAAGCACAATATATGCAATGTATGGATGTATTTTTATTACCAATGAAACCTCAGTGGTGAGCCTTTAGGGCCAGCAAGACCTTCTCTGCTGGCCCAAACTCCATCAGAATCACTGACTTACACTTATAGTTTAATTGAGATTATTTCCAATAATTTATTTTATAACATTTCTCTTGGATGTCTGTATACATTGTAATTTCAATCCAATCATATTTCAGTCATCACATCACACGTTGCTGGGGTCAAAGGCATCTGTCTGCTATAAGGCCTTCACTGCGAGGGCGTATTTTTTTTTGTTTGTTTGTTTGTTTGTTTGTTTTAAAACTCCATGTTGTTTGAAGCTGTTGTTTTAACCAATCAAATTGAGATCCTTTACACTCCGAAGCCCACTAGAAGGCGTCCGGTCACTTCTGCATTTTCCTGTCTTTTGATTGGATGATCAGAGAGCGCACTTGTCAGAGCTTGCAACCCGTATCTGTTGCAAACTGCACAAACTCAAACATATATTTGTGCGTGTTTATTAGCTGGGTTTTTTTTCCCTTTTTATTCCACAATGGCTGAAAGTGGAGAAGAAATTGATTTGGTTACAGATACACTTATAAGGACATTTACAAGACAAGATATTTTAATTTTATACTATAAATTTATAAAATAATATCGACACTTCTGCTGGAGATGATGGATCTATGTGGGCGGTTCAGCTGTGGCTGCAGTGAAAGGAGACTTGTTGGGTTTATTCTCGCTCTATGAGATACCTGCCTATGATATAGTGCTCTATAAAACTGTGTTTTTTTATAATATCGATGATTTCTAAAGCTGTGGAGTCAGGCTGGTATTAAGAGGTGGATTGATTCAGGTAAGGTACCACTGAAGTCCTAGGTGTGAAGTGCATGGCCTACTACTATAAAACCTAAATACACTGAGATGCTTTTTTCCACTCTGTTCTTATAGGTTTGGTCGAAAATCAGTATTCCTGGCATCCTGTGTTCTGAATACAGTTACAGGAATTCTAGTGGCAGTATCTCCAAATTACATCTCCCTGCTGGTCTTCAGAGCACTGTATGGTTTTGGGTCTAAGGGCGGCTGGATGGTGGCATTTGTCCTGAGTAAGAAAGCAATCATTATATGACTTTTATATTAAAGCTGGCTGTAAGAAATCCAGAAATAAAAAACAGAACACGCTTAACCTTGGTAGTCTATTTTTTAACTCTGAAATATAAACATTTGGTTTAAATGATCATGTAATAACTATGACAATATTCTAGATCTTTTACATTTTAACTTCTATAAATATGCATTAACATGTCTTCATTCCTTTCATCCTGCCATTCTAAACAGCTAATATCGCTAACTTCGGCTGACAGAATTAAAATTTGCTGGGCAGGAAAAATGCGTGACACTGAAACAAAGTGCATTTTCAGTATTCAAAGTTATTGTATATATTGGTGATTTATTTAACTGTAGCCAAACCAGACATAGAAACAAATCAATAAACAAAGGTACAAATAACTAACTAACTAACAGTTCACTAACATTTTAGTTTTCATTTTTTTAGTTTTTAAGATTTAATAATTTAGGCATTAAGTATGACATTTTTAACATCAAATTAGCTGCATGCTGTTGAGTAAAAAACAAAAAATAAATAAATAAATCTTCATCTGGGTGACACCAAATGTTCACTCATCATAGTTCCATCACTGTTGAGGTTATCAGCTGTTCACTGATCGACACTTAATTGCAAAACGATTAAACATGAAATGTTCAAAAAGAAGCATATACCTGTTTTATGGTCAGGTGTCTACAAACTGTCTGTAAATTATACATGCAAGTCAAACATGCTTCAAATTCAGATTCGGATTATATTGTTTTCACACAACTACTGCATACTGAGTAAAATGGGTAGTAAAAAACATCCCCGGAACAGAATTTACACAAACCAGAATTTTATTGCATACAATAAAAAAAAAATAATAATAATAAAATATGTAATATGAAGGATTTAAAAGATAGATGGCAAAATAATGTACAAATATATGGCTAAGATAGTGAACTAGCTAATTTATCTAATAAATATAAAAAATAAATGTAACATGGGTATATAGACATTCATGAAGGGGTACGGGATGTGCATTTTAGGAAAATCGTATGGTTTTGAAAAATCCAAGGGTTAAAAAAGGGTTTTCCCAGGCTGCTACATGTACAGTATATACATGTTTTCATGCCTCCTTGGTTCGGCTCTTAGTTACAGAGCTGGTCGGTGTGGAGTACCGGAGGCCAGTTGCTGTGTTCTTCCAGATGGTCTTCAGCATGGGTATCCTCATCCTGCCCCTCATGGCATACCTCATCAGTACCTGGCGCTGGCTGCAGATTGTCATCACAGCTCCATACCTCGGCTTCCTGGCTTACTACTGGTTAGTACTGAGGGTTTTCTTAGCAATACTTCTCTATTGCTTTTCATATATGCATGAGCCTACTGTGCATAGTTTCACTTAGGAATCATGTAGATGATTTGGTTTGATTCATTCCAACAGTTTTGCACTTGGGTCTCTCAGAGTGCTTCAATAACTTCAACAATGCTGAGGACAGGTTCCCTTTTGAGAGTAGTTCCTCTCAAAGTTTCATCCTATCATTTTTTTTCCTCCGTCATCACCTTTTGCTTGTATATTAGGGATAAACTTATTTATGACTATAAAATTTATAGTCCTTTTTTTCTGCTGATTTGTGATATTTCATATTAAAAGTTCTTTATAAAAAATGTTACAAAAAAATTACATTTTGAGTCACGGATGGCAATAAAAAAAAAAAAAAGATTAATTTTATTGTATGGTTCTTATTTCCAGGTTTATTCCCGAATCACCACGATGGCTTCTCTCTCAGGGCAACTCCAGTAAAGCCGTGGAGATCACAAAGCAAATGGCCAAAGCGAACAAGATGACGCTCTCCAAAAAAATTGAGGTGTGTTAATAATGTGGCGTTGGGGAAAGAGGTTACAAAATTAATGCCATTTCAGATTTTTACAAATTCACAACAGTCTCTTAATTTCGTAGCGTTTCTCTTGGCTGCACTGCTTCCAGTACGTGTATGTGGATGATTTTTTTTTTTTAATCAGATTTTAGCCTCTATGTGCTGCCATGTCAATCTAATCTGCCCAGAGCCTCAAAGTCAGTACTGCTGGCCTTTTGACCAGAATATTAGCAATGAATCTGTTGCTTAAACCAATCAGATTTCATAATCAGATACATATTTCATGTATTGCATTTTTGTATAGTATTGATGGTTTCTCTAATGTGACGTGATAGTGGTGGTATTAAGAGGTGGATTAAGTCCCCACTGAAGGCCCAGAGACCAAATGCATGACCCGCCACTGACTTTCACAATACAAATATTCATATTTGTCATGCACATAAAGCACCTTTCAATCTTGTTCCCACAGACCCTTAAGGAGGACGATAGCACAGACATGGCTGTAGCCTCTTTCTTAGACTTGATCCGGACCCCAAAGATGAGAAAGCACACCTTTATCCTTAGCTACAACTGGTACGTATGTATGAACTTAAACACACACGTGAAGTGCAGAACACGTATATGAAAAGTGTGTTTTTACCCTCCTGTCAGGTTCACCAGCGCTGTAGTGTATCAGGGCCTGATCATGCGCCTGGGGATCTTGGGCGGAAATGTCTACATTGATTTCCTCATCTCTGGCTTGGTGGAATTCCCTGCTGCCATCCTCATCCTCTTCACCATCGACCGTATCGGCAGAAGGCTGCCGTTTGCAACTGCTAATATTGTCTCCGGAGCCGCCTGCCTTATCACAGCTTTTATTCCAGAGAGTGAGTTGTACACTGCAGCCTGTACACTCTTGTGTGTTTAATAGACATTAAATGCTCCTCCCCCAACATCAGTACCTGACTTTACTAATGCCCATGTGGACAATGAGCACGAATCTCCACAATCACACTCCAGAATCTAGTGGAACATCTTCCCAGAAGAGTGGAAGTTATTATAAAAGCAAATTGGGACTAAATGGGAAATATACCAGAATCCCATTCAAATCCTATAATCAGGTGTCAAAAACTTTATCCATGTAATGAATGTGTCCTTATATGGAAATTAACATAGTGAGCAACCACAGAATATATTTTTTTCCTGACTTTTAATACAAAATTTTTTTTGTGTTTTTTTTTCTGCACCGTTTGCTCGAAGTTCCATTCAGACAAACTCTTTTTCCGCTCTTAAAACATCTGTTTTTCTGCAGGCATGTTCTGGTTTAAAACAGCCGTGGCTTGTGTCGGGAGACTGGGAATCACTATGGCTTTTGAAATGGTGGTGTTTGTTAACACTGAGTTGTATCCGACCTTCATCAGGTACGTTTTTTCACCTTCATGGAATCAAATAACAAAGGAAAGCAAGAAAGTCTTGACACAACCTAACGACATGACACATAACATGGCATGTACTGTGACGTATAACTTTAAAAAGTATATATGATACATAATATAGTATATATATAATACATAACATAACAGTATATAAGATACATACAATAGTATTTGATACATAAGATGATATAACTATGACAATGTAGTATATATGATACATAATGTAATATGACATGATTCATGATAAAGTATATATGATACGTAACATGATATAACAACATGACATAACAGTATATATGATACATACCATTATATAACAACCTGACATTTTGCCTAACTAACATCAAATGACATCATTCATGACGTGACATGACATGACATAATGACATTATTACATTGTTGCTTGCGTAACATTAGTTAACATAGCATATGACTTAACATGATCTAACTGCATGACATCAGTGTTTACTGAACATCAAATAACAACAAATAATGTGGCATAAAACATATGGCATGACATATGACATGATGAGATGAGACATACATAATAACAACATGACAAATCAATGACATGACATTGCTTATACAGCATCATATGGCATAACATATGGCATATGACATAATGACATGACATAATCAGGACATGACATTGGACTTTGGCTCCAGTGGGCTGTATATATGCACCAATAAAGAATGTTACTTCCTAATGTGATGAATTTGACTTACAATATGGAATAGTGATCTCTAACTAAAGAGTAACAGCATATATTCCCCCAAAGAAATTTGGGTTTTTCTGTGTGTTCCACTCTCTGTGATGTCGGAGGAATTGTAGCTCCATTTCTGCTTTACCGGCTTGCCGTCATCTGGCTGGAGCTACCGCTTATCATTTTTGGTGTGTATGAAGCTGAATATTACAATCGCACATTTTCCAACCACCACCAATTAAATCATTTTACTACTTTTTCAATTGTTTTATACATTAAAAAACGTTCTGTAGCCTTCAGATAAAATGTAAGATATTTTATTACTATTATAAAACTGCAAGGTGTTAAACTGCAAGGGGTTCCATTTAAGCACTTATTATTACACATCTCAACAATGGAACTGCAATGAATGTTCATCCGGTGCCACCCAGATGAGAATGGGTTCCCTTTTTGAGCCTGGTTCCTCTCAAGGTTTCTCCCTCATATATAAACAACAATGTATTCAATTAAATTCAGTTTAATAGTGTATGGACTGATGTAGGTGAGTAGCCTTGGGTACCATTCCAATTCATCCCAAAGGTGTTCAGTAGGGTTCAATAGCTCTTGAGCAGGCCACTGAAAATCTTTCACGGAGCTGGCTTTGTGCCCAGGGGCGTTGTCATTCTTGAACAGGTTTGGGTCTTCAAGTTGAAATCAAAAGAATTGTGCTAACAGTTTGGGGAAGAACCACATGAGCAGGAAATTCAGGTGTTTCAATGCTTTGTCAATATAGTGTAGGTATTCTCTAATGATATTCAATATCTTACCCACTAATCCTTTCACACTTTTTTAGTGATACAACCCAGAACTGAGCTTGTCTTCAATTAGGCAAGACTTAATCATGTCACGAAACAACCAAGAGGCTGATACAATTCTACCACCACCATGCTTTAATACATAGTCAGTATTCTAAAGATGGTGCTGGGTTTCTGCCAAATACGTATAGAGGTTTTTCCCAAAGTTCAGCACTTCACTCAGAGACTCTAACATCTTTTGGAAAATCGGAATTGGATTTCATAAGACTTACTGCTCTTATATAAAACCCAGCTTCTCCTGTCTGTATATTTATTACAACTTTTTTTTTCAAAGTTACCCCTGAACTCTCGATCGCTTTTCTGATTAAAAGTTCCATCATATGATTGAAGCTTTGCAATGACCTTGACTGAGCCGTTCATGTAGAAATACTCAACAGTTCATATCAGACCTCACTTCTAACCAACTTTCAAACGACTCTAACAGGAATCTTGGCCGTGATAGCTGGGGGTTTAGTGCTTCTGCTTCCTGAGACCAGAGGTGTACCACTTCCTGAGACCATCGATGACATTGAAAACCCGCACAAGTAAAAAAAAAAAAGTTTTTTTTAAAGAAAAATCTCTTGCTTGATGTTGCGTTTTATTCTCAAATTTGGTCTTTTCTTTCCACAGAAACAAAGAGAATGTGGTGAAAAGTCATCAGCTGGAGAATCTTCTTCACCCGGACGTGACAAATAATAAAGAAACGACCACAGTCTGAGTGGAACATTTGCACTCTAACGGAGGTAATGTGTAGAATCAGGTCATGTGGTGTGATGGACATGACTTTGCTCAGTAAAGAAGACCAGGACTGGTTGTCATGGTATTTTATCCTGAACACTACAGGGTGCTGTTTAAATATTACTAGATACAATATTACAGGAGACTTGGAGACAGTTATAAAGACAGCTGGTGAAAAGATTTATATCATTTAAACCAAATATTTGTTGTTTCCTTCTTTATTGTTTGTATTATTATTATTGTCATGGCCTTAGTTGCCTGTGGTGATGCACAAATAAACCTATAAGCTCCAACATAAATGACTGGTCGCTGTAAGTTCACTTTCTTTCTTGTAAGGGTTTGCAAACATTTTAGCAAGTTGTGCTTTTAAATACGGAGCCTGTCAGAAGTTTGGAAAGAGCTACTGGTTTTATAAAGATGCATGCATGTTCCTTTTGTTTAACACACTCTGTATAAATCAGAAACACACTAGGATCGGACAGTGAATGAGTGAAAGATTAATGGACAGCCAATGTGACATTATTGGCTCTAACTGAAGAATTACTGTAGGATGGAGAACAGGAGAGATGATGTTTGGCAGACTGCCTGACCCCCTCAGTCAAACATGGAGGTGGAAGCTTAACAGTTTTGGAGCAGAGAAGGTTGGAGACACCATCTACGCCAGGGGTGGCCAACCCGCGGCCCGCGAGCCGCATGCGGCTCTTTGGCTGGTTTCATGCGGCTCTTACGTTCATATCGATTTTTGTGTGTTTGATTTTTAATGTGCGTGTTCGCTTTGCTTTAGTTCAATACGGTATTTTTAAGACTTAAATGAGCTTGCCCCTACTGGGAAACTTTGCGGTATATCAGACCTTGGCATGAGGCCAATCATAAATTACAGGGATGCACCGAGAATTTTCGGAAATACCTAAATCACCGAAACAACACGTCAGAAACACAACTGTAATGACGCAATAAAAAAGCGCAGCAGCACACGGTTATCTGGATAAGAGCAACATGTCTGCGGAGTGCGGAGAGCGATGTGCAAAACATGCAATGCTGAAATTTCAAGAGGGGGTGTATCTGCAAAGAATTTCTCCAAGTCGGGTTTAATTTATCACCTGAAATCCAAACATCACGATTGCCATTCTAAATATGAGAAGACCGCGGTGCAGAAAAGTAAAGTCCATCCGAGCATGCGCACTCCGTCTGTAGAGGACGTTTTTAAAAAGGCAGGAAGTTTTCCAGTGATGGTGCCAAGGCAAAAGGCATTACACCGAAAATTATGGATTTCATTGACTTTTGAATTGAATTTTCATTTCGGTGCATCCCTAAAATATTATCGTTGGTGTGGCCCTCTGACACAATTCAGGTTTCTCATGTGGCCCCTTGTAAAAATGAATTGCCCACCCCTGCGGTATATTCATCTTACGCACATGCACATTTAACGAAAAGCGAAGTGAACACGCACATAGAAAAAAAACACCAAGTCCTTGTTTTCTACCCTGAAACACATGAAATCAAAGCATCGATCTGTTCTGACTGACACCCATGTGAAAGAATTGCTTCGAGTGGCAACAACAGAATACGAGGCAGATTTGAAGGGGATTGTTCAAGGCAAGGATGCCAAAAGTCCCACTAAGTAACATGCATAGTAAAAGAAAAACGCTATTGTAAATTATTATATTTTTGTTTGTGGACTTGGTTGAACTGAGAGTTTGTGTGTGTGTGAGACAGTGCACACAATGTTCATTGTTGAAAATGACTGTCCTGTGGTCTTAGAACTGTAGGAGTCCATTTCTGTCATTATGTTGGTGTGTGACATTTACAATAAATCTGGCTGAGCAGAGGTGTGTGTGTGTGTGTGTGTGTGTGTGTGTGTGTGTGTGTGTGTGTGTGTGTGTGTGTGTGTGTGTGTGTGTGTAAGAGGAAGGGATGGGTGATGTTCATGTGTGCCCATGTGTATGATGTGGCTCTTTGCGGTAACACGGTCCAAAATGTGGCTCTCAGTCTCTGACTGGTTGGCCACCCCTGATCTACGCACTGTTTACACATTCAACTGATTTTATATAATGCATCGTTGCTCATGATAGGATTTTATTTCGTTTCTTTGAGGCTAATGAGACGTTAATGAGACTCAGGAGTGAAAAGTTTAGTAGAATGTCAAAGATGCATAAACATTTTTTGGAATAAAACGTCCGATTTTGCGATTCTTAGTGTAAACTGACTGAAAATATTGCCGCTTATTTTTGTGTAGCTGCTGAATAAAAAAATTTTCAGTCTCAATTTTTGTTCAAGCAAATTAAAAGTGTATTATTGAATAAATATCTTCTGCAGCAATAAAGAGTGAGCTCCAGCATTTTCCATAGTCAGAGGTTTAACCGAATGCTTATTGTATGTGATGTCTGAAAACGCACAACCCGTGTTTAAAACTCACTAAAAACAAATAAAAGAAATGCACAGAATTCATTATATCTAGTGTTTGGGTTATATTACTGTCTAATCAATAGCTCTGAAGGGGACAGTGTCTATGGTTGATGCCTGAGAAGAATTATTTTAAGGTAATAGAGTTATAAATCATGTGATTTCCATCTTTATGTACCATCTATAAAGCGCACCCATATATAAGCCACACCCAATGAATTTTACAAATATTTTTATTTTGAACATAAATAAGCCGCACCTGTCTATAAGCCTAAGCGTCTACTCTGAAACTAATTAACTTTACACAGGCTTTAATGAAAGACATGTTACATGGTGTAACGGGTGAAATATGTTGCGCTTCCTTTAGGAGCATAGCGTTTTTTTGGGAATAGCCTGCCACTGCATTTCTTCCGGTATTACTGCATGTGTGCAAGGCTGAGGAATATGTCCTTATTATTTTCTGATGCTCATTTCTAAGTTTCTTTGACTAACCCATAACGCTGTTGCCAAGAAAAATAAGAAAGGACGAGTTTTGGAAACCTGTCTGTGCTTATATGATTTCTGTTGTAACTGGAGTTAGCGAGCTCTCCCTTCACCCAGACTCAAGGCGCTACAACGGCTTGTATCTAAACAGTAGCCGACCAAGAAAGTCATTGTTCACTGTCTTCCTCCTTCCTTTCACAACTATTTCTCTCTGGAGTTTATCTTTTGGCATCGTAGTGCGTTTAAAAAAAAAAGTTTTTTCTCCCGATGCCGTGCAGCTCAGAACACAGGTGAGGTGCGTTTTTTTGTTTCCGTTCAGAAATTTCATTGGTCTAATGTTATGTCGCTCAGTTTTTTGGCTTGAAGTTTGTAAAACCGGGAAAAACCCAGGAAAAATTCATAAATTAACCGCTTCGTTGTTTAAGCTGCGGGGCTCAAAACGTGGGGAAAAAGTAGCGGCTTATAGTCCGAAAAATACGGTATACAAAGCCTTTTCCATTATGATGTTTCTGGTCCAAAGAATCTATTCTGGAGAAAACAGACATCTGCAAATTTATATTTGTATAATTTAGTTACATTAAAGTTTATGGACACCTGAGCATAAGGTTGCAATGTACTTTTTGATTTTCCACATTTAGTCCCCATTTGCTGTTATAATAACCATATATAATAATTCATTCAGCTATAAGGGTGTTGGTAAACTCAGGTTCTGATGTAGGTGGGGAGAGGAAGCCTCACCAATCAGTGCTCACATTTATCCCAAAGCTGTTCAATAGGGTTCAAGACATCTATACCAGGAGATCTTCCAACCCATGTAAAGCATATATTCATGGAGCTGGTTTTGTGCACAGCTGGTTTTCGTGCTTTCACAGTTGGGGGAACCACATATGGTTGGAAAAGTCAGATGTCCTAACACTTTTGCTATATAGAGTAAATTTTTATATCTGTTGTATAAATAAAGACACCAGAATCCAAATTTCACTTTCGCTTTAATATACACTTTAATATGTGTATGTAACGTGCTACCTGTTAAAATTTAATGCAAAATTAACGCGTTACATTTTATTTGAAAAGAGTTTAGGAAAAACAGCGAACTGTTGATTTAGAATTCTTCAGTAATCATTTGCATTTCAGACTCAGATGCAGGTTGTTAATTGGACTTCGTCTCTTTTTCGATCCAGTCGATGAACTTGGATACACGAGCGTACACACCAGGCTTCATAGCATTGGCACAGCCGAGACCCCATGATGTCACTCCCTGAAGAATGAAGGAGTTCTGGGCAAAGCAGACCAGAGGACCTCCACTGTCACCCTGAGAGAGAGAGAAAGAGAGTCAGTGTGTTTGAGCCGTGGAAAGTGCTTCATTGATGTTTTTAGCTGTTTATGTATTTTATATTTATAACTCGTGCAGATAGACAGACTGACAGTCAGACAGCAAGCATGCAGGCAGAGAGGCAGACTAATGGACAGATTATCAGGCAACCAGACAGACATACAGTTCAGCAAGCAGACAGACAAAACATGTTTGACAAGTAGACAGACATAAAGATTAGCAGGCAGACAGACAGACATGTTGACAAACAGACAGACACAAAAAACATGATCGACAGGCAGACAAAAAGGCAGATTGACAGACAGGAATGCAGACTGACTGACAGACTGACATGCAGCCAGATAGAGACAGAAATGCAGACAGAGTGGGACGGACGGACGGACGGGTAGGTAGGTAAACAGGCAGACGGACAGATTGAGACAGGCAGGGAGACAGACAGACAGGCAGGGAGATTGAGACAGACAGGCAGACAAACAGACAGACAGGGAGATTGAGACAGACAGGCAGAAAGACAGGGAGATTGAGACAGACAGGCAGACAGACAGAAAGACAGGGAGATTGAGACAGACAGGCAGAAAGACAGGGAGATTGAGACAGACAGACAGGCAGACAGACAGAAAGACAGGGAGATTGAGACAGACAGACAGAAAGACAGGGAGATTGAGACAGACAGGCAGAAAGACAGGGAGATTGAGACAGACAGGCAGACAGACAGAAAGACAGGGAGATTGAGACAGATAGGCAGAAAGACAGGGAGATTGAGACAGACAGGCAGACAGACAGAAAGACAGGGAGATTGAGACAGATAGGCAGAAAGACAGGGAGATTGAGACAGGCAGACAGACAGAAAGACTGTGTGAAATGTAAGTGTGTGAGGGAGAGTCTGTGTGTGAGGGTCTTTGTGTTGGATCATATTATGGAAATATTTGGAATAATAACTGAAGTGAAATGCAGTATATTCTGTGTGAATACAGTAAACTGTGGTACTTTTTAAATGGTATAATTGAGTAATCGGTTGGTTCAGAAAAGCTTTCGGTGAGCTTTGGTTGTTACCTGACAGCTGTCAGTTCCTCCCTCGATGTTTCCTGCACACATCTCATGGTCCTTTACTCGGTTGTTCAGATAAGCCGGACGGTTGCACACTTTATTTTCGATGACTGGGAAGCCGGTCTCCTTCAGAATACCTTCTCCACCAGTTCCTGTTAAACACAACACGATAGGGAGATCAAAAACTATTTATTGTGTGTGTGTGTGTGTGTGTGTGTGTGTGTGTGTGTGTGTGTGTGTGTGTGTGTGTGTGTGTGTGTGTTCGTTCCGTACCCTGGGTCTCTCCCCAGCCTGTAACGTAGCATTCTGTCCCACTGGGCACGATGTAGTCCTTCTCAGGCAAACACACAGTGGACACTTTTTCATTTATTACAGCTTTGCTGAAATGAGAAAAAAAAACTTTCCTAGAAACTATAGAACCTCAGGTTCTCTCTAAAATTATTGGCACCCTTCATGAAGATGAGCCAAAAAAAATGATGCATTTGAGGGATGGGGATCTTTTTTTAGTGGACAGGTAGGCAGAAGACAGGCGGATAGACAGATAGATTAAGATAGACTGAGAGCTCGACAGACATGTACACAAAAGACAGATAGACAATCAGACAGGTGACAGAAAGACAGATTCACAGACAGATTGACATTCAGACAGACAAATGAACATGTAGACAGAAGACACCCAGATAGACAGACTAAACAGCAGACAGATAGATAGCTTGTCAAACAGACTGAGAGACAGATAGATTAACAGAGAAACAAATGGACAGATAGAAAGACAGATCGACAGACTAACCAGCAGACAGAGTAGCTGACAAGCTGATGTGAAGACAACTAAAGACAGAAAAACAGACATTTAGACAGACAGATTGACAGGCAGAGGGACAGACAGACTGATTGATACACAGGCATGTAGACAAACAGTTTGACAGGCAGACAAACAAACAAGCAGGAAACAGATTTACAGACAGACTAACAGAAAGACGGTTTAACAGAAGACAATTTTGACCAACAAGCAGACAGATCAACAGACCCATTTAATAGACAGACAGACAGTCAGTCAGTCAGTCCACTGTTTGCTGATGCCAGAGGGGAAACTAACAATAAATATTATTTTCTGGGAATCAGGATGTGGTTAAAGGGATTTTCCGAAGACAAAAAGACATTTCTGTGAGAAAATATTCAGAAATGTTCTGAAAGTTTTTAAAAGATAGATTTTTAAGAACATAGTATTTTTTCTCCTTGATAATTATTTCTTGTTTTTCTGATAGGGTGCTGATAAAGTGGTCACCACATGTTTATATAGAGAATCTAGAAATAATCATAACTGATCTAATCATGCAGAAAAATTCCTCACTCTTCCAGCTTGAGTAAAGCGATATCAGTTCCTGCTGGTCCCTTTACTATCTTTTCCAGGTTTCGGATCTGTTTGGATGACTCGGTTGCTCGTTCTGAATGGATTCCCATGTACACTTTGTAGGCGGATGGTCTGGTAGATCTGTAGAATAAATGTAAATATGCCACTATTAAAACAAAATGTTGTGGAAGAGACTCAATTTCTGTTGAAACATCAGAGAAACTCACCGCTCGAGGCAGTGAGCTGCTGTAAGGACCCACTGATCAGCGATTAAAGTTCCTCCACAGAAGTGTAGGCCGGTGCTGAAACACACAGTCATGTTTATCACAGCACAAACACAGATGTAGTAGATAACCACTGTACAATGTTTAGAGAGTCCTACTTGGTTCTGAGGCTGATCTGCCAAGGCCAAGAGTGAGCTTTAGAGATGCATCCACCAACGATCCGGCCAAAGCAACGCCTTGGTTTAACTGCTGGCTGTCCACATTTTGCCACATCTCTTTCTGTTCAGAAAACGTGTCATTCACATATAAAACCTCTGCTATACCCGAAACATGACAGCAGGAAATCAGGGAAGATTAAAGACAGTTCATACCACAGTCTGGAATCTGACAGTAGTCCCACTTCTTACTCCGATCTGTAGTGTAACACCAAGGACCGTTCACATCACCATCAGGATTTCTGCAATTCTAGATAATAAAATAACAGGAAACTCAAATACTGATGATAGTGTTCAACCGATCAATGACATATGTGTTCGTAAGGACATTACAATGTCCTGACACTGACATGGGTATTTATACTGATGCTGAAGTGTCATGACATTGGCATAGGTATTCATACTGAAGTGACATTATCATGACTTTGGCATAGGTATTCATAATGGCATGACTCTGACATAGGTAGACATACTGATGCTGTAGTGTCATGACATTGGCATAGGTATTCATAATGACATGACATTTTCATAGGTATTCATACCGAAGTGACATTGTCATGACTTTGGCATAGGTATTAATAATGACATGACTCTGACATAGGTAGACATACTGATGTTACATTGACATGACACTAGCATTACATTGACATGACACTGACATAGGTATTCATACTGAAGTGACATTGGCATGACTTTGGCATAGGTATTCATAATGACATGACTCTGACATAGGTAGACATACTGATGTTACATTGACATGACATTGGCATAGGTATTCATAATGACATGACATTTTCATAGGTATTCATACTGAAGTGACATTGTCATGACTTTGGCATAGGTATTCATAATGACATGACTCTGACATAGGTAGACATACTGATGTTACATTGTTATGACACTAGCATTACATTGACATGACACTGACATAAGTATTCATACTGATATTACAGTGTAATGAAACTGACATAGGTATTCATATTGAAATTACACTGTCTTGGCATTGGCATAGGTGTACATAATGATGTTACAGTGTCATGCATTTGGCATAGGTATTCATACTGAAGCTACAGTGTTATGTAGGTATGTTGGGGTTATAACAACCTTAGGAACATTAGCCTTATTGTAGTATAGTTGCTAAAGTATAATTGCTTTTTACAGAATACATACAGAAAATAGATTAAAATGTCTAAATGTAGAAATCAGCCTGTGTATGTTTATCTCCTATGAGTTTATGAAGATGAAGAAAGGAACCTTAAGAGGAGCAATCAGCCTTAAAAGGGAACCTATTGATACAGACACTGGTTTCTGGTATCAGGTATAAATCTATTGGTGTGTTCCTAATATCTACTGTGATACAGTTATAATGAATAAATAATTACTAATAAATTCATGGCACCGGGTCAAGCTTTATGACCTACATTAGACTCCAGGCCTTTGTTCGGGTGTGTTGAAGGGTTAAAGTTGGAAATATGGGGGCTACTGGCACTCCACGCTTGGCAGGTCACTCCTGTTGTGGTCCTCGATACCGAACCTCGATAATCTTCTCCGTTGCCGTTCTTGCAATCTTTTTTTTTTTTTTTTTTTTTTAAAAAAGCACAAAAAGTATTAGAAATCAAAGGAAATTGATCATCCCAAAATGTATAATATGGTGAATGAGCGAATAATAATGCTTCTATTGAGGGCAAAAGTTTGTGGTTAAATTTAATTTTTAAATAATTATTTTAATTTTATTGTATAATAATAATCAGTAACTACAGGGGAATTAAGTTGATCAGTCACACCATTAAGTTAAGGGAAAGAGTAGTGGAAGCCAGGCTGAGAGAAGAGGTGACCATCTGTGAGCAACAGTATGGTTTCATGCCGAGGAAGAGCACCACAAATGCCTTATTTGCTTTGAGAATGTTGATGGAGAAGTATAGAGAAGGTCAGAAGGAGTTGCATTGTGTGTTTGTGGATTTAGAGAAAGCGTACGACAGGGTGGAGAGAGGAGTTGTGGTATTGTATAAGGAAGTCCGGTGTGGCAGAGAAGTATGTGAGGGTGGTGCAGGACATGTATGAGGACAGTGTGCAGTAGGAACTACAGACTGGTTTAAGGTGGAGGTGGGACTGCATCAAGGATCAGCTCTGAGCCCTTTCCTGTTTTCAGTATGGATGGACAGGTTGACAGACAAGGTCTGGACCATGGACTATGATGTTTGTGGATGATATTGTGATTTGTAGTGAGAGTAGTGAGCAGGTTGAGAAGAGCCTGGAGAGGTGGAGGTATGCACTGGAGAGACGGGGAATGAAAGTCAGTAGGAGTAAGACAGAGTACATGTGTGTGAATAAGAGGGAGTGGTGCGGTTGCAGGGAGAAGAGGTAGAAAAGGTGGAGGAGTTCAGGTACCTGGGGTCAACAGTGCAAAGTAATGGAGAGCGTGTTAGATAAGTGAAGAAAAGAGTGCAAGCAGGGTGGAGTGGGTGGAGAAGAGTGATAGCAGGAGTGATTTGTGATAGAAGGATATCTGCAAGAGTGAAAGGGTTAGAATAAACTTTTGCGCTCAGTTGTATTGTTTCATGAGGACATACCTGTAACTTCTGAAGGAGGAAGTTCTAAAACAGGGTTTGAGGGTAAATTCACAACCGGATTGTTTTGAGTGGTTGGATTGGGGAGAACTGCATCATCACAGCGCTCTATCTTACAGTACTCCCAGCGCACAGAAGGGTCAGTGGTGTAGCACCATGGAGCCTTGTCATTATCAGGGTTCCTGCACAGGTTTCTTCTCAAGTCACTGCGTAGTGAAGGAGAAATTTGGATTTAAACATGAATAAATAATAATGGGCCCAAACTGGCAAAGTATTAAGCACTTGAATACCTTAACAAATCATTGGTCAGAAAAAGAGGTAGATACTGCAGTTCTCTCAACCCTGGTTCCATTTATGAGCTTGTTAGCTGATCTTTGATGACTAAAAACATGAGAATCTTAATATAGTTTTTTCAGAAATTTGGTATGCCCAGATATCATATATTTTGCATACAAGTGTATTTCCCTGCTTCTAGCTTTTCATCAAACACTTGTTGGCACAGGAGAGTCTCAGGAATGTGTTTGTTTTTTAGTCTTGGTCATTTTTTGACCAATGATTTATTGTTTTCAGGGCTAAACTGAAGCTAGTAGTCCAAACAGATACAGCTTATCTGCCAAAGACACGCCCCTTAAATCACATGCATACTCTAGGCTGGAGTTTCTAAATGCTAATGTTCTGATCAAGTTTTTCCCAGAAACTAGTGGAAACAAATACGGATAATTTTTATGACCAATTTCTGAATTTCTTTACATTTTGTCCTATTGGTGGAACCCTTAAAGGGTCAAATTAGAACCTTATAGCAGTGATGCTTGTTAATGCTTGCTTTCTATAAAGTTCAATTCGAATGTGTTTCCAGTATTCTTAGCCTTACCCATTGGGGAATGCCTGTGGTGTTTTGGAATGTTTATGAGGCTCCATAGACGTCCAGAACTGGCACTTCTTCCCACTGATGGTCTCGGACATCACTCCACGGTACGTGCTGCCGTTTTCTGTGTAACAGTCCTCGGCTGGAGCGATAACTGGCTCCTCTGTAAACACATTTTATAGAGGTCCAAAAACTTGTGTGCCTTTGTATGATGCTGTATAATTGTAAAATGAGTATAATATATAACAGAAGAATGAGTAATAAGGTGTAAATCCTGGCTGTACAACAGGCCGACCTGGACGAGGCTCCGCACCACAGCTTGGTACATTGCAGTACTCCCAGCGGGTTTCTGAGTCTGTGGTGTAACACCAGGGACTCCTCTCATTGTCAGGGTTTCTGCAGTAGTTGTTATCCAGATCTCTGCAGAAACAAATGAATATGCCCATGTACAGTATAGTGCTATTTAGAAATGTTAGGACGGGTCAATAATTATGGTGCAGATTTAAGTACTAGGCGCTGTAATGGAAGGAAATTTTTCTTAAATGCACTGATCAGGCATAACATTATGATGTTAGAACATTATGAACGGTGAAGTGAAGAACACTGATGATCTCTTCATCATGGCACTTGTTAGTGAGTGGATTTATTTATTAGGCAGCAGGTGAACATTTTGTCCTCAAAGTTTTAGAAGCAGGAAAAATGGGCGAGCATAAGAATTTGAGCGAGTTTGACTAATTGTGATGTCTAGACGTCTGGGTCAGAGCATCTCCAAAACTGCAGCTCTTGTGGGATGTTCCTGGTTTGCAGTGGTCAGTATCTATCAAAAGTGCTCCAAGGAAGGAACAGTGAGAAGCAAAGGCTGGTCGGTGTGGTCCGATCCAACAGACACGTGAGGAGTGAAGGCTGGTCGGTGTGGTCCGATCCATCAGACACGTAAGGAGTGAAGGCTGGTCCATGTGGTCCGATCCAACAGACACGTGAGGAGTGAAGGCTGGTCCGTGTGGTCCGATCCATCAGACACGTAAGGAGTGAAGGCTGGTCCGTGTGGTCCGATCCATCAGACACGTAAGGAGTGAAGGCTGGTCCGTGTGGTCCTATCCAACAGACACGTGAGGAGTGAAGGCTGGTCCGTGTTGTCCGATCCATCAGACACGTGAGGAGTGAAGGCTGGTCCGTGTGGTCCTATCCAACAGACACGTGAGGAGTGAAGGCTGGTCCGTGTGGTCCGATCCAACAGACGACCTCCTGTAGCTCAAACTTCTGAAGAAGATCATGCTGTTAATACTCTATGGGTCAGAACTGTTTAGGGGACCAACACAATAACAGACAGGTGGTCATAATGTTATGCCTGATTGGTGTATTTTTTTAAATCTCACTCCCAAATGTCTAATCAATTAGTTTTGGAGGTCTAATACTTTTGGAGGTCACTGTATCTGAACATTTATTGGACATTGCGCTCTTTGTTTGTTCTACCAATGAAATGGATGCTCTCTTAAAGTGGCTGAACCTCATAACTGTCAGTTCCCAAATCTTTGCCTGGGAATCTGGTCAAAAGTTCAGAAAAGCATTTACTTTTCCTCTTGATTGACCATGAAGGAAACACAAGAGCATTACTAGATAAAACCCTTTTATCTTTATGGTGTCAGAGGGATGTACGCATTGTTCCTCACTTGCACGGGTAATTATCTGGGGTTCTTGAATGCTTATGAGGAAGCTGAGATGACCACGATTGGCAGGTTTTCCCAGATACGGTCACAGCAATGTTCCCTCTGTAAGAGCTCCCGTCTCCTGTAACACAGGTCATCTCTGGTGCGATGGTCGGAGGCTGAGATGCTGCAGGGTTAAAAAGGCATGTTTTGGCTTTCTACAGTTTAAAGTAACTGTAAAAAGTGTTAATTTTGTAAAGGAGCTTACTGCAGCGAGGGATGGAGCAGTAATCCCAGCGTTTGGCTGGATTTGTGGTGAAACACCAAGGTCTGGGTTCTCCGTCTGGATTTCTGCAGTAGTTCTCCTCTAAGTATTTGTCAGGCAGACTACACAAACACACACAAATAGCCTTTTAATACCTAAATGATGTGAACATGTTACACATTTGAAAAAACTTGGACTTCTTACCATCCAAATATGGTTAAATACATGAAATGTCTTCACATGAAGATATCCAAGGGGTTACTGTACAGGGTTAAACCCCAAGAAGCATGAAGTTGGACTTTAATTAATATAAACAGTCTGCTACAAAGAGTTAGGGCCTCAATTTTACTGATTAATTTTGCTGTTCCATCAGTGAACATATGATCACCTCAACAATGATAGAACTATAATGAATGGACATTCGGTGTCATCCAGATATGGATGTGTCTGGTTCCTCTCGAGGTTTCTTCCTTACCTTCTTAGAGATATTTTCCTTGTCATTGCAACTTATAGGGTCTAAGTTATGGTGCTAAAATGTAAATTTGTAAACTATTTCATTCTGTAAAACCGCTCCGGGACATTGTTTATTTTCAAAACACTAAAAATTGATTTGAGTTGAACGAATTGAAATATTGCTTTCTTTATTTACAAGCGTTATGATTTGCTTGAATGCTAAAACTGAAGACACTTTTGCCACAAAAATTCATTTCAGCTACTTAACACTGTAATGTACATTTGACTATCACATAACTAAGATGTCTGAAGGGAAGACACGACTTATAGATACAAACAGAATGAAAAAAATGAAAAAATCTATATGATTAAAGTTTGCCATTAATGGTTCCATCACATTCTCACAAACCCCCCAAAGTGTTCAGAGAAAACAGAAGTCTTACACTGAGGGAATGTATCCATGGTTATTGGGTTTCTGGGAGTCCCAGCGTTGACAAGTGTATCCTAGTACAGTGTTGGAGATCTTCCCTCTGTAGTTTTCCCCACTACAGTACATGCATTCTTCTGTAAACATACAATTATTCAGCATTTTATATATAAAGTGCTAGAATGACATTTGAGGTATATTAGGTTTAAATTAAATAAAGTGTAAAAAGAAATTAAGAACATGTATGAAGTAAAAATAAATGCAGATTTTTTTTTATTACTCATAATTTTGTTTTTTTTTTATTATTATTTAAAAAAAGGGTTTAAACTAAAGGGTGAGAACAATCCTAAATAGATTTTTCCTACACTGCAGCCATGTTACTACATTCAGTCAATTCACCCTCAAGCCACTAGAGGGCTCTTCTGAGTTTCAAACTTCCTTGTTTGTCGTTTCTATATATACTGTATGGGCAAATGTTTGTGCACACATCACCATCCCATTTCACATTTAGTCCTCACTTCCTGTTATAATACCCTCAATTTTTCTGGAAAGACGTTCCACTTGATTTTTGTGGACATTTGTGCTCATAAAGACACAAGGGTGTTAGTCAGGTACTGATGTAGGTGAGGTGAGGAGGCCTGGGGGTGCAGTCAGTGATTTATCTTTCAGATTTATACTACTGATTCTGTTTATATATACTGCTTGGCCCTGTCTCAATTACGATGCATATGACTGACTGGTATGAAAGCTCTTATTTTTTTTGGAATTGTGTCATCCTGTGTAAGAATCCCAACCCCTTGTTTGAATCATCTGCACTTGCGGGTGAAATGTAAGTCATACCGCTGCAGCTGGGGATGTCACAGTGCTCCCATCTCTTATTCACATCCACAGTGTAGCACCAGGGGCCGTTGCTGTCTCCCTCAGGGTTTCGACAGTAGTTAGACTCCAGGTCAGCTTTTGGGTGCTTTATCTTCGTGTGGCTGTGAGGAAAACGCAGAACAGTATCTTACCAAAGCATAAGCTGTGATCTCTTTGTATGAACATGATGATTTGTTTAAGGCGTACGTTGGAACGTGGGGGAAAGTACTATCCCATCGCTGACACAGTGTTCCTGATTTTGTTTTAGTCCTTGTTCCTCTGTAATCGCTCCCGATGCCTCTTACACACTCCAGTAAATAATCTGGATGGATAAAATATCATAAAAAATGCATTTTGATTTTCAGATATGAAATCTAGAAGAAAAAATGTAATTGGGAATCTTTTAAACATAGACAGCAACTTGATTTTATTTATTAAGTAAGGTATTCTATCTATCTATCTATCTATCTATCTATCTATCTATCTATCTATCTATCTATCTATCTATCTATCTATCTATCTGTCTGTCTGTCTGTCTGTCTGTCTGTCTGTCTGTCTGTCTGTCTGTCTGTCTGTAATTGGACAGGGAATGAATGGAAGAAAGTTCTGTAGACACATGAGTCCAATTTGTGTAAGATGTTGAACAGGAGAGAAGTTATCAGATTGCCTCACAGTCAAACATGGAGGTGGAAGCTTAAGGGTTTGGTGTTGTTTGGAGCAGAGAAGGTTGGAGACTTTTTCCAGGTGAAAGGAATCCTGAACCAACATGGCAACCATTTTACACCTCAACACCATGCAGTTCAATCTGGACTGCAGCTTATTGTAACCGACTTCACCATACTATAACTTCCTGGCTCTAAATGTTATTTAGAGAATAGTCATCTGGAGTGATGTTTATCATGGAATGACCTGCCCAGTCACCGCACCTAAATCCTATTCAACTGCTCTGGGATGAACTGGATCACAAGAAAGAAACCTTTTGAAAATCTTTGGTAAGTTTTTTGGTAAGAGGCACTGCAAAGTATTTCAGCTGAATTTTTGGAGAAATGAACTGCTAAATAATAAGCTAAAATAGCCCGTTACATTACTGAGAAAAATACAATATAAAAGCATCCCCACCCTAAATAAAAGTTTCCACCTATACCTCTGACAAACCGCTGACATCAGAGTCTTCCTCTATATATGCTACATAAACTTTTTATGACTGCATGCAATCAACCCACTTTGCAGGAGCCCGTTTCTATAGTAAAAACAAAGTATTATTACAAGTGCATTAGTGCAAAGCAGCTTTTATTAGTGCAGCTGTAATAATGTCAGAGCTACTGTTATAGAAAAGTAATCAACAGCTTCCGACCAATCAGAATTCAGAATCATCAACATCAAATCCATACCAGTTTTTGATAAATACCAATAACTGTTTGCATTTAAATGTACTTCAGCTTGAAAAATTCAATGAAAAAGAATTCTAGATTTAATTCTTTTTGTTCATTATTCAAATAAGTAAGAGTGAAGACTGGATTCTGTCATTTTTCATATAATAGAAGGTTCTGTGTCCGTTTGAAGATACAATTTATAATTATTATTTTCACGCTGATTTAAAAATAGTTTCATAATTGAAAAACTGGCACACACATTCGATATATTTTATATTGAATATAAAAACCATTATATCAAATCTAAAAATCATTTATACATAATATTTATTATTTTTTTTATATAAAATATATTTAAAAAAAAAACATCCTGATGCATATTTGAACAAGACTTAAGAGAAGAGGTTGTGCTTAGTGCTGATATCTGAAGAATTTAAATAGAATAAAATAAAATAAAAACAATAATTACAATTAATAGTTATAACAAAAATCTTTAAACACATTTACCTTTTTTCTCATACAGAGCCGAGCTTGTTCTCCGAAACACCTTCTCGATCTTTGAGTTAGCTGGTATTGTAATGCAATCCTGATCCTTTTCAATGAATAAAAAAGACCTGAAAAAAAGAGAAATTAGAACAAATAAAATGATCAACTACTGTAGACTGTGCAATTAAATTACAAGGTTCAGCAGGTTAGTGTGTTACAGCATGTTACATTGTGTTGCAATGTCTTACAGTGTGTTATAATGTCACAGTCTGTCGCAATGTGTCAGTGTTTAATGTGTCACAGAGTCTTACAGTCTGTTACAAAGTGTTACAGTAAATTATAGTGTGTAACAGTGTGTGATGGTGTTACTGTGTGCTACAGTGTGTTACACAGTATGTTACGGCGTGTCATAATATGTCACACTATGTTACGGTGTGTCACGGTGTGTTACGGTGTTTTTCAATGTGTTACACTATGTTACGGTGTGTGTCACATTGTGTTACAGTGTGTTACAGTATGTTATGGTGTGTCACAATGCGTTTGTTACGGTGTGTGTCACAGTGTTTTACAATATGTTACGGTGTGTCACATTGTGTTACAGTGTGTCTGTCGCAGTGTGTTACAGTATGTTATGGTGTGTTACAATGTGTTACACTATGTTAAGATGTGTTACAGTGTGTCTGTCACAGTGTGTTACCGTATGTTATGGTGTGTCAGAATGTGTTACACTATGTTAAGATGTGTTACAGTGTGTCTGTCACAGTGTGTTACAGTATGTTATGGTGTGTCAGAATGTGTTACACTATGTTAAGGTGTGTTACAGTGTGTCTGTCACAGTGTGTTACCATATGTTATTGTGTGTCAGAATGTGTTACACTATGTTAAGATGTGTTACAGTGTGTCTGTCACAGTGTGTTACAGTATGTTATGGTGCATCAGAATGTGTTACACTATGTTAAGATGTGTTACAGTGTGTCTGTCACAGTGTGTTACAGTATGTTATGGTGCATCAGAATGTGTTACACTATGTTAAGATGTGTTACAGTGTGTCTGTCACAGTGTGTTACAGTGTTATGGTGCGTCAGAATGTGTTACACTATGTTAAGATGTGTTACAGTGTGTCTGTCACAGTGTGTTACAGTATGTTATGGTGCATCAGAATGTGTTACACTATGTTAAGATGTGTTACAGTGTGTCTGTCACAGTGTGTTACAGTATGTTATGGTGTGTCAGAATGTGTTACACTATGTTAAGGTGTGTTACAGTGTGTCTGTCACAGTGTGTTACCATATGTTATTGTGTGTCAGAATGTGTTACACTATGTTAAGATGTGTTACAGTGTGTCTGTCACAGTGTGTTACAGTATGTTATGGTGCATCAGAATGTGTTACACTATGTTAAGATGTGTTACAGTGTGTCTGTCACAGTGTGTTACAGTGTTATGGTGCGTCAGAATGTGTTACACTATGTTAAGATGTGTTACAATGTGTCTGTCACAGTGTGTTACAGTATGTTATGGTGTGTCAGAATGTGTTACACTATGTTAAGGTGTGTTACAGTGTGTCTGTCACAGTGTGTTACAGTATGTTGTGGTGTGTCACAATGTGTCAGTATATTATGTTGTGTCACAGTTTGTTTCAGTGTGTTTGTCACAGTGTGCCGTAGTATGATAACCGTGTGTGACATTGTTACAGTGTGTCATAGAGTTTTACAGTGTGTTATGGTCTATTACACTGTTACAGTTTGTCACAGTATGTTAGAGTTTTACCTGCATGTGAACAGTGTTTCTGCATTGCACTTCAGTGCACATAGTTCTGCTGAAGTTGCATAGTATTGACCTTTTTGCAACGTGATAATCCAAGCGCCGTCAGTTTTAGTGTACTCATCTAACACTGTCAACAGATACAAACCAAAACACATAAGACATAACACGGCCGATATCTATCTATCTATCTATCTATCTATCTATCTATCTATCTATCTATCTATCTATCTATCTATCTATCTATCTATCTATCTATCTATCTATCTATCTATCTATCTTTATTGTGTCTTTGTAAAGACATATTACACATTTTTTTTCCACTGCTGGTTGCTATAAATGTTTTTTATAAGTTTATTCTAAATTGATTACATAGGTGCAGGCCACAACTTTATAAAAAGATAAAGAATTGCACTCAGACAATCGTGTACAAAATTATTGAGCTCCAGGTCGAGTTTTACTTAATCCTTGTATCAAACATGAGAATGAAAAACTATGTATGTGATTGCGTTAATTATCCACGGATCGCTTGAGATTTTCAGTAGAGCTGGTGCAAAAAACAAAAAACATCCACTGAGCAAGTTACAACTGGGACTGGCTAGTGACAGAGCAATATACACTGACAGTAAGGCAACAGTAACGTCAACAACTTTTTATAAACATGGTGAGCAGAAAAGCATCAATACACACAGCATGTCAAACATTGAGTTGGATTTCTAGGATAACTTTAAATAAATAAATTAATTAATAAATAAAAAGCATATCCACTCTTCCCAGTCCAAAGCAGTATTTTGAGGCTTCACTGAACATGGACGAATGAAGCTCAGAGACATTTCTGTCCTGCACCTAATCTTATTTTTTTTTTTTTTAAACACTAAGTGTAATAATTGTGGATGGGTCATGGTAGAAATTGGTTTATCTCTGAGTAGATGCAGGAATTAAGCTGATTGGGTTAAGCGCCAATATCAAGAAACGTGTCCTTCAGCTTTAAGAAACAATAATTTTATAATCTATTTACGGTCCATTGGAGGTTTTTGGAATTATGTAACATAGATAACATGGATTTGGTAGGAATAATCATACCTGTGCTCTCGGCCTGACCTTTAAAGGCACCTGTTGAAGAGAGAGATTACATTGTTTAGGGATCCAAAGCGAATGTAAAAGTTTATAATGATAAAATCTACACATTTTCTAAAATAAATAAAAAAATAAGCCACTACTTGCTACACATTACCCAATACCAACAGTATGCATCCTGAAGCCAGCAGCTAATAAATATCATTAATTTGTAATTATTATTAATATACTTTTAATCCATAGTCTCACCTGCATAAAGCAATAGACAGAGGAGTGAAGCTGCTTGGTGGACGTCCATGCTGTATTACTAACACACACTGATTTTGGAGCAGGTTTTTTTTTTGTCTCGAAAGTCAATAAGACAAATAATCATCGGTCAATCATTTTCCCAACAAGGACATAGAACAGAGTTCACGTTGTGTTTACTGGACCTACATTTAAGACCACGTTCAATCATTCAGCTGTACATTTTGAAACAATTGTATCCTATAAACGTCCATTCACACGGATTTATTTTCCCATGGAATCATTCTGGGATGTCAATATTGTACTTCATATATATTTATAAATAAATAATTATGATATATTTTATATCGTATTTTATATCTCATCATTCGGTCATCTTGTATGTGGTGTTTTCGCAAACATAAAATCATTGTGACAAACAAAAATACAAGCAAAGCGTTTAGTCCCAAATCCAAACGTGCAAGCTAGGCGAAAAAATAAAAAGACGAGAAAAGGAGAAGAAGAAGGAGAAGAAGAGGTCACAATTATTTATACTGCATCTATATCAAAACCTACAATTCCAGCTCAGAGTCTCAAATCAACAAGTTAATCACTAACCTTTATCCAAACTCAATTCACCAAACATCCAAGTTTTCGCAAGTCTGAACACAATGTACAAATAGACGTGGAGACGAAATTGTTCACTGTGTAAGAAAAATGATGCAGACATAAAAGATCTTAATGAAGAAGAAATAACAAATTCTGAAGTATATGAATTACAGTACACTGGTTCATTGGAGTTAAAAGGAATACAGGATCAATCCTGCTCTGAGATGTTTTTATAACCAGTTATAATGTAAATGTCATTTTATCAGTGATGGACAGAAACAAAGTAAATGTAAATGGTTACTGTACTTAAGTAGCTTCACGTTTCTGTACTTTACTGAAGTATTTTCATTTGGGGGAGACTTTAATTACATTTTAAAGTCAAATATTTGACTTTTAACTCAACTACATTTTGTGAAATCAGTCGTTCCTTTTTACTTATGAGGATAAAAACGTAACCGGTCAAACCCGCAGCGAGTCACCAGTCAGGGTCGAGCGTGTGCTCTCTTTCGAATTTGTTTTGATTTCTGCTTGGTGTATCTACTGATCACAGTTCAACATCAAGCAGAACATTTAGAGAAGAATAAATGATGGAAGAAACTCCAGACTCAAACTCGCTACAACATCCGTGGCCTAATTTGATCGAATTTATTTTTGGTTTTATTAAACATGCCCCTGAGGTTCCACTGACCAGTTTATCCCAACGTCCTACATCTGGATGGATGGTTTGGCTGAAGATGGTTCCACATCTACAGCAAAATATCCATGAAGCCACTGAGCAACTCAAGAACCTTGAAGATGAATTTGGACTGTAATTAAAATCAAAAGTCTACAACAATGGCTCAGGACCACAGGTTGCATGAATATCACCTGTTACAATGTACCTCAAAGATGGAACTGCAATGGATGGGCATTTGATGCCACCTGAATTAAAATGGGTTCCCTTTTCAATCTCTTAGCTCAGAAGCTAAGATGTTGGACTTCTGATCAGAAGGTCTTGAGTTTAAAACCCACCACCAACAAGCTGCCACTGCTGGGCCCCTGAGTAAAGTCCTTAACAGTAAACTTCTCAGTTGTATATATGAGATCAATGTAAATGTGTCTGTGTTGTATTTGTTCTAATAATGAAGCTGTTGGAGTCGACTCCTGATGCTGAGTTGTCATTGTATTTCTTATTGTAAATGTTGTTTTTTTCTCCAGTTTGTCTCCGAATTCATCTTGTCCCTCGAGCCATTTAAAAAAATCAGCGTATTTACCATATAAGTAAATTCAAGCTCCATTGAGTTCAGTGAGATCATTAGGAAATGTCTACAGTAGCTGTCTACGATCTGTATCTAACTGGAACTGGATGCTTCTATGGTTACAGGTGTTTATAAGGAAGTAAATTAACATAGAAGCAAATGATAAAAAATCTAGAATATTTTGTGTATAAGTTAAATAATCAAAAATAAAGACTGTGGAGAGGACACACAAAAAAGATATTAAAACCTAAAACCTTCAGGGCACACGTGTAAAGTGTATGTTTCTGTTGCGTAAGAGGCGTTTTGAGAGCCTTGTTAGTGTCTTTGTTTGAAAAGGGACAATCGTGAGGACAAAGGAACAGAAGCTGGAGCGTTGAAGCTGTGTTTATAAGCTCGGCCCTGAGCGTCTCACCTACATGGAGTGTTTACTGTTACTATAACTACTGAACTCAGTCAGTTCCCTCAGTCAGGACTTCAGTACAGAGACTTTAATTCACTCTTCTCATTAAAGAAATATCACAGAGGGTAGGTGTGTGTGTGTGTGTGTGTGTGTGTGTGTGTGTGTGTGTGTGTGTGTGTGTGTGTGTGTGTGTGTGTTCCCACTGTTTTATATAATCGTATAAACTGTTGTGTTTAATGAAGTGCAATATGTAGTAAAGATGGTAGTAAAGAAGTGGTTTTGAGAGTTGATTAACTGCATCTATCCTTCATGACACTGTGTGTGTGTGTGTGTGTGTGTGTGTGTGTGTGTGTGTGTGTGTGTGTGTGTGTGTGTGTCTTAGTGGTGTTACAAAACTCACAACACACTATGCACAACATACTGTACGATACAGCTGTACATGTAGGATGTTTTGAGAGTTTCTTCAGTGTTTATTAAATAGAGAAGTGGCACACTGTATTTATACATACTTGTGCATGTGTGTGTGTGTGTGTGTGTGTGTGTGTGTGTGTGTGTGTGTGTGTGTGTGTGTGTGTGTGTTCCCACTGTTATATACAATCGTATAAACTGTTGTGTTTAATGAAGTGCAATATGTAGTAAAGAAGTGGTTTTGAGAGTTGATTAACTGCATCTATCCTTCATGACACTGTGTGTGTGTGTGTGTGTGTGTGTGTGTGTGTGTGTGTGTGTGTGTGTGTGTGTGTGTGTGTTTTGGTGGTGTTACCAAACACACAACACACTATGCACAACATATTGTACGATACAGCTGTACATGTAGGATGTTTTGAGAGTTTCTTCAGTGTTTATTGAATAGAGAAGTGACACACTGTATTTATACACACTTGTGTGTGTGTGTGAGAGTAAAAAAGGTGATAAAGTTCTGTATTTCCCTTTGTTTTTGTTAGTTTTTAATGTAATTCTTAGTTTTTTTTAATTACTTTTTCATTGGGCATCAGGTTTTCCTTTTCTTCTTTTTTTACTTTTTTTTCTTTCTTTCTTTCTTTCTTTCTTTCTTTCTTTCTTTCTTTCTTTCTTTCTTTCTTTCTTTCTTACTTTCTTTCCTACTTTCTTTCTTTCTTTTTTTCTTTCTTATTTTGTGTGGGTGTGTGTGTGAATGAAAAAAGTGATTAAGAGAAGGTGTTTCCTCTCAATCTAGAGGCTTCTGGGTTTGCTTTTGTTTATTTCTTTAATATATTTTCTTTCTTTTTTATTATACATCATGTTTTCATTTTCTTTCTTTTTTTCTTTCTTTTTTCCTTTCTTACAACATTTCTCCCTTTTTCATTCTTTTTATAAATGTACTCTCTCTCTCTCTCTCCCTCTCTCTCTCTCTCTCTCCCTCTCTCTCTCTCTCTCTCTCTCTCTCTCTCTCTCTCTCTCTCTCTCTCTCTAACAGTCTCTTCTCTCACTGTCTTTTCAGGTAAATGTCAGTGAAAATCCCTCCACCTGGGACATCTTCTTCAGGAGCCGTGTCTGAGAGGAATGCTGACCCTCCTGAAACTCCTGAGAGTAAAGAGAAGATAAAACTGCAGCTTCCTCCCTGTGAGCCAGTGAGCCAAGAAGTCCTACAGGGGGTGCTACAGTCTCACCTGAACCAACATGACTACCAACATCCACACAACCTCAACCACAACAACAGTGCCGCCCGAGAGGTCAGGAGCTGTGTTTATGAAAATCACCTGCAACTCTCACATTTATAATGTTCACACATCTAACATTACCCATGAGCACCTCTCTCACCCACAAGCCCAATTCCAAAAAAGTTGGGACGCTGTATAAAATGTTAATAAAAACAGAATACAATGATTTGCAAATCTTAAAAACCCATATTTTATTCACAATAGAAACATAAAAACACAAAATGTTTAAACTAAGAATATATCATTTAAGAGAAAAAAACATTTATTTTGAATTTGATGGCAGCAACAGGTTTAAACGAGTTGGGACACGGCCATGTTTATCCCTGTGTAGCATCACGTCTTCTGGCTGTATACATCTGGGACATGAGGAGACCAGTTGCTGAAGTTTTGGTAGATGAATGTTATCCCATATGTGTCTTATTCAGGTTTCTAGCTGCTCAACAGGGTCTTCTTTGGTATATTTTTCATTTTATGATGTGCCAAATGTTTTCAGCTGGAGGAAGGTCTGGACTGTGGGCAGGACAATTTAGCACTCAGACAACTTTACGACAAATCAGAGATGGGAAGTTACAAAGTATACATACTTTGTTACTGTGCTTAAGTAGATTTTTCTGGTATCAGTACTTTACTTCACTATTTATTTTTACTTTTAATTCAGTTTTAATCTATTTGGTGACATGATCAATACAATTTCTTCTCATTGCGCCATTTTCAGTCCACCAACCTATTTCTTGTTATTGCATGGCTTTTTCAGCCTATCACTGGTGTATCTTTTCGTGGCTCTCACACACCACAGTTGTAGGGTAATTTATGAAGCTAACAATGAGCAAGGCAGAAGGCAACAGGCAATATGGGGCTAATGTGGATGAGACAGAGGGAGTCAGAAATTAAAACATGACTGAGAACAGAGACGTTCTTGATCACCTTCATCATCATCTTTGTTTTACTTATATTCTATGTAGTAGATGTTCAGCTTGGATACATTCAATAGGTAACACAATTTTTAATTATTTTGTATTAATATATCAATATAATGTGAAGTCCAGTCACATGACACTAAAACAGGTACTAGTAGCAATGGCTACTTTTTTACTTAAGTACATCAGAGACCATATTTCTTTACTTGAACTTGAGTAAAAAGTCAGAACTTCAACTTTTACCAGAGTCTTTCAAAACATGAGTATATGTACTTCTACTTGGGTGAAGGATGTGTGTACGTTTGCCTTCTCTGCTACAAATAGATGCTATTAGATGTAATTGATACAGTATGCAGTTAGCATTGTCTTGCTTAAATATACAACGCCTTCTCTGAAAAAGACGTTTTCTGTATCAAAGTATTTGTTGTTCTAAAACTTGAATATACCATTTAGCATTAATAGAGCCATTCCAGATGTGCAAGCTGCCCATTCCACAGGCACTAATACACTCCCATACCATCAGAGATGCGGCTTTTTGAACTGAGCGTTGATAACAAGCCAGATGATCCCCCTCCTCTTTAGTCTGGAGGACGTGGCGTCCATGGTTTCAAAAAAAAATTTGTATTTTGATTCATCTGACCACAGAAAAGTTTTTCACTTTGCCTCATTCCATTTTAAATTATCATTAGCACAGAAAGAATGGCGGCATTTCTGGATCATGTTCATCTGTAGCTTCTTTTTTGCATGAAAGAGATTTAACCTGCATTCATGGATGCCATGGCAAACTGTGTTCCCCGACAGAAGGTGTTTCTCTGCCCATGCAGCGATTTCAATTAATGCAATTTGATGTTGAGGAACATTATTCTGAAATCGTTTCATAATTTGTAGACACAATCTTTCATAGAGTGGTGAAGCTCCACCCATCTTTATTTTTAAAATACTTTACCTCTCTAACATAGACTATTTATATCCAATCATTTTACTGTTGTTAATTAACCTTATTAGTTCATTAATTAGCAGAATATTTCTCAGGCTGTTTTTTATTTAGTAACATACATTTTCCAGAATTTTGTTGCCCTGTCCCAAATCTTTTGAGACTTGTTTTATCAACTTAAAACAATACCATATTTTTTCCCATTAAAATGGTACATTTGCTCAGTTTAAACATTCGATATGTTCTCATTGTTCTATTGTGAATTGAATGTGGGTTTATAAGATTTCCAAAGCATTGCATTCTGTTTTTGATGACATTTTACACAGTGGCCCAACTTGGAATTTGGGTGTGTTAATGTTTCTATAAAGTTAAAGGTGTTTCTGTTCATTACTTTTGTACTTTTGTTTATCCTGCTTCTTCAAAACCACAGATCTTTTCTCAACACTTCACAAGGTTTTCACATTGCAATTGATTTTTGATAAAGAAATCACATTGTGTATGAAGGTGAATTTTAGACTAGTTATCAATAAAAAAATATTTAAATGATGCCTAATTAAAATCTAATTAGAATTATTAGAATTATTTCCAGCAGTTTGTCTTGGTAATGATCCTGAATGGTATATTAAAGTGAAACTGAGGTGTGGTTGTATGTGTGTGTGTGTGTGTGTGTGTGTGTGTGTGTGTGTGTGTGTGTGTGTGTGTGTGTGTGTGTGTGTGTGTAGCAGCTCTTACAGATGCAGGTAAAGCAACTCCAGAAAGCTCTTCACGAACAGAACGCTCTGCTCAACGTCCTGCGCTCAGGTGAGTCAAAAACACAACACACAAGCAGAAATACTTTACAAAAAATTATTACTTATGAATCATGGCGAGACATTCAATTATTAATGGGTAATGCAAATTAACCATAACCCTAATTACAGTATAACTATAATTATAACTATAACTAATCTCACTGACTTGGCAGGTTATTGCTGCCCTTGTTTTCTTCTCCGACATTTCTGCATCCTCTTGATTCTGATTGGTCAGGAAGTGTTCTCTAACAGCAGCTTTGACATTCTTTCTGGTTGCAAATAGCTACTTGAAATTTTACTGAAGCGACTGAATCATTCAGACTGATACAATACATTGGGAAAAATGAAAATTGCTGTGACATTTGCTAAAAGGAAACAGTTACAGTAAAATTCATGGAGTCTCCAGTGTCAACGCTTTGCACCAGTCAGTGCGTTTTTTAACAACAGGAGGATGTTATTCAGTCAAAACTGCCTCGTCACATATACAGTACATTACGCTCTACTAGGGGTGAAACGATACACAAAATTCACGGTCAGAGTTTGGAAGAATGTGATTACAGGGGAAATGCAAAACATAAAATTTGCAATTTTATTAATGCAGTTTATTATTATTTACATTTGTGATGATTAACAGTTTACATTTTTAAAACAATTTTAAATAAAATGCCTGTTCGGGTAAATAATATATAAATCAAATATATAGAAATGTAATATAATAAATCTAATTAATGCAAAACACTTTTTTAATTAACTATTTAATTAATGAATTAATTAGCAATTATTTAAATTAAGTAATTGATGAAATTGGCACAAATTAAATTAATTCAATAAAATAACATTAATGGAAATGTGTGTGTGTGTGTGTGTGTTTAACATTTTATATAAATTTTTTTAAAGATATGTTCTACTAATTTTAGCAGACTTTAACAAATGTCTTCATTCCTTCGATCCTTCGTTCTAGAAATTTTGAAGCTGTTCATGAAACGCAAACTAATCAGTATCCCTAGATTGTCGTAAAAACATTGGCAGGAAGCAAAACAAAATCTGAGTTTTATAATGGATTGATATTATATATTATAATATTTTGGTGCACTACAGCCACAGTGACACTGCGCTAACTGTAGTTCTTTTTTATACCACTGGCATTGTTGTGTATGTTTTCAAGTTTAAAAATAATTTTAAAAAACAGTGACAATGCACACAAAGTGCGAGGTGGAAACTAACCAAACTTGTGATCTGCCACTTAATATTTTATAAACTAATAAACAATGTTCCTCACATAAAAAGGATTTCTGGATATATAGTAGTCAAGTCAACTCAAGTCAAGTTTATTTCTATTGCGCTTTTCACAACAGACAATCAACAGTTAATGGTGTGTATTTATCCCTGATGTGCAGCCATGGCGACTGTGGCAAGGAATGATTCCTTAGATGTTATGATGAAGAAACCTTGAGAGGAGTAACCCTAATGTTAGCAATCATGGCTATTGATTAACCCAATATATTACCTAGCGTAATGTTGACTAGCTTGACAGTGAGCTGAGCTTCTGCAGCATAAGGGTTTACACCATGCACAATATATTAGCTTTAGGGTTCTGTAGCTACGCTGTTTGGAAAAAATGGTGTGTGCTTTTTGAACATACCATTCACATTTAGTCACCATTTCCACTTAGAGCCACCTTAGCTCTTATAGGAAGATGTTCCTCTAGATTTTTGTGGAGATTTGTGCTTATTATTGGGCTAGTTAGTACTGATGTAGGTGAGGAGGCCTGGGGTGCAGTCAGTGTTTACATTCATCCCAAAGATCTTCCACTAGAACCCATATAAAATATATCTTCATGGAGCCGGCCTCGTGCACAAAGGTGGAACGTCTTCTAGTTGGAGTGAAGGAAAACTTTCATGCTACTACATCCAAAGACGTCCTACACAATTGTGTGCAACTTTGCGGTAACAGTGTGAGGAAGAACCACACATGACTGGAAAAAGCAGGTGTCCTAATACTTTCATCAACAAATTGTATCTTCATTGTAATTGGTTTTAGACATATGGGGTAATGCATAGCCTAATGTTAGCTAAGATGTTGAGAACTGTTAGCAATGCTAAATACTTAGCTAAAACTACCTTACTGCTATAAAAATGGAGAGAAATTTATGCTAGGTGCAAAACAATTATGTTTATTTTATTAGCATATTTTATAACACAGGTCGATGAAGCACATGAAGTGTAACAAGATATAATTATTAAACATATCATCTCATGAGGTGACTGCAGACAGAACACATCAGAGCTAATGGCTCTAAATAGAAGCTACTGTAATAAGTACAAACATGTGAGTGTTGAGACATGAGACTGACAGCTATGACCCTGAGGAACTACTGCTTTCATCTGCACTGATTAGTCACTTTACTTCTCGTCTGTAAAATCTATAACTGTCAGCTATGAAGGGTAATTTTTAATCAGAATATAGGTTTCTCCTGGAATAAATCAACTCCACAACCTTTTATTACATTAAACCTGTCATGTTTTTTGGAGCAAGAGTTCCTGATCATCTATTTTACAATACAAGACAAAGTACATTGGTTCCGTACTTGAGTTAAAGTACTAATCCAGTGATTATATATGAGGCCAGTAAAAGTAAAACTTTTAAAGCTTTTCTTGAGGAGTTTCTACTTGAGTAAAGTACCAAAGTTCTCGCTGTTGAACAGACTTTAGTATGAAAAGTTAAAGTAGTGATATTAGACAACTCTATGTGATGGAGGTTATTCAGTGGTCTATTTTCCTGCACATCAGACCTTTATAAAGAGAAAGTTTTTCATACTTTTCATACTATTTACATGCACACAGTAAGAAAACCCAGGCGAGAGAAACCTTGGGGCACCTGCCAGTCCTGGGCCCCTGACCATGGCCCTTAACCCCTTTCACCAGAGATTCTCAGTTAACAACAAAACTTATAGATTTACATCAAATTTTGAAATGTAAAGGAGTAACCACTTGGGGGTGTGCTGTTTCGGAATCAATAATGAGCTTTTCTGATAAAGCAAAGTTACTGGATTATTTTCCAATTACTGCACATCCTGGTGTGATTTATTCTTTGTACATTATATCAATTTACCAATAAGGTTACATCTTAGAAGACTATGTATATGGATTAGATGTTAGGTCTAGTGTTTATGTGTTAGGTCCAGGGGTTAGGGGTTAGATCTAAGGATTAGAAGTTAGATATAGCGGTTACGTTCAGGGATTGGGGTAACGTCTAAGGGTTAGATGTTTGGTGTGGGTGTAAGGGGTTATGACTAGGTGTTATGGGTTAGAGGTTATATCTGATGGTTAGAGATTAGAACTAGGAGTTTGGTTTAGTGGTTAAGGGATGTGTCTAAAAGTTAGAGGTGTGGTCTAATGATTAAATGTTATGTCTAAGAGTTAGTTGTTATGTCTAAGGTTTAATGGTTAGGTCTAGGGGTTAGATAAGGATTATGATTAGATCTTGAAGTTAGGTATTAGTGTTGGAGTTTGGGTTAGTGGTTTGGATTGAGGTTATGGTTCATGGTTATGGGTTAGGGACTACAATTAGATGTTATAGTTTAGGGTTTAAGGTTATGGGCAAGGAACTATGGTTAGGGTTAAGAGTTAGGGATTAGGATTGGGGGGTAGGGTTAAGGATTATGGATTATGGGTTAGATTTGGGGTTAGGGGTTAGGTCTAGGCATTAAGATTAGGATTGGGGTTAGGGTTAATGGTTAAGATTAGGTTTAGATTTAGAGTCAAGGGTTATGGTTTTGGTTTGGGGTTAGAGATTAGCTTTAGGTATAATGCTTAGGGTTAAAAGGTTATGGGTTAGGGATTAGGTCTAGGCATCAATGTTAGTGTTGGGGTTAGGGTTGAAAAGTTATTGGCTAGGGACTATGGTTAGGTATTACACAGTTAGGAACTGTGATTAAGGATGAGGATTGGGGTTAGGGTTAAGGGTTGGGGTTTGTTTTGGGATTAGGGTTGAAGATTATGGGTTGTTGAAGTTGTTGAAGCTGCAAACTTGTGATTTGTAGCTGCACTATTGATTATGAATATATTAATCACCACCTTTTGAACAAATTAGAATCGAGATTTCACATTACTGTAATGTGGGAAAAAGTGTGTGTGTGTGTGTGTGTGTGTGTGTGTGTGTGTGTGTGTGTGTGTGTGTGTGTGTGTGTGTGTGTGTGTGTGTGTGTGTGTGTGTGTGTGTGTGTGTGTGTAAACCCCAAAGTTTACATAAGAGTTTTGGATTGATTTATCTGACAGCCCAAAAAAAACGAGTGTGCTCATGTGACTGCTTGCTGTTCTTCTTCATGAAGAGGCTTGTTGTAAATTACTCAACACACACTCATTTGCTGGGAAAGAGCGTCAAAGGAATGAGATCCTGGCTCAGAAAATGCGTTTAAACTAGACTTATTCTTTACAAATAAAAAAAAATAACGATTTGCACAATTACTAGGCTTAATTGCACTTTTTCTTTTACTGTGAGAATTCTTAATGATTTGTCACAAACCACTTCCTGTCCATGAGTTTATGAAGTCATTAGGTGACAAATAAACATGAGGAGATTTAACAATGCACATGACATTAACACAGCCGTGATTATCAAGTCAGTGGAGATTGTCTTTGCTCTCTTCCAGGTCTGATGCTGTCCCCGGCTTTCTTAACCCAGTACCAGGCTTATTCACTTACACAACGTCCTGAAACAGATCCAGGCTCTCACACTGATGCTGTGGTAGACTGCAAGAAATGTGTTTCCAACACTGTTATTATCAGAGCTGGAGTGGAGCAGGAAGTCCCGGCCTCCGGTCCTCAGCTAACACAGTGCACCGGTAGGACAATCACCTCAGCATTAAAGAAATCTTACTAACCTTCTATACGTTTCATAGACCATCCGGTCTTTATACATCCCAACCACCTCTCATGTACCACAACATGCTCTTGATCTGCAGCTAGAGGTAAACATTCATCTTATTTGTTCAAATATATTTTCCACCCATATTTGATTCTTCTTCAAAATGGTTAATCCAGTTTTTGGATGCTGTAGCATAACATTTTTCCTTTCACTTGATCTTGGAGACCCAAACCGTTCCAGCATGATAATCCCCCTTGTGAACAAAGCCAGCTCCATAAAGAGATACTTTACATGGGTTGGAGTGGAAGATCTCCTCCTATAGAGCTCTGAACTCAACCCGATCGAACAATTTTGGGATGAATTGAAACACTCTTGCAGCTAAATAAATCTCCACAAGAACATTTTCAGAATCTAGTGGAACATCTTCCCAAAAGAGTGGAGGTTATTATAGCAGCTAATGCAGACTAATTGTGGAATAGTTGTTCAAAAAGTACAAATGAATCGTATAGTTAGATGTCCACAAACTTATCTACATATCTACACTGTAAAAAATAAATAAATAAATAAATAAATATATATAATATTGTTATATAATAATAATAATAATAATAATAGTAAAATTATTTCGTTATAAAATTTATTTTCAAGGAACGTGTGGATAATTATGGTCTGGCCCTTGTCAAATGTTTATTGACTATTTCTTAGTCATTATTAGTTCTAAGTTCATCTTTATTTAGTTATTTAGTTTTAGATTATTTGTTATTAATTTGTTTTTATTTATCTTTATATGTGTTTTGTTATTAGTTATTAATTAGTCTTATTTTACTATTTGCTAATTATTTAATTATTTAATAATTAGTGTTTAGTATTTATTGGTCTTTATTTGTCACGATTTATTTATTAGTCTTTATTAGAAATCTGCAGTGTAGAAAATAACTGTATTAATATTAGTGATAAAATTCTTGTTTTGCATCCAGTTACCTAAAATTACATTACAGAATGAAAATTCATACATAAATAGACAGTAAATAGATTGTCCATGAGTAAAAAAAAAAAAGAAAGTGAAACAGTATGGTGAAAATGGATATTTTTAATTGTATTTCAAATCATTCTTAAAAATGCAATGTTGAAAAACATGGTAGAGAGTTTTCAATATTGGGACAATATTTTTAACATTATTTCTCTTACGAGTAACATTTTGATTTATGGCATTTGTAGGATTCCCTTATTGAGAATTTATCTAAATTATGTACATCTGACCAGTTGATGGTCAAGGGCCTTTCTCAAGGGCCCAGCAGGGACATCTTGGTGATACTGGGATTTAAACTTACAACCTTCTAATAAGTCCAAAATGTTAGCGACTGAGCTTCTCCTTCCCTCGTAAATAAACAAGGAATGTTTCATGATTTGAAATCAGAAGAAAACAATTATTTTTCCTTTAAAAAACAAACAGTTAAACTAGCAACAAAAAAAAAAGATCTCTAACGAGTTAAAATGATAATTTATTTTCTTGAAATATTAAAGAAATATGCATGAAAGGGTTCAAGGAAAAAACACAATTCCTTACACTTTTCCATAAAAAAATTATGTAATTTTTTTTTTCGTTTTTGTTTTCAAGGGTTTCCCAAAGCTATTTCATATAATGAATAACTGAGCTAACAAACTTTAGTTCTAGTGTGGAAAAAATAAGAGTCTGAAGGTTATATAAAGTTATGCATATTCAGAATCGAGTTCCACTCCAGCTCAATACTCTGTTCTAGAAACATTGCCAGCGTCATTTACCAGATGTTTCAAAATTTGGTATTTTTTAACAGTATCATGACCATTAAGTTTTGAGTTGGGGGTCTGGGATAGGAAATATGGACAAGCCGTGAATCACTTTTTTTCATTGATGACAACGTTAAAAAAAAGATAGTTGTTTTGTATAACTATTCTAACTTGTATAACTAGACAACCTAAATGTATCAGTATATTGCACATAAGCAGCTCTTAAAATTGCACTCGATCCAGCGTAAAGCTACAAGACGTCCCAAAGTGTGCAGCGGATGTGGTATTGCATTTCCAAGGTCAAAATTGTGTTTCGCTTCAACTTAATCTCCTTCCTGCACATAAATCTTGCTGAGTATCTTTCGTTTATAAGTCCTGAGATCTGAATTGTGCGCAATACAATAGAAAAAAAAAAAACCTTGAAACTATCTAAAAAAAAAAAATCAACACATTTTTTTTTTTACTACAAAACAAACCCAGTATATTTAATCAAAGAATACAAATATGATATATAGTCTATAGCACATAATACAGCACCCGGTGCATACCAGTGTATAAATAAAAAATAAAAACAATATGACAATATTACCAACTAATAACACATAAACAGATGTTTTTCTGTTTTGAACCCTAATGTAAAAAAAAAAAAAAAAAAAAAAAAATTCAACATTGTCACAGTTTAAAATCGTATCTCTGAAAATCTTGAATTTCGTGTTGGTTGTTTTTTGAAGTTCAGGTAGGTTTTGTATTATTATTACATTCATCTCTATTTTTCCACCTTTTTCTTGTTGTTTTTTTCCTGCACGAGTTTCAGTGATGTTCTGCATGTTGTGCTTTCATTAGAAAAGGCAGATACGTGGATATATACAAGTTTTTGAACTTGGTACTGCTCAGACAGTAGACGATCGGGTCTAGAAGGCAGTCCAGATAGGAGAGACACATGAGGCCATCGTAGACCTGAACAGCGATTTCTTCTGCTCTGGGAAGCTCTTGCACTCTGACCACCAGCAGCACTAGCCTTGAAATGGCAGAGGGCCAGAAGCAAAAAGAAAACACCAAGACGACCAAAATGACCAGGAACACGGCTCTTTTCAGCTTGGTCCTGTCTCCGACCGTCTTCTGCTTCAGCCTGTTTGTGATCCTTACGGCGCAGTACACCAGGATTATAAACGGGATGAGAACCGGTGTGAAGAACACGAGCTCTCTGAACACCTCGATAGGGATGTTTTCAGTGGAGTTGGAGCTCGTGTCGCAGCACTCGAAGGTGGACAGCATGGACGGGATGGTCAGAGGCAAGAGCAAAACCCAGACCAGGACGGAAATGAGAACAGATCGCTTACGGATCTTGAAGGGGTTCTTGATCCCGGGGTGGACCACGCTCAGAAACCGGTCGATGGAAATGATGGTCAGAAAAGCGATACTTGCTCCTCGGTTCAAAAAAAGCATGAAGAGCACCGAGTTGCAAAGGACGTCGTTGTTACTCCGTCTCTCTCCACGCTGGAAATAGTACGCCCTGACAGGCAAGCAGATCAGCAACAGGATATCCGCCAGGACCAGATTGAACAGGAAAATGTTGTTGCTTTTTGTTTTCCAGAATTTGAGTTTAAAAATGAAGAGGTAGATCACAGTGAGGTTCAGAGGGAGTGCCAGGATGAACTCCACGATCATCACCGAGAAGTAGAAAGTGTACAGATTCTTACTTCCAGCGGTACAGTTGTCACTTGCGTGGTATACCATTATGAGTAGTAATATAATCCGAAGCTTAGTGAATCCGGAGTCCTGAAATCCTCAGCACCAGAGTTAGAAGTCTTGCATGTTTCCCAGATACACACTGCTTTGTGTTTCCTGAGCTCCACTCCGGTGTTAGTTCCTCAGTGGCTCTGCAGCACTGCTTAAAGTTGCTCAGACTTGTTCCCAGAGCACTTCCTACGCCTGAGAAGGCACGTCACGACAGGCTCCAGAGTTATGCAGCCACTCAGCATGAGAAGAACCAAAGAACTAATACAATAAGAATAAAAAAGTCACCAATCATTTTGATTTATTAAACCGGATCCCAGATTTGTCATCATTTGTAACCATTTCTGTTTCTTTCTGATCCTCATGCAACCGGTTCTATGGGGTTTTCCTTCGCACAGTAACGCCTGATGATGTGTTTATGGTTGTGCAAGAAAGATCGCGTGGAAAGATAAAGTCACTCGCACGCCGTAGACGCCTGGTTTCTCAAGCACATGAAGCGTACTTAAAAAAAAAACCCTAATCCGAGTAGATTTACATGAAAAATGTTATTACGAAGTTTTACTATTTTTAGTGTTGTGATGTTACTATGACGGAGTGAAGCAAAGCTGAGGACATTTTTTGGAATCTGAGAACATCCAAGCAAGTTTAAACCTGTTCTGCTGTGAAAAAAATAAAGAATGAATCATGCAGATTTCGTTCCCGGATGTGTTCATTATCATGTGGAATTTTTGAATCATAAATTTAATTGAGGGACTGAAGCTGTTTTGATATTCTGCTTGATTACCAGAAGAGATAAAATTCAGGGAAGTGGGAGCTCAGTGATTAAGATGTTAGACCTATTGAACCGTGAGTTTTGTGTACCGTTACACCCCTAATATACATTTTTCTTTTTCTTTTTTTTTCTATTTTTTTTTATTATTATTTTTGGGATTCACCCCTAACTATATTTTTTATATAATAAAAGGAAAATCTTTTCATTGTTATTTTTATTTATACAAATACTTACATATTAAATCAAATATAATTACCTAACTATTTAAAAATCTTTATAAAAAATTATAAATAAATATATATATATATATATATATATATATATATATATATATATATATATATATATATATATGTGTGTGTGTGTGTGTGTGTGTGTGTGTGTGTGTGTGTGTGTGTGTGTGTGTGTGTGTATGCATAATATAAAATATATAATTTTCAAAAAAATATCCTCATATTTAAACGTTTATATATATATAATCAATATAACGTGTGTTAAATGTAATTAATTTATATAAATTGTAATGAAAATACATAGTGTGTGACTAAGTGAGCATGGACAAGGTGAATAAAAGCTGCCACACTTGGGCCCTTGAGCAAGGCCCTTCTGTGCTCCAGGGTTGCTGTATCATGGGTGGCCCTGTGCTCTTACCCAAGCTTCCTAACATCAATTGATTTTTTGAAGAAAGAAATTCACTGTGCTGTAAAGTAATGTAATAAGTATAAAGCACCTTCATGTTGCAGAGGTGAAGTCAATGACACGTCATAAAGTGCCTTAATATCTGCTATTCAAATGGAGAAATCATGAACAAATGCACTCCAGGGCAATACAGATGCCCACATGTGCCCCGGTCTAGTGTATTTTAAGTAAATAATAAGCAGTAATACTGTGCCCTAAAGGCTTTCCTTTACTACCTCTAAGAAAAATACCCTGTCATTTGATCCCATCGTCCCAGTCATTCTGTGTAAACGCTGCCTACAGTTATCATATTATAAACATTTAAAAAAAAACACTCCTAATGTGCTTAGGTTTATTGAGATTAAATGGACAGTGTTGTACTTTATATTTTATGTATACGATCAGGTGATCAGTTGTAAGCAGTAGTTATTTATTTATTTCTCTCAGATCAAGCGTCTCTACAGGGAATCGGCTCAGAGCAGAGATCTTTATCTCCTATAAGGGAGGAGTGGTGTGAGCCGGGGGAGGAAGCGAGCACATTCAGTCCTTTTGGAGTCAGGAGAAAAGTCTCGGCGAATCCAGAGGAAAGGTGACGATCAGGAAAACTCAATGTATACAGTACATTACAGTTGAGAACTAATTGATCTGTACAGCAGTTCAACTCTAATTCCACCCCATGATAAAAACGACTTCATACTATTGTAGGAATGTGATTTTTTAAATAGTTGTTTTATTAAATTTTTCTGTATTGTGAACTGTACAGGTATATATACACGTTATACATCTTCAAGAGACGTAAAAAAAAAAAAGTTTGCAAGCTCCAAATGCTCCTTTTTATGAAACAAAGAGTTGTTGGATATTGTAAGGGGGGGTAATGTTAAGAGGTATATCCACTATCATCTCCTCAGTTTTAATTGTGTTTAGATCTAAGCTGTTCTGACTGCACCAGAGCACCAGCTGCTTCATCTCCCACTGATATGCAGACTCGTTGCGTAGTCGATGAGCGTAGTATCATCTGCAAATTTCAGGAGTTTAACAGTTGGGTCACTTGATGTGCAGTCATTAGTGAAGAGGAAGAACAGCATTGGGGAGAGGATACATCCCTGAGGAGCACCAGTGCTGACTGTCAGAATACTGGAGGTAAAACCTCCCAGTCTCACCTGGCTGGAAACAAATTCCTTGAGTGTGTCAACACACTTGGCCAATAAATCTAATCTTAAAAAAATCGAGGGGGCAATTATCGACTTGTCTCATCTCCTGCTGTGTTGGTGACCATTTGCTCATGATTTAATCAGTGAAATGTGAGAATGCCAAAGCTGTGTGAACCTTTTGGTATTTATATGATAATGAAGTGGTCTGAGGCCTTGCATGTTTTGTTTTTACTCATCACCTAAGCGCTTTGTTCTCCTTCGGAGGGACTGCCCCCCAAAATGTGTATAAAACCACAATTCTAAGTTCTTAAAGTTGATGACTGCAGTGCTGCAGCAGTACGCCGTGATGTGTAGGCTCGTCTGCAATAAAGACTACTGCTGAAAGATATCCTCCTAAGTCTCCTGATCTATGCTGGAAAAACGTTTACAACACTAGGATAAAAAATTTATTTGAGAATATTGTAGTGTTGAAAAAAATATATTTGAAAAACTAATACTTATTATCCTTTATTTGAAAAATATGTGAAGATAAAATGTCACTGTGTGCCAGTCTTTATTTGACTAGAAAAAACTTTATTTGATTTACTCCAGGCCTATTCGGCCAGGACTCAAAGAAATGGAGAAGACTTTTGAAGATTTTGTTGAAGAGCAGCTTAAACTGGATAAAGAGGTTCTAAAAAAGGACAAAAAGGTAAACATATTTATATCTAAAATAATATATAATATTTGTTACAAGCACTGTAAATGTATATGTATAACAAGATGTCTAGATTTGCCAGGTTGTATGCCAGGGGTACCATCCAATGGAAATCCTCTACTTAAAACACATGAAATATGTTTATATTGAAATATTTGTGACGTCTTCAAAAAAAGAAATGACTTTTAGAGAAAGAAATTGGTTTATTAGTTATGCATTCATCCTTCCAATGAGATTGTAAATTAGTTATATTGTATTTCTTACAATGACTAACAATGGCACCTCAAATCATCTGAGGGAGTTTTTCCTGGCCATTGTCACTGGCTCGCTCATTAGGAATTAACTTCTAATTATAAGGAACAAACTTATACACTCTTTTATTATCGCCTTAATCTCTTTAAAGCTGTTTTGCGACAGTCTTTTTTAAAAGCGCTATACAAACACAAACAAATTATTGAACAATTATTCCATGATACAACTGAGCAGTTGAAGGTGAAGGGCTTTTCTAAAGGGCCCAGCAGTTGGAGCTTGGTGGTGCTGGGATTTGAACTCTTGACCTTTTGTTCAGAAGTCCAACTGATCTTAAACACTGATCTCCCAACCTCATGTTAGATATTATCATTATATTCTGGCTGTTCCGTGTGGATTTTTCCTTTGCTATGTGTGATATCTTGTTAGACTGGTAGAATGTCTTATATTTTTATCTCCATTGCTGCAGCTCAGATCCACAGAAAAAAGGAATTTCCTGCATAAAGGGGATGGAAGGTCTAGAATCAGTAAAGCCAAAGATAACATCCAGAAAATCCATCCATCCTCCAAGAATGCAACGTCTTTGCAGCTTCAAAAACCCACAACAGCATCTACTGTCCTGCACATTGACAAAAACAAATGGCTAAACGGTAGCCCTCATGAGAACCTTCTGTCAATTAGAAAAGGTCAAGCGAAGAATCTACCGAGGAACAAAGTTTCTCCACACGATGCCAAACCTTCAGCTGTGGATCATGAAAAAAATTCCTCTCAAAAACTTAAAGAACCTTCAGAGCAGCCAAGTCAAATAAGTATCAAGTTACACAATAGATGTACTGCGCTTTCTGATAAAAAAGTTGTACCGAAGCTCCACCTTCTTCAAGAAAGAGTCGGCTTCAAGAAGATAAACGACCGCATTGTCAGAGTGTGTGATCTGGATGAGGTTACCACCAAGACTCTATGTTTGAGTACTGAAATAAAGCAGATGCTTCTCCATAATACTTCTGGTGACAGCACTGGTGCTGAGGATGATCCCAATCCTCCAACACCTTCCAATCCTTTAAGAATAAACTCAGATCGCAATCTGGATCTCTCCGATGAGGACTATGCCAGCGATGCTCCAAGTGACGCAGGTCCCAGTGAATGTCCACAAGCTCCACACGGCTTTTTAGATCAACTTTCCAGTTCATCCGGATCTGATGATGGGAGCGACTCTGAACTACAACAGCTTTGCTGGGCTGAACCTCACAAAACATCAATAAATCCCAAAGAGAAGATCAGCAGTGAGGCCACACGTGCCTGTGGCAGGAGCTCAGACCTCCTTGCTAGAATTTTCCCCCATGTGAAATCCAATACAGAAAAAACACTTTGGGAGAAAGATTTAAAAACTCAGCATTCCACAAATGGTGAGGATTTACATCTTTTTATGAACATTTCCATACCAAAGCACTGTTGAATTCTCAATTCTGATTGGTCAGGAGATGATTCATTTCTTATATAAAAAATAATAATAATTGGACAGTAGTAGTAAATCAAATTGATCCAACACAATGCAATTCAATGCAATATGATAATGAATATGGTACATATAGTTCGCTTTTATTTCTTTAGTTCAAACAAACAGCAAATCATAAATTTACTAAAGTGTCGTAAAACATCCAACACATGACCCTTTCACACACAGACCTTTGTAAAAAAAAAAATACATTTAAATAAATTAAAAAAATTGAATAAAACCAGACGTTCTTTTCCTATTCTGTCTGCAGGCAGTTACAGCTCTGCCTCTGCCATGTTAATCTGTATTCTATGTGACACTCAGGACACGCCTCGTTTTCCGAAGTGTTGTGATACGTCATTCACGTAGCAGCAGCGATTCTTAGAGAACGCGCTCGAGAAACTGTTTAGCAACAAGAAATCTATCTACATATCAAATATTGATAACAAATTATTGTTCACTTTTTAAACAATAAAACTTTAGTGCATCTACTAATAACTATTTGTAAATAAGTTTTTTTTACAGATGTATGTATGTTAAAAACGATGCATCACAAAAATGGTATCCGATGCACAGATCAATGCATCACCCATCAGTACTCATATTGTTTTTTGTTTGCATGGAAAGCAACAATAGCTACAATCAATGCTATTTAAAATACACCTTGCTGCTTTTCAGGACGCAAGCTAGTAAAGAATGAAATGGAAACTTCTGGTTTGGATATCAGAGATGGAAGATGCAATGGTCTGATGATGGACAAGATGAAAACAGAGCAGGATAAAGCGCTGAATTTCATCAGGTTGTGTATAAGATTTGAATCGGATTTTCAGGGGATAACTATGAAATATAGATTCATAAAAAACAGCATACACTATATCTAGAAAAGTGTGTGGACACCATAAGATTTCTATGTAACTTTTAAATATCAAAAACATCCTATACAATTGTGTGCGTCCAACTTTGTGGCAACAGTTTGGAGAGGATTAGATTACCGATGTCCAGTTTTCCTGAAAAAAGGTTCGATCTGCAGTGTTAGTCCTGTATTTAGTGTTGATTTTGTATTTGATTTTTGGAAGGTGGTAGCTTAGTGGTTAAGGTATTGGCTCAGAAGGTCATGAGTGTAAATCTCAGCCATACCTCTCCTGGACCCCTGAGCAAGGCCCTTAACGCCATAGCTGCTTAGTTGTATGAATGAGATAAATCTAAGTCGCTCTGAACAAAGGCGTCTGCTATATATGTCAACAATTTTTGTTTCTTTGGAATCAGACACATGACTCATTACATGCCATTTTATTTGTACAGATCTGAAATGGACCGCTTGTGTAATAACGACACAAACCTCAGCTCATCGGACCGTGATCATACACCTAAAGATGCACAGCATCTAAATAAATCGGAGGTAAATCCAGGATCTGTTGATTTTGACCCTAAGCATGGACGTCTGCCAAATCAATGTTTCCTTTTACCCTTATTGTCCCACAGTGGATAAAAGTGTATATGCAGCTATGGATTTTTATCCACATCGGCAGCCATGTTTACATGACGTGCTACAGTATAGTAGAGAATGCAGGTGGAAAGGGTTTTTTTTCCGGGTTGACGTCAGTCTGAAACAAGTGATTAATCAAGATCGATGAATATGTTTCCAGTGTGCTGGTAAATCGAGCAAAAACATGGCCTAAGCACATTGTCGATCCACAATTTATCCTTCCATTTTTCTTCAGCTTTGTCCTGGTCTGGGTGGCGATTGATTTGGAGTCTATGTATTTGTTTATTTGTTTGATTAGACTGACCTTTGGTCGATGCTAAACTGCATTTCATTGCTAAGTCCTGTTTTGAAGCAAACTAGGGTTTGGCCTCACAGTTTACCAGTGAGTAAAGGCAATTGTTTGTGTATGTAAGGTGGACTGAATAATTCAGTGGTTCTCTAAGCAATCCACGAATGACATTTCCCATTCGAAATCATTTAAATGTGTCTCTATCCCACGTTCTTTTCTTCCTTCAGGATCTCCGAGAGCAAATCCAGTTTCTGAAGGAGCAGCTGAGGAGAAGAGATTGCGAGTGGTGGCAGGCTCATGGTGAGCTACAGAGTCGAGTTGATGCGCTGACTCAAGAGAACGAGGCGCTGATGAGTCGCTGCGTCGTTCAGGTCAGACCTCAGCGCTCCGGCAGATCCACACCTCATCCTGATGCTCGACACCTGGTGAGCAGCCTTTCACGCTTATACACCTGTTAGAGCTTTTATACAGACTGGAGACTGTCTGGTTTTTATTTTAGACTCAGTATAATTGAGTTTTCGGATTCGATCTGAAATCGACATGTTGCAAATCTGGGATGAGTCTGAAACAGGAAGTATGTGATCTAACATGTGAAAGAGGAAATCTATGCCTACGTACAGATCAAATCAGCCGATTTTGCATAGAGAATTGAGTTTCTATTCAATGCAAACGTTTTACAATAGAATCCTTTTTATTAATCAATGTGTTCGACATTTTTGATCAATTATTTTATCATTGCAAGTATAATTAATCAGGCCTTGTTTGGGTTTCTGTACAGAGAGTATGAAGACTTTGTAAAAAGTTTGGTTACACCTGGTCTTTTATGGTTTTTGAGAGACACCTGCATGTTCCTTTTTTCTTTCTATGCAGCAAACTAGGTCATTTAACAGTATGATTGAACAAATCTAAAAATGTCCAGATGTTCCACTGTATTTTTTCCTTAGCATAGAGAACAGATTTACACACTCTTGGCATCCAGACAGTTCGTTTGAAATACTTTGCTGTGCCTCTTGCAAAAGTCGCCAGAGGTTGGAGATTTCTTTCTTGTGATCCGGTTCATCCCAGAGCAGTTCATTGAGATTTAGGTGCGGTGACTGGGCAGGTCAACTCCAGACAACTGCTTGCTCTCTATACAACTCAGACGTATGGTTTATCTCATTGTTTTGTTGTACGGTGAAGTCGGTTCCAATGAGCCGCAGTCTAGACGGAATTGAATGGTGTTGAAGTATGGAATGGAAGCCATGTTGGTTCCTTTCACTCTCCAAAATAAGTCTCTAAAACAACCTCAAACTATTAAGCTTCTACCTCCATGTGTGAGTGTGGGGGTGAGGGCAGTCTGTTAACATCTTGTTCTGCATCGTACAGAAGTTTTTTTGTTAGAGACCAAAATGTTCAATATGGACTCATCTGTCCAAGTGAGTACAGGAATTTCAGAGAAGTAACAGTCACTTTTTGTTTATGATATCGGTAAATCTGGGCTTTTATAGTGCTGAGGAAGTGAATTTCAAGGGCATTGCAATGTTGTTCCACATGCCCGTATCACATCCTGTACATATCACATGTCACTGAGGTGTTTATGCCCCAAAAGCAGCAAACAGGCCATTCTGTACATGTGTTTTTGTCAGTGTGATCGCCAAATGCTGTTGTCTATATATACACATAGTTTTATGCGCAACTGGTTTCACAGTATTTTGTGTAAATGCGCAAATTCGTACATGCGCTGGTAGTAAATTCTCCCTTCGCCTGAACTAGGAGACCCAGCATGATGCCCCTGTGCATGAGGATATGCTTTACATTGGTTGGAGTGGAAGATCTCCTGCTATAGAACTTCAAACCTATTGAACATAATGAATGTGAACGCTGACTGCACCCCAGGTCTTCTCACCTCACCTACATCAGTAGCTGACTTTACGAACACCCTTGTGGATGAATGTATCTCCACAAGCACAAACCAAAATAAAGTGGAACATCTTCCCAAAAGAGTGGAACACATTCCATTCCTATGCTCAGGTGTCCACAAACTTTTGCCACATAGTGTAGCTTTTCTGTTTTTTTCTTCAGATGAGAAGAAGTTCGGTTGCCGATCCACAGGAAAAGAACCAACAGAAGATTTCAAAGATTTCACCTGCAAGTAAGTCCATTGTATATACATATATACAATTAAATAAACAATTTCTTGCTTGTCATACCTTTTGTGTTGATGGATTCCTGAAAAACGTCAAATCCAAAATTATTGGCACCTTTTATAAAAAAAAAAAAAAAAAAAAGAGCTAAAATTACTTTTTGAGCTTAAACAAATCGTAAGGCTGCATTGCTTGACATTTTTTATTTAGATTTTCTTATTTTGAAGTTTTGGTTCCCTCATTCTATTAAATTCGATTAAAATATGTGCAAATCATTTTAAGCTTTCCACGTTTCAACACTGCTGTACATTTTTTTAATTACTAAAACAATGCACATTTCTGTTGTATAGGTGGTTGAAATGTCATAACATGCTTGTTGTAGGAAAATTATTAATATGTGAATTATAACAGTAAAGTCATCTTCATCATCTTATCTAAAGGTCATGTGACAAGTCATGTGGACGGATATTGACTTTGGTCAATGACAGAAACAGTTCCTGGAGACTACGAACATAAAAATCAGATCTATTCAAGCATGAAAATTTGGATTACATATACATATTTGTGCGGGTGCCATTACTATCCATGTGTAGAGTATGTATACTTTATATGGCAACTGGTTTTCAACAGGACGAGACTCTTTGGCGTCTCAGAGTCCGGGGGACAGTGACATGATCTTGTACAGCGAGGATGGAGGAGAGGTATGGTCATCAATCTGAACAATCAGGTCTGAGGACCTGTGAAAAACTTTATTGATCGTAATAATTCAATAAGTAACAAACAAGTAAAATGAATAAATAAAATAAATCATGTAATTTATAATTAATAATAATAAAAGAAACTTTATCGCCTTTTTATTGAAAATATATCTTTATTTTCAAAGTACTTTTTTTTATAATACGTTCAGGTCTTTGACATTGTCCTCAGGGCTCGTGCAAGTCTGAAGAGAAGCAGATCGGGGTTGAGAGCAGGAATTCAGCACCAAACAGATTACAGAGTGCTGTGAAATCTGGCAAATCTGTATCATCAGAGTCTGATTATGGATCCACAGACATGACTGAGGTTTGGTCTATATCTCAGAAATATGTGGCATGTAGGTAGGTACAGCCACAAGGGTGTTAGTAAAGTCCGGTAGTGATGTAGGTGAAAAGGTGAGGTGGTCTGGGGTGCCATCAGCATTCACATTCATCCCAAAGGTGTTTAATAGGATTGGAGCTTTATAGCAGGAGATTTTCCACTCCAACTCATATAAAGCATATCTTCATGGAGCCGGCTTTGTGCACAGGGGCATTGATTTGGGTCTTCTAGTTCAAGTGAAGGAATTTTTTTATTCTAGGAAGCTGGAAAAGCTAAAAAAGGCTGGTGCCCCAATACTTTTGGTCATATAGCGTACTTTTCCTGGGTCAAATGTTCAATCAAGTAATATGCAATGATCAAATTATAGTATGCAGTGTAATTATCATTCAAAAATTTATTTATAATTAAACAGCACATCAGATCGGTAAAACATTTACAGTTTTGTATCGATTGATAATCTGTGCATCTGAATCATATTTATATGGACACATTCGATTTTAGGATTTGTTCATTTCCGAGCTGAAAAATTCCAGCGCTCAAGCAGCCTCCAAAGCTGTAGTTCGAGAGGAAACTCGATATCCAGATGGTAAGGTAAGGGGAATATTTCCTTACTTCCTCAATGATATTCTAATATAAAATCCAGGTCTAAGGTCCCCCCTTGATGATTTTGATCCTGTAGGTAGAGCAGCTCCGGTCCGATGGGTCACGGGTTATTGTTTTCCGTAACGGAACCAGAAAGGAGATCGGAGCGGATCAGAAATCGATCAAGGTCACGTTTTCCAACGGAGACATCAAACGCATTCTGGCTGATGGGACCGTGGTATATACACAAGTGAAACACAAGCACACTTAGTTGCAATTTGTTAATCCCCACTTTTATAGTAATGAGGGTGTGTGTAAGTGTGAAATAGGACAGATTTTGAAAGCTTCATGCTCTCCAGTGCTGTCTGTGGAAAAGTAAAAGTTGTTTGGGTCATATTATCCCAGTCATAGGCTTGTGAAATGCTTCCTAAGTGCTGCCTAAGCCCATGTTCAATTGAGAAATTCTTACATAAGCCCACATGTCAACACCTTGGAGTGCTTTTCATATGTTTTCTTTGCTTTGGCATTCTCTTTTCAGTCACTGATCTCCCTGTAATAAATGGTGGAAGTGTAGTAATAGAAGTTCCTTATTATAAAACACATTCCTTCATATTATACTACCATGTTGGCCATGTTCCTCTCTTCAGGCTTATGATTCAGTGTTTGTGTTCTCGAAGGTGTACTATTACTGTGATGCTCAGACGACTCACTCCACTTACCCGTCTGGCTTAGAGGTTCTGCAGTTTCCAAATAAGCAAAGAGGTGGAGTATTTAACACGTGAACATGTTTTGGTTATAATATATAATAGTGAGCATTTGAACAAGTCTATGTTTTTTCTGTAGAGAAGCGCCATCCTGACGGAACACGAGAAATCCTTTTCCCTGATGGTACCATCAAGATCATGCACTCTGACGGTCGACAAGAAAGTTCCTTCCCTGATGGAACTGTTGTGAAGTTGTCAAGGTAAAATGTCTTATTGTAGCATGTGTACATTAACTGATTGTCATTTCTCATTGGCTGTGTACCATCACATGGGCACAGGTAAACACTCCTATTTTCTCTGTATTACTTCCTGTTGGCTGATTGCTTGCTATTGGCAACCTTTCGGTTGACCATATTGCATCAATGTGTCCTTTGTTGTATGGATTAATATTGCATAAATAAATAAGTAAATAATCAAATGCATTACGACATAAATAATCAAATGCATAATTAATAGCATTAATATAAATTATCTAAGAAAGAAACTAACAAACCAATATATTCGTTTGCTTTATTGAAACTCAAACAAAATCGTCACATAGACCGATTCATCAGGGCTGAAACTATCGGCTTTCAGCAAAAACCAATACAGATAGTTTTTCTGGGTTGCGTTATACAGTAAAAGAGCAGCCACTAGAGATAAATCAATGATGCCATTTGCTGTTATTTTATTGTATGCATTTTCTAATCCCATTCTCATTAAAATTCTGTTGGACAAGTCATGCCAAAATTCCTCTACTGTTGCAAAAATCTATTTTAAGACAAATTTTTTATTTTCTAATACAACACATCGGATTTTCAAGTAAAATCTGATACCGGTATAAAGCCGAGTGCAGTTATTTTTATTAGGGGTTTAAGCGGCAATTATTACTCAATCTTTCTTTCTTCTAGCTTGCAATACGATTCAATGGAAAAATATGATGCTATGCAATTCCATATGGTAACGACAGTCTGCTTTTATTTCTTTGGTTCAGACAGACAGCAAATCAGAATTTGTGCCTTCTGACTTCTAACGCATGACCCTTTCACAAACACGCCTTTGTTGTGCAAAAAGAAAAAAGATGAAATAAAACTAGTTATTTTCCTGTTCTGTCTCCAGGCAGATGCAGCTATACCTCTGCCATGTTAATCTGTATTAAGATATATTAAATGTGACACTCAGGACACGCCTCGGTCTCCCTAGTGTTGTGATACGTCATATTCACATAGCAGCAGTTAGAATAGGTTTGAGAAACAGTTTAGCGAGGAGAAATCAATCTACATATAAAATATGAGTCACAATTTATTGATCACTTTCTAAATAATAAAGGTATAGCGCATCTACTAATAATAATTATATATAAATAAATATTTTTTTCCGATGCAAATATGTTAAAAATGCATAGCGATAGAAAAATGCCAACTTGTCAATCTGTAACACACTTTTTTACATCGATGCATCACATTGTTAACATTTATGCCGATGCACCAATTCGAATCTTATCATCTCTAGTGTTTATGGCAACCCGTAGTACTGTAACAGGTAAAAAGTGTATTCATTTAACACTGATTGAGGAGGCCGAAAGGAACATTTTGACCAAATTTGGGCTGCCAACACTGTAGCACTACATTTGGGTCAAATTTGCCTATTTTATAGTCCACCATCTTGATTTTGTTTTTCACTATTCCTTCTACAAACTTTGCTGTATTTGGTGAATAATATCTTCAAAATAAAAAAAAAAGGGTCGCTCATAATGGGCCAAAAAAAGACTGCATCTCAGTCATGCACTCGGTACATGAAACTCGGTAGGTATCATCAGGATGGTGATTGAAGCTGTATAACAAAGTTCATACCAGCGCTGCCTACTGGTCACAATTTACAATAACGTGTTAAAATGGTGATCCACATTTACTAGACATCCTTATCCACCAATTTACAATTATCAATGACAGCTTGCTCGTCCAGGGATTTGAACTTCTAATCCAAGAAACCAACACCTTAACCACTGAGATACCACTTCCCACATTTGCCCTGTTTGCCAATTTTTTCAAATTTCATAACCTTTTTCTCGTCATTTTAGACTTTTTCTCCTACAATCATAGAATATCACAATTGTCTTTTGGCTCTGCTCTCCTTTAGTTATTTAGACAGCAGTTTATAGTGAATTTATGAATTGGTGGCTCATTAAATCTAGGTGACTAGTCCCTATAAATTCTGCATTCAGCTAAAAAAAATCTTTTGTCTACAGAAATGGAGAGAAAACTGTGGAGTTCACCAATGGCCAACGTGAGATCCACACGTCACAGTGCAAGCAGAGGATTTATCCTGATGGAACTGTCAAAACAGTGTATTTAAATGGAAGGCAAGAGACGAAATTCTCATCTGGGACGATTTGCGTTAACACCAATAAAGACGTCATAATGACGGACAGAAAGTGAAAGATGTATTGATCAAAAAACGATGTCTATTTAAAACTATGTAAAAAGCTTTGTCTTCAGAATTATTGGCACCCTTTAAAAAAACAAGGCAACAAAACAACTGTTTAACAACTAAATAAAACCTTACACAATCAGGGACAAGGCTGTAATGAGGTAACAAGATTTTCTCTTGGGAATATTTGCGTTTCAGAAATATTGACACAACAAACAAACCTTGAAAAGAAAAGAAGTCACATTTCAGATTGTGTTGTTGAAGCACACACACTTATACAAATCATTTCGAATAGACAATCTTTCTTCACAGACTTCAAACATGGCCGCCGTGGACTGACACACACACACACACACACACACACACACACACACACACACACACACACACACACACACACACACACGTGTTTTTAGGAGGAAACTGGAGAACCCTGAAGAAAGACTCACTGTCAGCCCTGATTAGGACAATATTAATAATGTTAGCATAAACTGTTATTGTTAGCATAAATGAATAATGTTAGCCGTGACTGCTTCAGCTCATAATATCATTCTTTTTCATGGTATTCACATTATCTTTTAGTTTTTTACTCTTTTTCCTGAAAGGGTGGCTATAATTCTGGACAAAGCATCATAATATGGCATTAAAACCTAAAATAAAAAAAGCTTTATTTATTGACTTTTGGTGGGAAAATGGTTTATTTTTGTTTATTTAACCTGTAATGTGAGATTTGGACCATTATTCTGCATTTTCTTTACATATATTTTTTTTACATACAAATCAATCGAATAGTAATATTTATGTTTATTATGTGTATTTATGTGTAGAGACTCATACACATCAAATTGTTAATAGAGGGGAAAAAAGAGCTCAGATGTGGTTTTCTGATTGATCTTGCCCCCTGTGTAAATAAATTTCACATCCTAGTTGTGATGAGACTCGTGCTGCACTACACGGCTTATAATCCAATGATTAGTGTGACCCTGTGCATCTGATTGATTCGGTATTCAGTCAAGGATTTGTGACATTTTTGTGAATTATTGACCAGTATTTTATGGTTCAGCCATAATCCTGAGGTAAAACTCTTCCTCCTAAAGTTGGATATGGTCAGTTTCTGATTGGAAGTAGTTTTTAAGAGGTGTTGAGGATGAGGACGGGTTCCCTTTTTGAGTTTGGTTCCTCGCAGGGAGTTTTCCTTTCCACAGTCACCACTGGCTCACTTTTATACATCTTTATAACTCTGTAAAGCTGCTTTGAGACCATTGTCCATTGTTAAAAGTGCTCTACAAATACAAATGAATGGAATTGGATTTATTTTCTGTAAAAGAACCACTGTTCCTTCTCATCTCTCTGTGGACATGTGAGGACATTAGATGGTTCATGGATCTGGTGTACCTCATGCTCTATTGTCTAAAATCGAGTGTGTGCTCTGAGGATTTCCGTGTGACCCTGAACAGAAACTTCAGTACAAAATCCCCAACACTATGACCTGGTACAGTCCAGACATGAGTCCCCAGGTTCCAGGAGAACATTGTGTAATTTTGTGAGGTTGAGAATCGATGGTAATGCACGTAAAATTTAAGTTCCCAGATGCCTCAGTGTTTACATATTCAAACTGTAATTGACCTTTAAAATCGAAGGCTTGAAGTTGATGAGGATATCAAATCCAAACATCTCTAAGCAGTTAGGGCTGGAAGGCATTAATGGTGAGTATAGTGTAGGTATGTTGCTGAACTCCAGATCTGATCTTCATTGATCTCTTGGCTGTGAAGGAAGCTCCAGAATTTGCTCATGGTACATTACACCCCTGAACAAACTGAATTTATTGATGCTCGTGTGTAAGGCATGCAGATGGTAGGAGGAAGGAAACTTTTCATTTACATTAACAATTAGGCATTTGTCAGACATCCTTATCCAGAGCGACTTACAGTTACCTCTGTTACAAAGCTGAGCAATTGAGAGTTAAGGGCCTTGCTAAAGGGCCCAGCAGTGGGGGCTTGGTGGTGCTGAGATTTAAACCCATAACCTTCCGATCAGAAGTCCAACAGCTTATCCATTGAGCTACACCTTCCTCTTATTTCTTCAGACACCTGTAGATGCTCAGGTCAAACTTGTACAATATATTTCTGTACAATCACTGAAGTCAAAAATAAAGATGCACCTCCCTTGAGAACGATAAACAGATTTACAGATTTACTACACTCACTTTCCAGTACACTTCTCGAGAAACCTGGTGTGTTTTTGGCACGATGAACACCAAGGGACTGATAAAATTCAGGGCCATACGAGCCTCTCATTCTTTTCAGGTTGCGTGCCAGGCAGTCCTTGTGTGAGATGATCGCCAGGGCCAGATATTCTGGTTGTCTGAGCTGCGCAAGTCGACTTCCTCCTGCTCCTGAGGGGTGAACTCCTCCCAGCCGTGTTCCAGCAGGACATCATGCAACACGTCTGGAGAGTTCTCATGGAGCCGGAAGACCAGCGGTGGTTTTGCTGGCATGGAGGAAACCGCACAGCTTTCAACAAAGCAAGGAAATGGAGCAAAATAGGGATATTCCTAGAGGAGAGAAAACAAGAGCACTATAAAACGTAGATCTGAACATTACCATGAATTCAAAAATAGAAGTGGTGTATATTGTTGAGGAGAAAATAGCTTTCAACCTTCCTTGAGCTATTCCAGATTTTGCAGTGTGACTTCTTCAAGATGAAATAAATTTATTGGTGTGATAACTTGCTGACGATGTACATCTTAAATTTTTGCAGCATACATTTTATTTTCAATAAATAATAACTTGGTGTTGTGTAATAAATAAAAAAATGCAAAAAAAAAAGATCTTTCTGAACATCCCATTCCACATTAACACATTAATAATCTCCACTCTTCTGGAAAGATGTTCTACTAGATTTTTGTGGAGATTTGTGCTCATTCAGCTATATGTGTGTTAGTAAATTTAGGTACTGGTGTAGGGTGAGGTGAGGTGAGGTGAGGTGAGGAGACCTGGGGTGCAGTCAGCATTCACATTCATCCTAAAGGTGTTCAATAGGGTTGAAGCTCTATAGCAGGAGATCTTTCATTCCATCCCATGTAAAGCAGATCTTTATGGAGCCGGCTTTGTGCACAGGGGTCTTGTCATGCTGAAACGAGGTTTGAGCCTCATTGTTTAAGTGAAGGGAAAATTTACATACAATTGTACAATTGTTTTCCTCCAACTTTGTAGTAACAGTTTGAGGAAGAACCACAAATTGGTGGAAATGTGAGGTGTTCCAATACTTTTGGCCACGTAGTGTTTGTTACCGAAAAAAAATTATTAAAAAGTCATAAGCCATTTTTTTTTTCTTTTAGAGCTCGACATTCTCTCATAATAGTTTTTAATATTATTATTATTATTATTATTATTATTATTATTATTATTATTATTATTATTATTATTATTTTACAGGTCTCAGTTGAAATTGAAATTAAACTCAATAAAATACACTGCTATTAATTCTGCTTTAATGACATTTGCAGAAAAAAAAAGAAGAAAAGCTTCAAAATTTTTTTTTCCTTAAAGTAATATATAATATATGCTGAATGAAAATGCTGAATTTGATGCTGTATGTGCTTTTTGGACATGCCATTCCACATGAAGTCTTTATTTACTTAATATAATAAGCTCCACTCTTCTGGGAAGGTGTTCCACTCGATTTTGGAGTGTGCTTTTAGAGATTTGTGGAGATTCATTTAGCCACAAGTAAAGTTAGGTACTGATGTAGGTGAGGTGAGGAGGCTTGGGGTTCAGTCAACATTACAATTCATCCCAAAGGTGTTTAATAGGAATCAGGAGTCAGGCGTCCCAATACCTTTGGCCATATAGTGTATGTTACTGTATATGGTGTATATTTAATAGTATTTGTCTTTCTGTAAGTGGAAGTTGTTGTTTTTGTTGGATATGACAAATTAGGTCTCAAAAGTCAAATAAGAAAATGCATGAAGTAATAAATCAATTTATTGGAAAGGTATTTGTAGTGAGAAGCTCCATACACACTTTATTTTCCGTGTTATGTGTGTTACCTTGTATAGAAAGCCACTCTGTTTCCGCAGGACCTTCTGCATTCGGATCTTACTCATGTGCACGTGTACAGCGTTCCAAGTTGCATTGTATGGAGGTAAAAGTAACCATAGTTACCATTGTTACCATAGCCACCATACCATGGCTGTACTGTTTTACATACTTGTATAGAAATAAATGTTGCCATAGTAACAAACCTATCCCAAAGGTGTTCAATAGGGTTGAGGTCAGACTCTATAGCAAGTCATGTGTCCCAATACTTTTGGCCATATCATGTGTTTGAACGCTGACTGCACCTTAGGCCTTCTCACATCTTCCCAGAAGAGTGGAGGTCATTATAAGAGTAAACGGGAATAAATGTGAAATGCGAATCCGAATAATGTATTACTTGGGTGTACATGAACAAATCTTGAAGCAAAGCATTTATCCAAAAAACAAGGTTTTTCTCCAGTGTATGAGACTCGTTTAAGATTGATGCGTATTTTACACAATTATACAAAATTTAAACCAAAAAATTTTATTATTACGCATAACTCCATAAAGTGATGTTATAAATGATCCTAATTCTCAACAGTCTGTTCAGGTTTGGACTGCACAAAGTGCAAATATACTGTATAGGAGCATGTAAACATCAACAGCCTTAAAGATCTATGAAGTTACCAAGCAACTGGAGCAACATCATAATCTCTGTAAAGCTGCTTTGTGACAGTGTTCATTGTTACAGAATTTCTCAGTTGCTTTGGAGCTTTTCTTGAATCATCATTAATGTTTGTAAACCAGTAAAGTGCATTTCTCAAAACTATTTCAACAAACATCACAACACATTGGATTTCTTGCAAAAGTCTGTACTTTTCCTAAAATCCTCCGTTCATCTCTCTAAAGTAAGTATTTGTATCAGTGAACATCTCATTCCCATCAGAATGAAAAGTTTTGTCATTGTTCACAAACATAATCATTAAAATGTTTATTCATGTTTTCAGTGTGATGCTGCACAGTTTCAGTGTTTCTTGATATAAACTATATATATATAAAACTCCTTCTATTACACTAGAGGACACTAAAAAAGCTTTGAAAATGTAATTTGGCTATTTTTATTTGTTATACTGTAATTTAGCTTGTAATTCAAATTATTCCACTGAAGTAGGGAATAAATTGTGACTTAATTAGACATAATGGTAAAATAATCAGACCTGTGTGTTTTCGAGATTTGGAATATGAAATGTCCGGTGATGCATTAATGATTTTTATGCATTTACGTATTTTAATAATGTTTTTTATTTAAAAAATCTACATTTTATTCAAAAATATATATCCGCTATATGGTTCCATTCTTTATTGTCAAAAAAAAAATTGCTTTAAAAAAAAAAGATTTCATAAAAAAAAAAATCCTTTTTCTGAAATAATAACAATTACAATAACAACAATAATAATAATAATATGATTAGATATTAATTTTTTAGTTTGTTTGCATAGAGAAATGTAAAGATTTTAGCTATAAGAACCACACATTGATGATCCTTCCCTAAATCCAAAAAAAACCAAAAAGCAGATTCTATCCTCTTCGTCTATAATTTTGTCTGACTGACAATCTGTGTTTTCTCCTTGTCTTTAAGCTGCATGTCGTCCAGCACGTCCTTGTTATGTCTCACTGCAGGAGTAGGATTCTTGTACTCGTTGTACTCCACCCACAGGTACGTCAGCATGGTCAGCAGAAGGACTGAGATGAGGATGTAGAGTTTTGTGGATAGACAGATGTAAGTGCTGTATGCGAAGGCTATCACGAAGCCCAAAGACTCCCACATGCGATAATTAGCGAACGCTGCCTCCTTGTGTTGAGGGAACAGAATGCCGTATAGAGCTGTAGTGGAGTAAAAAACAAACAAAACAGCTGTTAGAAGCTCTTTTGTGAGGCATTATTAAGGGTGTGGATTGTATGCATCATGACAGCTGATGTTGTAGTTATAACATTGTAGTAAATGATATTCTGTAATACCAGAGTAGTTAATGACTTCACAAGTGAATTGTCTCAAAACTTTTGGCCATTTAGTGTACCTGTAAATTAGTTATAATATATAATATAAAGTGTTAAATAACTTAGAATATGTTTTATATTTTCAATTGTCCAAAGTAGCTCCATTTAGCTTTGATAACAGCTTGGCAAACTCATGGCATTCTTTCATCAGATTCACAAGTGTCACCTGGAATTGTTTTCAGTTTACCAGCGTGCCTTCAGTTTATTTCTGACATTTCTTTCCTTCTTTAATCTACTTCAGAACATCAGTTGTCTTGTGCAGAGGAAAGGGTAAAGGTTAATTATTATATTGAAAGTGTTGATTGTTTATCTGATTTTGTTGTATATTTCTAATTTATTAGTTTCTACCAGAGTAGTTAATGGTCATTTTTTTTAATCTATGTATTTATTTAATTTTAAGTTATTTAATTTTATTTCAAAAACCTTTGGTTAAAAGTCTCTCACCGTTAGTTTGCGTTTGCCACACAGCATCTGCCATACCCCAAAGAGCAGGAAACACGAAGAAGACGGCGAGCTGGTCCGGATGAGGCCTCCAGTACAGCAGCGCTATTGCCGAGCTCAGGTTTATCACAGCGGCTGTGAGGAGACAGAGGTGAAAATAGCCAATAAGCAGTGACAGCTCATTTATAGTTACGTTTATATTAAGTTAAATGAGGTTCTTCCTTAAACCGTTTCCACAAATTTGAAGGCTAACATTTGTGTAGGAAGTCTCTGGATGCTGTAGCATTAAATTTCCCCATCACTTCAACACCAAATATTTAAGATATGATCTTTGGGTATATATATCATATATTATAAATATTCTTCTAAAATGATATTGATCTACAGCAACAATTTCTATAATTTCTATAATTTCCACCTCTGATTCTTCATTCTCTGATTAAACTGACTTACCGAAGCAAAAAAGGGCGATCCTCCCGGTGTACTGCGCAAGTTTCCCGAACGTGTACGAGGACAACGAGTTCACAGCTCCGAAGCAGATCATCACAAAGCCGACATAATGGATTCCCAATGCACAGGTTACATAATTCTGTAAAAAAAAAAACATAACAGGGGTGTAGCTCAGATTTTAATGTAATGAATGCTGGACTGGAAGATCACAAGTTCAAATCCCAGAACAACCATGCTGCCATTGCTGGGCCCTTAACCCTGTGATAACAATTTTAACCCTTACTCCTTACTCATTACTCATTACATCATACAGAACAATCTGACTTAATTAGTGTCCTTAAGCACCTGTGACATTACTATATACATATACATACATAAGTTTTTTAAGTCACGGTTCGGTTCAATTACAGGTACAGTTGGGGGGGGGGGGGGGGGTTACTCTAAATTCTAAACATAAAATTCCTCGTTGCTTTTCATAAACGCAGTTTATTATTAATTATTATTTGGGAACGTCAACCTTTTACATATTTTAAACAATTTTAAATTAACTGCCTACTTGGTTAAATAAACTATAAAATAATATTTTTTTATATTTTGTAATTTAATTGCAGCAAATTAAACTACTTAAAATCCTTAATTAAAAATGCATGCACAAAACAAATAGTATTTCCATTACGGAGCGAGTCGCCACAGTGACACTGCGCTAACTCTCGATTCTTTTTCTTTCTTTTTTTTTTTTTACCCCTGGTATTGTTGTGTATGTTTTCAAGTTTAATAATAATAACAAAAATGCACTCAAAGTGTGAGGCGGAGACTAAACAAACTTGGGGTCCACCACAACATGTTCTATGAGAAACTCATATTGTAACGATGTTCTGCACATGGGAACAACTGCATTTTACCAAACTAAAAGCCCTGTACCGAAAATTGGTACAAATACGTGTACTGTTAAACCCCTAATATATATAAATATATATATGTATAACAAATTCTATAATTATTCTAGCATTCTACTTCATTTATAAACTTTCTTTGCTTAATTGATTTATATCCTGAAGGTTAACTCTATAATGGGACCCTGAACTCCCATTATAGAGTGGGAATTCCAATTGCATTAGAAAAAAGCCAAACAAAATGTTTATTTTACAGAAGAAATGAAAAATGCCACATGCTAAACATAAAAAAATTATAAATAGAAGATATATGGATAATAATTACACAAAATTACACAATTACTTGCTAATTTATTGATAGGAGAACCTGCATATAATTGGTATAAAAAACAAATATATATGAGTTATAATTATGCATAGTTATAGATGAGTAATAGAATGGTTATACACTCTATGGAGAAGGTTTTGTGGACACCTGACCATAAGATGGGTATGTGCTTCTTTTTGAACATCCCATTCTACATTTAGTCCTCATTTACTGTCATAATAACCATCACTTTCCTGGGAAGATGTTCCACTAGATTTTTGTGGAGATTTGTGCTCATTCAGCTACAAGGGCGTTAGTAAAGTCAGGTACAGCTATAGGGTGAGGTGAGGAGGCTGGGGAGGCAGCCAGCGTTCACATTCATCCCAAAGGTGGGGCTCTAAAGGGCACTCAAGATTTCCCATGCTAACCCGTGTAAACCATATCTTCATGGAGTTTTTGGGAAAGAATCATATATGGCTGGAAAAGTCAGATGTCCTAATACGTTTGTTCATCTAGTGCCCCTTAGTTTAGTATGTTGTTTTCTAATACAAGTAAAATCATACTATAATTATTATCGATTATATTCTCAAGTTTGTTTTACCTTGGTGTATTCGCCCGCAAGGAAGCTTTGTTCAAATCCGCTGTACATTGTCAAAGGTATGAGCATTATCAACCTCTTATCTCTTAGAAGCTTAAACGTGGCCAGGAAGGTACTGAAGAAGTGGTTGTCTTTGTTGTTCCGAAACTCTTTTGCTTCTTTTACATCAATGTTCTCTAGAAAAACTGCCACAAGCAACATCGCCAGAACCCCCACACCTACAGAGGAATCGCTCGGCTGAGTTATTTGCAGTACTTCAGAAAAAGTATTCAACAATGCGATGTAGAAAAGCTAATAACTAACTGTTTACCAATATAGCAGCCCATCAGTATGTTGACGAGATCCTGTTTCGGCCGTGTGAAGTTCCCTGTGGTGGTGAAGTTCTCGTTGCAAAGAGCAGCCCCACAGAATTGCATTATCTCCTCAGGGATTTCAGCTAAAAGAACAAACACACCATCATTATATATTCATTTACAGCAAGTCTAATTATCATGATCACAGACAGAAACCAGAGGCTCTGGTGTAAACCAGGAGCCATAGGACACTGGACAAAACAAGTAATCAAAGGGTCTTAAGCAAGAGTAGGTTTTTAAAGGTTGTTCTTTTTTTGTAGGAGCTAACGATAGATATTTATATATTCATATATTCAGTGTTTTTTTTTTAAGAGTTAATGTTAATTACCAGATGTAGTACTTTGTTCTGGACCCATTGCAACGCATCATGGCAGTGTTGTTTATAACAGGCCTTGGATATCAAGGTGATGCTTCAAAAACAATGTGGGATTTATAGATAATTGGAATAGTTTTAAAAGCAAGGCCACACAAGGGTGGGATAATATTCTACTCACAGGAAATTTTAGCACATGGAGCAGGCCTACACAGCAAAAACTCCTCATCCAGTCAAAACTTACAATCTTATTTCTAGCCATAAAAATGTTGATCATATATAAAGAATAAGATACTATGCAAGAGAAAAGTTGGTTATTTTATCTCCAGATCGATCTTAATTACTATCAGAGACATCATTTTAAGCCTTGTATCTTTTAAGACTTTTAAGACTTTATAGTAGCTGTAATAACTGGTTTTAAGGTTTCACAGTTAAAAATTGTTCAATATTCACACTTAGGATTTGTTCGATAGTATTATATTTTCCGCATGCTTGTTTTATGTTAACGGCAACACATTTATTTACAAACTAATAACAAATTATATGAGTCTGCAGTAGTAAGTCAGCACAAACTTTCCAAACATTATGCAGTATTGTTATTTTTTGTTGGAACTTTATTCCTTGTTCTGTACTTAAGGTTTTTTCTAAGTTGTTTGGTAGTTTGATTCCAGTTTCACATGTTGAATATATTTTAATGTTCAGAAATGACAAAATACATTCAATAATGTTTTATGTTGCAATACATTTTAGTATTTTGTGATTTTGTTTGTTTGTTTGTTTTTGCATCATTTAGCAAACTGTTAAAAAAATAATTAACAATTTGTATTAAGATAATTAGACTGAATCGAAATATAGTGTTTTAATGCTTATTTGAAGCCATTGTGTTCTTTTCTAAAACCTAGATATGTTTTCTTATTTCAACAAATTTTACCAGGTGTAATTATCTTACTGCACTGGCAGATTATTTGACTTGTTTCTAGTCTGTATCTTCTTAAATCATGCAATTATTTCTTATATTTAGACGGTTATTTTTTTGCAGTATGATCAGTGACAATCCAGTGCCAAGGCCAGAGAACAGACAAGCAGGTTAAACTGTCTGCTAGTGGCAGTGGATTGTCACTCAGGTGCCACTGTATCTGCTGTATGTCACCCGAGCTAAACAAAAATGTATTGTAATGTAAATTCGTAGAAATGTCGTTTTTTGTTTAACAAACTTGCAATAAATTAGATCCTACAAAATGTATAGTCATTTTTAATGAGCAATGAGTGATTAAACGCACTGGGATGTTCTCACTCTTATTGTTTACTCAGGGTTGTTGACAGTGGAATGACTGGTTATTTGACGTCCCAGGGAACTAAATCATCTTCTGGGTCTCCACAATGTACACAATGTAGATTGTCTTTAACCATTACCTGACAATAAGCATACCTAATAATTTGTATTTATCTGTTTTTCTTTGTTTCTTTCTATGTTTTTCCAGTTACTGCTGAAATCCGAGTGATCATGATCCATCTTGGTGCCCTACTGCTTGTTGCAATTCTCATCAATTGGATGAGGATTACTCACTTCATCAGAGGATGTCCTACATGTCCAGATACATAAGATTACTATAGATGGTATCTTTTAGAAACCCTGAGGATGGTCTCAAGGCTCCACCAGTTTATCTTCAACTATATAAAGACTTTAAAAAACTATATTGGATCTCTTGGTTAGACAATTAGCACTTCTTGACCATATAGTACTCTGAAGGACATGTCTAATGGTCATTAATGGTAATATTCTGTGTCACCAAGATGATGACAGGTTTCCTTTTGAGTCTTGTTCCTTTCGAGGTTTCTTCCTTTTATCATCTCAGGGAGTTTTTCCCTCATGTTTATTACCTCTGGTTTGCTCATTGGAGATCAATTTCTACATTTTAAATGCTGCCTTGTGACAATGTCTATTGTTAAAAGCACTATACAATAAAAGGTCATGTTTCAGACATACCTATGTTAGTGTCTTGTTGAAATATAAGTGATGACATGAGGTTTCCCCATACGGCAGATGACTGGAAGATAAGAAAGAACATGCCAAAGTATTGGTTGATGATATCCTGGCCTTTCTTGTTATCCTTCTCTGCCTGTAGATTCCCACTGATTGTGAGGTATGTGCATTTAGCAGACCAAAGTGGAGAGCCTCCTAAACCCAGAATAGCAGATGTAGCGATCAGACTCGGCCTGTGAATGTAAAACATTTTGGTGTTATAAATGTTTTTCTGGTGTATTAATACACAGAGTCTAAATCTCTTTTTTATATCAAGGTATACAAACAATTTAGTATATGTGGCACAGATGAGTGACTGAACCTAACCTTCCTGGCTTGTGCCTCCCTAATGGCTGGGTTGAACTTAACCTTCCATACCCTTCATTAATGTTTGTAGATGAACAGGCTCACCATCCAGGGAAGAGATTTCCAAAAGAATAGCTGATATAGCAGGCCATGCAGAGGAAGATGGTCCATTTACAGCCCAGGTTTTTGATCATGATGGGAGGCAGAAACATAGAGGACAGAATGATGGTTCCATAGATGACGCTCAGCGAGATAACGCCCATTCCTTCTTCGGCATTTAGACTGCTCTGTGATACAGAGTGTAAACACACAGCATGCTTTTAAAAACTCTTTCAGCAGCACTTCCACAAATCCAATTACATTCAATAATTCATTTAAGTGGTTTTAGGTGAAGCTTATGCTAGAATTTTGTAGTTTGCTATCTATCTATCTATCTATCTATCTATCTATCTATCTATCTATCTATCTATCTATCTATCTATCTATCTATCTATCTATCTATCTATCTATCTATCTATCTATCCATCTAAAAAGTCATCTGGAAATTCTAGATGACAGATTCTGACAACTGGTTTAACCATTTTGCATTCAATGACTTATACAATGAACTGATGCTGAGATGTTTTGGGGGTTAAAACTATTCAGGTTAACCAGTATAATATAGTCATTAAATGATGTGGAGGTTGAACAAGTCGTTTTTTGAGAATTTTATATCTCATTTGAGAAACGCTCCAAAGCAACTGAGAAAAACTGTAATAGATCTAGAATTCTAGAATAGAAAAAAATTAAACAAAGAGTGTGAAAAGTCTCAAAAGTCTTTTTAATTAGAACCTTTCAATAAATGTTTAATTAGAACCCTTCATTAAAAGTTTAATTAGAACCTTTCAGAATATAATTTTCCAGAGAAGTGGCTGGAAAGTGCTAAGTTTTTCTTCCTTCAAGAACCTTTCTGGATTTCTAGATTCGATTTAAAGCATGTAACTAAAAGACTGTATTTTCCTCATTGAATTGTGTAAACTTGGATCAATTGCTTAAGATGTCAGTCTTCCAAATATACCAGTAGAAAATACACTAACTCATATTTATGTGACTATAACTGTTAGGGCCGAGATTCAAACCAGAGTCGATCAGAATGTGCCACAGAGACGTTTAATTCAAATTCAATTTTAACTTGGTTTTATTTTTGGAGCACTTTTAACAATGAACATTGTTTCATAACAGCTTTACAGAGATAAAGAGGTTGTACAATATTAACCTAATCTTTAATAAGTCAGCCAGTGCCGAGAGTCACAAGCAAAACCTGCTTGAGAAGGTTTAAGGAAGAAATCTTGAGAGGAACCAAAATTTTAAGGGGCTATTACAGTCTAAATCCATCCTCAAAGTTCTTGATTTGCTTCATGCATCTTTAGACTGGTCATGTGAAGTAAATTCAATTTTAACTTGGTTTTATTTGTTTGCGCACTTTTAACAATGAACATCGTCTAAAATCAGATTTACAGAGATAAACAGATTATGCATATATTTATAAGTTTAGAAATCAGTCTGTATAAGTTGATCCCTAATGAACAAGGTGCCAGTGGTGAGGGAAAAACTCCCTGAGATGGTCCGAGGAAGAAACCCCCTAGATAAACCAGACTCAAAAGGAAACCCATTCTTATCTGTGTGGCACCAAATGTCCATTACATACAGTTCAATCATTGTTCAGGTTATAAACTGATTACTGATGGACACTGTAGCAGACTGTATATAGTAATTACAGTCCAAATCCATCTTCATGGTTTCTAAATAAAACCCTGCTCTGTAGCTTCATGGGTCTTTATCCTGTTCATGCGGAACCATTTTAAGTGCCAGTGAGTGGTCTCTGTGAATATGTGTATAATTGTAAGAAATCATTTTTTGTTTGTTTGGGTTTTTTTTGGAAAATAATTTTGAGGAGATTTATGCCCTTCGCCATTTTTGTAATTTAAAAAACAAAAGAAAAAAAACCCAAAAAATATGGGGAAGGGCATAAATCTCAAAAATTCTTTACCAAAAAAAAACAAACAAACAAAAAATTATTTTTTAGCAGTCGAGAGAAGGAAAAATTAAAATAGTGGCAAATTTGGTAAGCAAAAATGGATAACAAGTGCAAAAACAAACAAGCCAACTTCCTGACAGGGCAAACTGTAGGGCTTTTCATAAAAGCCCATGAAAGTCCAATAACCATATCATGGCTTTTTTTATTTTCATTATATGTGAATATATAAAAACATAGTAACAGGCTGTTTTAGGAAATAATCAACAACTGGGTAAAACCACAGAACCACATTGAATATTTTCCCATTTACACAAGTGTTTGTTTCCTCGTATACTTCAGCAACTTGCCAACGTTTACAATGTCATTTAGTAACAAATGACACGACATAGTTTATCAGTTTATAGCTACATTTACTGTTGAGCAACAGCCATTATACAAGTACATTCCACTTATCACTTAGGTTACAGCAGTTATAAATAAAGTTACTATGCAAAGAAATGCAAGTGGTGCTTTAACAGCAACAGAAAATAACAAAGGTTTGTTATGAAGAGCTGACATTGTAAAAATAATAGATAAATAAATAATTAAAAGGACAAAAGTATCAGGCAACCTGAACTTTTAAAGCTATATGTGGTTCTTCCACAATCTGGAAGGCACAACATTTGTATGGGAAGTCTTTAAACCCTGTTCCAGCATGACAATGCCACCATGTAAAATCCATCTATGGAAAGGAATCCTATGGAAAGTCCATACTTCAGCACCCTGCAATTCCGTCTGGACTGTGACTCATTGGAACCGACTTTACCAATCTACAAGACAATGAGCTGAAACGTATGTCTACGCTCTGTTATTTTGAGAGCAAACAGACATCTGGAGTGATATCTATCATGGAATGAGCTGCCCAGTCATCACACCTAAATCCTATTGAACTGCTCTGGGATGAACTGGATCATAAGGTCAGAAAGAAATCTCCAAATAGTGAAAAACATCTTGCAAAGTGTTTAATATCTCCTGCTATAGAGCTACTGAATGCTATTGAACACCTTTGAAATGAATGTGAATGCTAACTGCACCCCAGGCCCCCTCACTTTACCTACATCAGTACCTGACTTTAAGGCTGAATGAGCACAAATCTCTACAAACACACTCTAAGATCTGGTGGAACATCTTCCCAGAAGAATGGAGGTTATTTTAAGAGCAAATGAAGATGAAGAGCAAATTTTAAGAGCAAATGAAGTTATAACTATTTCTTAACATAAAATAACACCATATTACCATTTTCAATGTTTTTCTTAGTTAAATAACATGTATTAATCTAATGTTTGTATTAGATTATGTGTATTTGCATATGTAACACGGCCGTGATTACCTGTAGACTCTGCAGTCCTCCGTAAGCCGTGAACAGGAACAAAAACCCAAATGACACCACGAGCACGTTCTTGGTATTCCGACTTATCATTGTGGCAGGTGCGAAAATCCTGTAATTAGAAAATAAAAGGCACAAAATGGTAAAAACGGGAGCTCAGGAGAAGATCGATTCTGACTGGTGAATGTCAATTTTCTACAGACTTCATATACTCTGCAGCCCGGTGTGTTGGAGGACAAAGTTCAGCACATGGGAACCATAAAGGTGTAAGTGGAAAAATGGGCCTTATTTGTATGGTGATAGCAGAACTTTTGAAAGCATGCTGCTAACATGACACAACTTGCTGTAATATAATATAATATAATATAATATAATATAATATAATATAATATAATATAATATAATATAATATAATATAATAAAATATAACATAGGTCATTATATACACTATATGGCCAAAAGTTTGTGGACACCCGGCAATAGGATCGGTATGCAAACCATATGTTTATGAAGCTGCACAGAAGAAAAATTTATCACTAGCACATCCAAAGACATCCTTTATAATTGTGTGCCTCCAAGTTTGTGCTTAGAGTTTAAGAATTAGAGAAAGAACCACATATAGATGAAGAAATCCTGCGTCCAATACTTTAGGCCATGTAGTGTACATGTGGTCTTACTGATCATAAGTATAATATGTGTCGGAACTCAGACCCCATGTCCGAGCAGACGTATCAGTTAAGTGGCTCAATATTGAAATCAGTTAAACAATAATTAATTAACACTAAGTTTAAAAAAATACATATACAAACCAAATGAAGACATCATCCAATCACGAATAACAAGGAGCAAATTAGATTTATTGCACTCAATTCAGCCCTGTCCCGTAAAAAGCTCTCGGGAAAAAAAGATCCTGACAGCGATAGCACCCTTCACGCGAGTGCGAAATTAATATAAAAAATCCTCACTTTTTATATCTCACCCCTAGTGAAATTTACAGATATTATCTCCTCCCTAGCAATTTACATACGCCAATAATTTCACGAGGGATTTCACACTCCATCCATTTGTTTACGCACATTCTGTCTCATTTACCTCCATATGATCTAAATTTACATGTCGAAAAAAATATCTCTTCATAGTGACCTTTTCTTGAAAAATCCCCTGATCGTGCACTTTTGCAAATAACTAAATGCAACAGATAATCCCCCGCAATATTCACACCTTTTCTTAAAAATCTCCTCTGGGGTTTTTTTTTTCTCTGTCTGCAAATCATCCTTTCTTTTGTGTTTTGTGTTAATTTTCTAGTTTTACAAACCGGGGCCTTAGTTTTAACACACCAGCTCTTTTCTTCAAATGCTTCCCCTATTTTTCATAGCTCTGTTTTTTCAGTTATTAAAAATCTTCTCGAAATATATTTCTAATCCCAGAATCCTTCGTTAGATATAGAATTTCCTGTCTTACTCTCATCCTGCCTGCACCTTAAGCTCATGCTCTTATAGAAACATCTGACTTCCTGTGTGTTTTGGCCATTGGATCTCTTATACAATTTCTTGCAACTATTCTTCTACATTCTGATCTGACGATGTGTTGTGTTTATTACCCTATTACTCTTCAAATCTTTTTATATTTTGATGTATTTTTATATGATTTTTCCCTTGTTTCTACTTGTGCTTTAAATATAAATGCCTGTATGCTGTTTGAGTGTAGTCAATGCATGTTTCCTGCATGCTGCTTGCTTTGTGTATTATTCCCTGTTATATTTCCCCTCTCTCTGTCTCTTCGGCACGCTTCCTGCCCGACGCCCTTTGGTCACCACTTTCTATTGGCTATGGCTCATATCTGTTTTTTTGGGCGACTTATTGGTCCTTATATGCATTTCAATATTCCACCTCAAATAACTCTTTCGGTTCATACTCGCAATGCCTCTACTTAAACTGATCTCCTGCTACTAATCAAGCGTTTTCCCCCCAGACCCCATCTCTCCTGACTATACCCCAATCCTCCCACGGCCACTGGAGACGATCCTGGTCCATCCAACTCCTCAGGACCTGACACTATTATTCTTTCACCATGAACTTTCCCATTATTTTCTACAACTCCTAGTTTTCTAATCCCGAATCTAATCCATCAGTCTTATCTGCTCACTAGCCTTAATAACATGTATCACACTTACTAGCATTTTGATCATAGAATGTATGCTAACTTTATATATGCTAAACTTTAAACTCTAAAGCAGGACTGTTGAATTTTTTTTTACTCTCTTTATACACTATTATACTGCACTAATGTTAATAATGGTTACATGAATGAATCTTGAACTTATACTAAATATAAGCAATGTTATATGTATAACTGAAGTTTAATGCTAAATGCTATGATATATTACTAGATTCTGCTACTGATAGCTGAAGCTGTCCGAAGCTAAACTTATGGGTGAACTTTATATTATTATTACTGTATTATTATTATGTAGCACGATGAGTCAAGACGTCATGCGGTCTCTCTGTTTCCTCCACATAGCCAAGGTGTTAAACCACATAGGCAGCAGACGTGTATTAATATCTTTGTCTGACATTTACTGACATTTTTTAATATGTTCCATACGTAATATACACATGCACCTGCCACTCAGCAATAAACCGACTTTACAATTACTATTATTTTATTTTGACTATATTGCTGTTATTATTATTTGATATAATATATAATTATATTTATTAACACTGTTATAAACCGAAATAGCTCAATTTATCAACATATGTGATTTCTTGCGCATTACTTTCCACATTTAGTCTCAATTTTCTCTTATAATTCTCTCCACTCTTCTGGGAAGATGTTTCACTAGACTTTTGGTGTGTTTATGGATATTTGTGTTCATCAGCCACAAGGATATTACTAAAGGCAGGTACTGATGTAGGTGAGGTGAGGAGACCTGGGGTGCAGTCAACGTTCACATTCATCCCAAAGGTGTTCAGTAGGGATGAGATCAGAGCTCTATAGCAGCAAGATCTTCCTCACCAATGCATGTAAACCAGATCTCCAAAGAGCTCACTTTGTGCACAGGGGCATCGCCATGCTGGAACAGGTTTGGGTTTCCAAGTTCAACAATGACCAACAACTTTTTACCTGTATGTGCATAATTGACTTTATTGCTCAGCAGCCTCGTGATGGTCTGATCGGATAACCGTATGAACGAACAGGTGATCCTGCTAAAGTGGTTCATAAGTGAGGCTCTGTACAGTGAGGCAAAACCAACGTACATCTTCTATTACTAATAGCTACTGGCCAATGAAATCTGAGGATCCCAGTGCTCAAGTCAATCCTCATCAAGCACATAATCATCATCCATTAAATCACATACTGTAAGTTGCAATTAAGTTCTATTTAAAAGTTCAAGGTGGTGCAGGGAAGCAAGAAATGATATATATAATTTTATACATTTTATAATAAGCTTTTACAGTGAACGTTCGTTAGCACCACTGCACCGCTCCGTTATAACAGGTCGCAAGAGGTTATAAATGAGGTCGCGTCTACAACTGGTTCCAAACAGTTGTAGACGCCCCAGGATTGCCAAATCCTAGTTCCATCCTGTATAATAATAGTAGATTTAATCAAATATTTACTAATTTCAGCCAATTTATGAAGCTATTTTAAAGCTAAGATACAATGGGACTTTGAGGAAGATATTAAAGCTATTAAATGGAATGCAAAGCTAATTTTGGACCTACTAATGAAAAAGCAAGATCACCTTTTTTTGACCAAAATGAAGTCTGATCAGAATAAAAGAAAAAAAAAAACCTGATCAGAAATGATCAAGTGAAGAATATTAATGAAAACTATTACAGGTGGATTTGGGCACGAAACCAAAAGTGGTCTACTTGGACTCAATCTCCTACAGTGCATAGAAACTGGTCCTTTTGTTTCTATGCAAAATGTCATTAACGGTATTAATTTTCATCAAACTGTCACCTTTGGCAAAAACAATTGTTTTGGAGGAAAAACATATTTGCAAGTTTCTGTTTATATTTGGAGAATTATATTATATTATATACATGTAGGTTGAAGAAATCCTCACCCAACATGGCTATCATTTCTCGTTTCCATAGCATTCCATGCAATTCCATCTAGACTCCCACTTTATGTGGAGTTTGGACACTGGACCTCTTTGAGTGTTTAAAGGCTCTGGCATGGAGAAGCTGGTGTTGGATCTATAATGATCTTAAATGTTGAGCTATTTTATGACGTGCTCAGTAGCTCATGGTTCCATAATCTCAAATTTCTGTATAAGACTGTAAAAAGATAATTACTCATAATCTTACACTCCAGTGCTCATGTTAGTTCTCACTCTCCAGTGTTCTGTATTGATTAAAGACTATAATCACACTCTTGATGTCACCCAAATGAGGATGGGTTCCCCTTTTGAGTCTGGTTCCTCTCAAGGTTTCTTCCTCATAACATCTAAGGGAGTTTTTCCTTGCTACAGTCGCCACAGCTTGCTCATCAGGGACAAACACACATCGTTCACCTTAACTGTTAAATTCTGTACAGCTGATTTGAGACAATGTCTGTTGTGAAAAGCGCTTTAGAAATAAACTTGACTTGACTAGACGGTGGCCTATTGGAATCGACTTCATTGTACAACGATGAGCGACAACAAGCGTCTAGACAGCCGTCTGGAGTGATATCTATTATGAAATGACCTGCCCAGTCACTGCACCTAAATCCTACTGAACTGCTCTGGGATGAACTGGATCACAAGAAAGAAATCTTCAACTGAAAAAGATCTTTGGAGAGTTTTACTGGAGGCAGAAGTATTTTAGCTGAAAGTTTGGAGAAACAAACTGTCAGGGTGCTGGGAGCGTGTAAAGCTGTTCTTCATGCTAAAGGAGGATTTTTCAATGAAAATAAAGTGGAAACTCTGGACATTTATAGATTTGTTTGGTCAAAGTAAATCTTCATACTGTTGCATGGGCAAGATTGTTGCATAGAAACATAAGAAACATGCCTGGGTCTATCAAAGACAATAAAAGATTAGATGTTTCCAAAAGCACTGTGAATGCCCCACAGATGTAATTCATACCTGTCTTCCTTCAGGATGCACCATTTAGCGTAATCTGTTCATCTTTTCAGCTTTGCAATCATGCCCAAGTAACAAGGTCCACTCATTTAAACGTACATGATAAGATGAATTATATAAGACTGATGATTGTGTTTTTAAAAGCTTGTGTATAATGACTGCAGAATAAACTGTGCATCTCCAATCATCGATAACGAGTTCATATAGTGTGTCTTTACGAGGATTTCCATCTAATCGACTTCCTTGTTGTTGAAAAAAACACTCCTGCTGGACACTGCATACGACCCGTTTTATTGCTCCGAATGAGTAACCGATGAGACGTTGCTGATAACAGGCGACCAACCACGTTCCACACTGAAGCGCAATCAGCAAAATCGTCAGGTGAAACTGTAACACTGTAGTGTAGATTAGATACATATGAGTGAAGCACTTGAGGTTATGATGATGTTATGGAGACCACAAGATGATATGAAGTTACAGCTCAATACACGCGATAATAGAACCCTATGAAATGTGATTTTTTTTTGCTCACACCTTGGATCTCGAAATTCCAAGAACTTTCAAGCCTGGAAAATTTCCATGTGAATTAACAGGAATTAATGGGAAGAAACTGGGAATTTGCAAAATTTGCAAGTCAGCCAATAACAGGGAATTTAAATGAAGTTTTAAATCTTGTAGGATATTTTTGGTTTAAACAACCAGATTTATTGCAGTTTTAGTTGAATTTCTACCTGCAGATTCATCAATCACATGCACATAGCACACTTACTGCAGGGCCACTGAGGCCACGCCCCCTCCATCCCTCCATCACATAACACACATCGTTTCTTGAATCCTGCACGTCAAAAAAATTCCATCTTGCGAGTATTCATGTGTAAATTATATAAATATAACATACATTTATGGTGTAAGTTATTGTGCAACAAAATTATAACAATTAAAGTCAAAAGTTGATTTAAAAAACATCTGTATTAATGTGTATTACTGTATATAATACAAATGAAATAAATTTCCCAAAAATGTAAATTAATTCAAATAAATTCACATAAATTCACATACATTTACATACATTTACATGAATTAACATAAATTCCTTTTCAGTTTTCAACTTTGAATATTCCTCAAAATTCCTCAGATGAAATTCCCATGGAAAGTTTTGGGAAATTTACCGAAAATTTCCAGCCTCTTTTAAAAACTACTTACAGCACTTGGATCAATTTCTGTATAAAACATAATAGCATTATTTCTGTATAAAACATAATCATTAACGAAACACACTTTTTATCCATTTGCGGTTACATTTAACGTTTCCTGGCTGCTCCACAATGTTAAATGTAAAAGTTGCCTCTTACGTTATAGTAGCTATAAACAGTAGTTCCCTCGACAGCTTCCCGTCTTTCTTACGAGTGGAACGAAAATTGTAGTTATGCAATTATGCAATTTCCGAGACTCCGCCCAGAAATGTTCCATAAGCTTCACCACTGCGACGCTTAGTTATGTATCAGCACATTCAAGAATCGGCCTCTAATATGAATTTGCTGTTACTATGGAAACGATAATATAGGATCGTTTCCATAGTAACAGACAATTCGAAAGGAGCGTATTAACACAATGCTGTGGTTTGTAGCCGCTGTTATAGAGA
>JBCEWE010000283.1:132500-137500 GCA_039877035.1 Silurus lanzhouensis
TTCTAATAAATACTAACGTCTTCTTCTTCTTCTTCTTTTGGCTGCTTCCATTAGGGGGCGCCACAGCGGATCATCCGTCTCCATACCCCTCTGTCCTCTACATCTGACTCTTTCAAACCAACTACCTGCATGTCTTCCCTCACCACATCCATAAAACTCCTCCTTGGCCTTCCTCTTTTCCTCCTTCCTGGTGGAGCCATCCTCAGCATTCTCCTACCGATATACCCCATGTCCCCCCTCTGCACATGTCCAAAATATCTCAATCATGCCTCCATACTCCAAAGCATCCTACAACATCCTGTCCATTCTCGTCACTCCCAACAAAAACCTCAACATCTTCAGCTCTGCTACCTCCAGCTCCACCTCCTGTCTTTTACTCAATGCCACTGTCTTTAAATCATACAACATCTCAGGTCTCACCACAGTCCTATAAACTTTCCCTTTCACTCTCATAGATACTCTTCTATCACAAATCACTCCTTCTATCACTCTTCTCCACCCACTCCACCCTGCCTGCACTCTTTTCTTCACTTCCCTAACACACTCTCCATTACTTTGCACTGTTGACCCCAGGAACCGGAACTCCTCCACCTTCTCCACCTCTTCTCCCTGCAACCGCACCACTCCACTGCCCTCCCTCTCATTCACACACATGTACTCTGTCTTACACCTACTGACTTTCATTTCCCTTCTCTCCAGCGTGTACCTCCACCTCTCCAGGTTCTTCAGAACCTGCTCCCTACTCTCACCACAAATCACAATATCATCCGCAAACATCAGAGTCCACTGAGACTTCTGTCTGACCTCGTCCGTCAACGTGTCCATCACCACTGCAAACAGGAAAGGGCTCAGAGCTGATCCTTGATGCAGTCCAACCTCAACCTTAAACCAGTCTGTCATTCCTACTGCACACTTCACTGCTGTCACACTGTCCTCATACATGTCCTGCACCACCCTCACATACTTCTCTGACACACCTGACGTCCTCATACAATACCACAACTCCGCTCTCTACCTTGTCGTCAATTTCTTTAAATCCACAAACACACAATGCAACTCCTTTTGACCTTCTCTGTACTTAATCAACATTCTCAAAGCAAATATTGCATCTGTGGTGCTTTTCAATCACTTTAACCCAAACTGTAGTTTATATTAAGAAATCCTGAAACTGTGCAGCGTCATTCTGACAACATGACTAAATATTTTGATGATTTTGTTTGTGAACAATGACAAACGGACTTTTCATTCTGATGGGAATGAGATGTTCATTCACACAAATACTTACTTTTGAGAGATGAACTAAGGGTTTTGAGAAAGTACAGGCTTTTGCGAGAAATCCAATGTGTTGTGCTGTTTGTACACATGTGTGCTTACTGGTGTGCAAATATTAAGGATGATTCAAGAAAAGCTCCAAAGCAACTGAGAAAAACTGTAAGACTAAGACTTTATTTATGAATAATGAGACTCTTGCTGTTTTACTCTATGCACTTTTTGGTTTGTAGTACCACCATTTCGTTCTTTTGTATACTGTGTAAGTGAAAGAATGACAATAAGTTGAAGGAAAAAAAAAAACTATTAAGGTGAAACCAGTATAATATATTTTGATCGACATGACAAATGAATGTACTTCGCAATTTGATCAAAGCAACAAGAAATGCATTTATGATGAGCACAAATGACTAAATGATGTGAAGGTTGAACAAGTAGTTTAGAAATGTTCATTTCTGATCTGAGAAACGCTCCAAAGCCACTGATAAAAACTGTAATAGGGTTCCTTTTCAGCTTCCTGTCCTTACAGTGAGGAGATAAAAGGATGGTGGAGAAACACACATTTCCCACAGTCCCCCTCTTGTTTCTCCGAAGGCGTTAACACGGCCTGCAATTTTCCCGCCTAATTAAAGGCCATTTCAGGAAGTGTGAAGGAGTGGAAAACGACACTCGGTTTTCTTCAGACAGGCCTGGAATAAACCTGTCAGGAGGCCTGGCTGGTGAAGAGGAGAAGGAAACAAAGCAGGCGCTGAATAATTCATGGCGGTTTTTGCATAGGAAAACGCTCTCCCTCTTCTTCTTCCTGACCTTGACATCTCTAATTCTTTCGTCCATCAGGCAAACGATGCTATCGTTAACAAGCCAGACACAATCTTCAGCCGGAGCAGGTTTCGTGGACGTGCCATCGTTAAAGGCATAAGGAGTGCATGAAGAAAATACTAAAGCAGTGTTTACAAGGGTTTTCATATAGCTTCTCTTTAACCATCTAATGACTGTACCACATGAGTGGTACACTCTATGCTTAAAAGTTTGTGGACACCTGATCATAAGATTTTTTTAGTCCCCATTTGCTTTTATAATAACCATCACTATTCTGGGAAGATGTTCCAAATTTTGAAGTGTGTTTACGGAGATTTATGGTGATTCATTCAGCCACAAGGGTGTTGATAAAGTCAGGTAGTGATGGTGTTGAGAAAGTGAGGAGGCCTGGGGGGCAATCAGCATTCACATTCATCCCAAAACTGTTCAAGAGCTTTACAGCAGGCCACCCAAGATCTTCCACTCCAATCCATGTAAACCAGACCTGCTGGAACAGGTTTGGGTCTCCTAGTTCAAGTGAAGGGAAGATTTCATGCTAGCATCCAAAGACTTTGTGGGAACAGTTCAGGGAAGAACCACATATGGGTGGAAAGGTTGGGTGTCCCAAAACCTTTGGCATTGTAGTGAGTCAATAGAACTGTTTACAATCATCTTTCCCCAAATGTGCAGGTTATTATAAAAGGAAATGGAGACTAAACGTGGAATGAGATATCAATCGTACCAAACACATGGTCAGGTATTTAAAAGTGCAGCAAATAATGAAACTTAATAAAAGTGGACGTTTGTGCTGAATGGATACGGTATATGATTATTTGGTGAATCGTGGGAATATTTATTTCCTGGCTCTGGATATATGATGCGTTACTTTCAGGAATTAAAAAAGTCGAATGGAAATTCATGAGACATTAAAGTCCATCTGGGCCATAAAAAGCGTCATTTATTTTTAGAACACTTGCCTACGCTATATTTCTCTAATCCTGTGAAGTACCGATGCCCCAGTGATTCTGGTGCTGATCCTGTCGAGTGGCGCTACATTATCATCAGTTATTCATTTTGTACTTGAGAGAAGGTGTGTTTAATTGCTTTCAGCCCCTGTGTGTGTGAGTGTGTGTGAGTGTGTGTGGGTGGGTGAGTGTGTGTGTGGTTGTTGAGTCTCCTTCAGCCCTGTCCATAATACAGAAGTTGCACCAAGTGGAAACAGTTGCCATGGTGAATGCAATTAACAGGTGCATTCTTAGACTCTTAAAGCCTCTTGGTTCCTATTATAGACATAGCATCATCCCTCCCTCTCTCTTTCTCTTTCTTTCGCTCTCTTTTTCTCTTTCTGTCTCTCTTTCTGAATGAAATTATATCATTCAGACCGTATCAGCGAAGCCCAGCTGTCTGTGAGAACATTAAAGAAGCCACTCTTGTTCATGTCGAAGCTGAAGGCGGCACTCGTTCCAAAGGCTCTCAGGGCCAAACGAGGTGAACCTGCCCCCCACCCCCATTGCCATGGAAACCAGACGCCAGGCACGGGAGGAGGCATGGTGTGTGAGTGTGTGTGTGGGGGTGTAAACGGGTGTGACTTGGCTTTTAGAGAAACGCTCAGTGTTGAAAGTGTAGGAGGGAGAGGAGCTGTGGAGGGTACACATTTTCATCTGGATGAGATGAAGAAGAGGTGGCAGAGATAATACTTTACTCATACTTCATCATACATGCGCCTTATGTCTGGTCCTCAAATGATCCCAGACGTCTGCTGTTAGTTTTGTTAATTCATAAGTAATTCCAGGCACGTCATGCAGAAAACTGTATGCTGTCATTTGAATGGTTATATATATGATATTTGCTCAGCCACTTCGTTGCTGTTCACTCTGCAGACTCACGACTGTGTAGCAATGCACAGCTCGAACCAAAGCACCAAGTTCACCGATGACACGACCTTGGTGGGTCTCATCAGCAAGAACGACGAGTCAGCATACTGAAAGGAGGTGCAGCAGCTAACAGGCTGGTGTAGAGCAACCTGTGTCTGAACGTTGACAAAACTAAAGAGATAGTTGTTGATTTTAGGAGGACACAGAGCGGCCATTCTCCACTAAACATCGATGGATCCTTCGTAGAGATTATCAAAAGCACCAAATTAATTGGTGTTTATTTAGTGGAGAACTTCACCTGGTCACTCAACACCAGCTCCATCAGCAAGAGAGCCTATTAGATCCTCTACTTCCTGAAAAGTGTGAGGAAAGCTCATCTCACTCCTCCCTATCTTGACCATGTTCTACAGAGAGACCATGGAGAGCATCCTAAGCAGCTGCATCACTGCCTGGTTTGGGAACTGCACCGTCTCTGATCGCAAGACCCTGCAGAGGATTGTGAGGACATCTGAGAAGATCATTAGAGTCTCTCTCCCCTCCATCATGGGCATTTACACCACATACTGCCTGCATCCGCAATGCCAACAGAATTGTGGACGACCCCACAACCCCCTTACACACACACACACTCCTCAAACACCCCTCACACTCACACACACCCCTCACACACACCTCTCACACACACCCCCCTCACACACTCACCCCTCACACACACACACACACACACACACACACACACACACACACACACACACACACACACACACACTCTCCTCACACGCACTCTTTACACACACTCCTCACACTCTTCACACACACTCCTTACACACACTCTTCACACACACACACACACACTCCTCACACACACACTCCTCACACACTCTTTACACATACACACACGTACCTCACACACACTCGTCACACAAACACTCCTCACACACTCCACGCACACACACCCCACACACACTCTTCACACACACACACTCCTCACACACACTCTTCACACACACTCCTCACACACTCCTCACACACTCTTCACACACACTCCTCACACACACA
>JBCEWE010000283.1:142500-156854 GCA_039877035.1 Silurus lanzhouensis
GGCGCAAGCTGGCCGACATCATAAACCACTGGAACGCCAACCGGCTCGACCTGTTCGAGATCAGCCAACCGACCGAGGTGAGGCACTCAAACACCAGCCTGGGAACCGGAGCAGGCCCCGGTCTCTGTCCTGGTCCTGGTTGTGTGGCCTTACACACACACACACACACACACACACACACACACACACACACACACACGGTTGGACCACAAATCACACACTCAGTGTTGTATCCTAACCCAGGCTCCTCATATTTATTTATACATTTATTTACATGTATTCTATATTTATTATATTATATATCTATATATTCCCGATACACACTTTACACACATTCTCACTTCTCCAAAATCATTTCAAACACTATTTTATATTTAAATGATCTTTATAGTGTGTGTGTGTGTGTGTGTGTGTGTGTGTGTGTAAGAGCTAGTTTCTCCTCCTAGCTAACAAATGTCCCATAAATGGATCATAAACACCTCCTATTACTGTTTATCCTATTCACTAAAAAACATGTATTAAATATAAAAATGTATTTTTGTGTGTTTTCTTGGTGTTTAATGAAGATTATTGTATTGAATGAGACACTGGGAGAGACACTGATCAGGCTAGCTAACCTGTACAGCTCAGGAACTCGCTAGCTAGGCTTAGCCGAACAAGTGTGTGTGTGTGTGTGTGTGTGTGTGTGTGTGTGTGGTGGTTGGACACCGTGTTGTTGGATTAAAGGGTAAATAAAGTCGGAGTTTATGGAGAGCAAAGTAAAGGGGTTACTGGGGGGTAGACTAATCCCGGTGACGTCATGACGAGGTGTGTGTGTGTGTGTGTGTGTGTGTGTGTCTGTAGGTCCCCTTGTTTCTACATCTGTGTCCCTCTGTGAATCGGTGTCTCGCTCTCAGGGACTGTGTGTGTCTTTATATATGTGTGTGTGTGTGTGTGTGTGTGCGTGCGTGTGTGTGTGTGTATGTGTCTCTCTGTCTCTTTGTGTCTTTGTGATTGTATGTTTGTCTCTATCTGTATGTCTGTGTGTATGTGTCTCTTTGTCTATTTGTGTGTATCTCTGTGTCTGTATGTGTGACTCTGTCTGTGTCCCTTTGTGTCTGTACGTCCCTTTGTGTCTGTATCTATGTCTCTCTCTCTCTCTCTCTCTCTCTCTCTCTGAATGTCTTTTTTTAAATCTCTCTCTGCCACCATGTATGTCTCTGTTTGACACTGTGCCTCTTTGAATGGGTCTCTCTGTGTGACACGTGTGTGTCTCTGTGTGACACGTGTGTGTCTCTGTGTGACACGTGTGTGTCTCTGTGTGACACGTGTGTGTCTCTGTGTGACACGTGTGTGTCTCTGTGTGACAAGTGTTTGACACTGTGTGTCTCTAAATGTGTGTCTTTGTCACTGTGTCTCTGTTTCACACTGTCTCTCTGAATGTGTCCCTCTTTGTCACTGTGTCTGTTTGACAGTCTCTATGAATGTGTCTTTTTGACACAGTGTGTCTCTGAATGTGTCTTTCCTTGACACTGTGTCTCACTGAATGCATGTCTCTCTTTGACATTGTGTGTCCCTGTATGTATCTCTGTTTGACACTGTGTGTCTCTGTTTTACACTGTGTGTCTCTGTTTGACACTGTGTGTCTCTGTTTGACACTGTGTGGTTCTGTGACTGTGTGTGTCTCTACTTTGACAGTTTGCATTTTTCTCATTATGACCACGTGTGTGTGTGTGTGTGTGTGTTTTATATAAAGCCTTAGACGTGCAGCGGGTCACATGACTGCCGTGTGTGCGCCGGTGGATCATAGGTCTTCTGTGTATGTGTGTTTATACTACACATAGTTAGCTAAGCATTTTATGGTCTTGCTAACGTTTGAGGGGTAACCCCAGAGACGGGGTTTGGATTGTGATACGTGAGGGCGAAGTTCGATAAGGACGCAGGAACAGATGAACAAATCTGGAGCCAATCACACGCCATGAATGTGGATTTTCGAGCTGAGCAGCGTCACACGCGCTTCAGTGACAGATCGTCTCCTGGGGACTTTGAGGACAGGGGAGGTTCCGCTTTTGCGGTTTCTCAGGAACAAGATGTATTTTTTCTTCTCAGTTTTGTTTAACCCCGAGAGAAAGAAAGAAAGAGAGAGAGAGAGAGAGAGACAGGAAGGAAGCATGGAATGATTGTTGGTTGCTGCTTTCACATAAATAAGGGACACTTAAGATGTAACTAGAAATGGATAAAAACTATCTACTTTTTTTTTTCTAAACCTGATCAGTGATTGTTGCCTTTTGTGGGTGTGTGTGTGTGTGGGTGGGTGGGTGGGTGTGTGGGTGTGGTGGTTTGTTTATATTTCCTGAAGTCAAAAGTATTTGGACATTTTTCCCTGCTATATGTGCTTCTTTCCTGCTATGGAGCTAAACCCAAATTGACCAAATGAATGTGAACGCTGACTGCACCTCCAGTCCTCCTCACCTCGCCTTCATCAGTACTCAACTTTACAACATCCTTATGTCTCATTGGATCTTCACAAATCTCCCCAAATTCTAGGGCAACAGAAGACTGAAGGTTATTATACCGGTAAACAGGGACTGAATGTTGAACCTTCAAAAGTTTCATACCAATCTTATGGTGAGGTGTCCACAAACATTTGGCCATACACAACCAAAATGTAAGTTTGGTAAAGCTCAGACCCAGTCTGTTCAAGCTGTGTGAATGTGTCTCCGTGTCTGCGTGTCTCCGCCCTGTTAGGACTTGGGAGCGATTGGCTGTGATTGTTCTGCACTTTCGTGTCTCACTGCTGCTGCGTCCGGTCTGGCCGAGGCCGTGTTTCCACTACACAGCTGAAGGAAATGAGATTTGGGGAAACGGTCACCTGGGAAACGCCACCAGGGCGTGTGTGTGTGTGTGTGTGTGTGTGTGTGTGTGTGTGTGTGTGTGTGTGTGTGTGTGTGTGTGTGTGTGTGTGTGTGTGTGTGTGTGTGTGAGGAAGAGGGAGGTGCAGTACAGCACAAAGAACCCACACTTTTACACCAGGTTTACTAAGAGTGTTTGTATGATGTGTGTGTGTGTGTGTGTGTGTGGGGGGGGGGGTCTAGTGTGTCTGTCTTTGTGTCAGTCTCTCTGTCTGTCTTTTGGTGTGTCTTTGTGTCTGTCTGTTTGTCTGTCTGTCTTTCAGTCTGTGTGTCTGTGCATCTATCTATCTGTGTGTGTGTGTGTGTGTGTGTGTGTCTTTGTGTGTGTGTGTCTGTCTGTCTGTTTGTCTGTCCATCTTTCAGTCTGTGTGTGTGTCTTTGTGTCTGTGTATCTCTATCTCCGTGTGTGTGTGTGTGTGTGTCTGTCTGTCTATCTGTGTGTCTGTCTATCTGTGTGTCTGTCTATCTGTGTGTCTGTCTTTGTGTGTGTGTGTGTGTGTGTGTGTGTGTGTGTGGTGTGTGTGTGTGTGTGTGTGTGTGTGTGCGTGTGTGTGTGCGTGTGTGTGTGCGTGTGTGTGTGCGTGTGTGTGTGCGTGTGTGTGTGCGTGTGTGTGTGTGTGTGTGTGTGTGTGTGTGTGTGTGTGTGTGTGTGTCTCTCTCTCTCTCCCAGGCAAACTTTCTCCCTGATAATAATGTAGCTGTTCCTCCACACTTCCTCCATCCTGAAGCTCCTGCTCTGTAATTAGATGAGACAGATGTTGGACAGAGTGGGGCAGAACTCGGCTCGGTGTTTTAATCTGCTTTTGTTTGCGTCACAAACGTTTTGTCGAGATTGTTTTCTGCTCAACCTGCTTCCGTTTATTTAACCTGCTGATTTTCCCCCGGAGACACGTTCAACCATCACACACACGTGCTCACGGGGCGTTCAGGGCTCGTCTCTCGTCTGTCCTCCCCTCACATTACACACACACACACACACACACACACACACACACACACACACACACACACACACATTCAGATATCTGTATCAGATCAGAGATATTTTTCAACTGATGTTTCTTGATTTGTTTGTTGTTTACTTGATGTTTGGTGTTTGAAAACAGTTGTGAGGTTGTTGGTAGGTTGTTGTCCAGCTGCACTCTTTGTGGAGTAAAGTCTGACACTAATGACCTGTGTGTGGCTTTTACTTTATTGTTTCCAGTGTTTTGTTTTAGCCATCTTTCTCTTTCTTAGTCCCTCTCTCTCTCTGTTTCACTCTCTTTATCTTTCTCTCAGTCCCTCACCCCTCTCTCTCTCTGAGAAGCTTGTTCAGGAGGAGCATCTGGAATGTTTCCTTAATGTGGAGTTTATTATCCAGACAGGGATGTTCTGTGTCTCTGTGTGTGTGTGTGTGTGTGTGTGTGTGTGTGTGTGTGTGTGTGTGTGTGTGTGTGTGTGTGTGTGTGTGTGCGCTACTTCCATCACTACTCAGTCTATAGTCAGGTGTACACATTTCCCATGAGGATTCAGTAAAACGCACTGGTTAATTGACAGCTGTAGACATTTGTTTGAGGATTTGGAGGAAACTGGTGATTTGACTTCCTGGTGTTTATTGGGGCGAGCTGTAGAGGAGCCCACATCATTGTTTTTCCCTTCTTTATTTCTAAAAAAAAAACAAAAAACAGAGAGCAGGAATGTGGGTAAATGTGAGGAAGGTGTGTCTAAATGACTCTCAATAACATCTAGTGGAACATCTTCGCAGATACGATTGTACATCAGGGTGTGTTATAATAAATCTCAGTCTCACACACACACACACACACACACACACACACACACACACACACTGTTTTTACAGCAGCTCAGGGACAATGTGGTTGTCGGTGCAGGAGAGTTCTTGGGGGGGAAGGTGAAGAGGTCGTGCTCCCACTCCACCCTGCTGACAAACCCCTGCCTGTGGTGGCCAAGGAGATAAACTCAATCACTGTGTGTGTGTGTGTGTGTGTGTGTGTGTGTGTGTGTGTGTGTGTGTGTGTGTGTGTTGGAGTGAAAAAACAGGCCTTAAGATAACACAGGAAGTAGAGTCCAGGTGCTCAGGGAAGTGCTTCGGGTTCTGAATAATGAGAGTTATTTAAAGGAGTTTTTTCTCCTTTAAATATTTATTTATTTATTTATTACAGAAATATTCGATGAGAAATATGATTTGATGAGGCATTGGTTTTCACCTGTAAGGTTTAAAAAGTGTGTATTTGTCAGGTGTGTCTGCTGTCAGATTTTTTTTTTTAATGCATTGGATTTAAGGTAAAATATTATATTTAGTATGTTTTAAATTAGATTTTACATCATTTTATAAAGAAATACAAGAAAAGTATGAAAAAAAAAAGAAATTTTCCCCCCAAAAACAAATAGAACAGAAAGGCTTTTATAATATAATTGCTAAAATTAATTTTTTTACTTTTTTCCTTCTAATGTAAGAAGTCAAACAAGGCAAGCTGCCGTTATACATGTTTTTATTTTTTTATATTTTGATATAAAAGGTACATTTTTAGAATATCTTTTAATGGCAAAATATTTTTGATGTATCTCTGTTTGTTTTATGTATTTATTTTATTATTATTTTTTTTTTTGCATTTTATTTTTATTTTCTATTTTAATGCTTGAAAAGCACTTTGAGATGCAACTTTTAGGCACTATATAAAATAAAGTTTATTATATTATTTTACTACTAACAGACTTGGTGAGATCTGGTGAGATGGTGGCTGCTATGTTGGAAGCTTTAGAGACGGAGACATTGATAAAAAGACAGAAGTTGGAGGTTTTTGTAGATGCTGAGATTTTCAGCAGGAGAGATGAGGATGGACAGGATTAGAAATTAGATTATTCACCAGTTGCTGAAGTTTTGGACAGGAATATTGTCCCATATGTGTCTGATACAGGATGCTAGCTGCTCAACAGTTCTGGGTCTTCTTTGTTGTGTTTTTCGTTTCATGAGGTGGCGAATGTTTTCAAATGGTTAATTGTCTCCACTGCAGGCAGGTCAATTCAGCACCCGAACTCTTCTACTACAAAGTCATGTTTGTTGTATTGTTTTATTGAGTTTATGAGATTTGCAGATCATTGCATTCTGTTTTTATTTCCTTTTTACACAGCGTTCCAAATTTTTGTAATCTGAAAAATACTTACCGAATAGAAATCCTGTCTTGCTACAGAGGAATCGAAAAATGCGTGAACTCCTCCCATGGAAAACCTTAATGTAAAAGATTCCAGCTTTACCCCTGACCCTCGCAAAGCTCCGACACTGGGAACTCCTTCCATTAATGAGAACTTCCCGAGGGAATGATTACGTCGGATTTGAAGCCAGAGCGTAGAAATTTTCCGTCCAATCAGAACGAAGAACCTCTACAGCGCTGCAGTTTAATCATTTTGTAGGAAGTCATTATAAAGAACACTGTGTTTTTTTGTATGCATATGCAAACGTTATGAAAATCTAAAAGCTATCGCAATCGTGAAAGTGTGTTTACTGCCATCACAATCTCGTGTTCTCGACGGCATTCCTGGCCTGGAAATCGGCGCCTGGAGAAATGCACAGCAGCAGTGCTCGAAGGGCCTCACCCCAAAAAACACCAAATTCAAAGCATGTGCTGTTTCTTAACTTTCACTCCCCTGCTGTTTTGCTCTTTTTTCACCCTCTGTGTTCTTAATCCATGTGCCTTCTGTGTTCAGAACCACACCTCAGATGCCAGAAGCAGATGGGAGGCTGTTTTTTTTTTTTTCCGGCTCCACTTTATATTCAGTGCACTTGCTTTCCTTTAAAAGAAGTTTAAGAGAAAATGTTTTGGTCCGTAGGACGCTTTCTATTCCGTCATTGAGACATTGCTAAGAGTAAGGAGGACAACTTACAAAAGTTTGTGGACGCCTACACAGCATGAGCTGGGGTGCAGTCAGCGTTCCAGTTCATTCCAAAGGTGTACAATAGAGCAGGAGATCTTCCACTCCAATTAGTGCTGTACGACGTCAGCTTGTGCGATTGTATGACGGCAAACGTTGCGGTTTAATGGGAAGTGTGTGTGTGTGTGTGTGTGTGTGTGTGTGTGTGTGTGTGTGTGTGTGTGTGTGTGTGTGTGTGTGTGTGGACACACTTTCTGAGAACAGTTTGCAGATTTTACTTGCCGGCAACAAAACAAAAAAGACCATATAGTCTCAGTTTAGGCAGCGCACGTGTGGCGTGTGTGGTCACGTGACTTTCAGCGTGGAGACCAGGTAAAGATGGAAGCAGATCGACACTGAACTGGTAGTCATAAAACTGCTATCTCTGTTATATGGTGATACTTTAGCTTTAAGATCACCATTAATGAGCAGAGAGAAGAACTGTGCAAGATTCACAAGTTCCCTTCCACGTCCCCTTCAGTTCCTTCCGCGTCCCCTTCAGTTCCCTTCTGCGTTCCCTTCCACGTCCCCTTCAGTTCCCTTCCACGTCCCCTTTAGTTCCCTTCCACGTCCCCTTTAGTTCCCTTCCACGTCCCCTTTAGTTCCCTTCCACGTCCCCTTTAGTTCCCTTCCACGTCCCCTTCAGTTCTCTTCCACGTCCCCTTCAGTTCCTTCCGCGTCCCCTTCAGTTCTCTTCCACGTCCCCTTCAGTTCCCTTCCACGTCCCCTTCAGTTCCTTCCGCGTCCCCTTCAGTTCCTTCCGCGTCCCCTTCAGTTCCCTTCCGCTTCAGTTTCTTTTACGTCCCCTTCAGTTTCCTTCCGCGTCCCCTTCAGTTCCCTTCCACGTCCCCTTTAGTTCCCTTCCACGTCCCCTTTAGTTCCCTTCCGCGTCCCCTTCATTTTCCTTCCGCGTCCCCTTCAGTTCCCTTCCGCGTCCCCTTCAGTTTCCTTCCGCTTCAGTTTCTTTTACGTCCCCTTCAGTTTCCTTCCGCTTCAGTTTCTTTTACGTCCCCTTCAGTTTCCTTCCGCGTCTCCTTCAGTTCCCTTCACGTCCCCTTCAGTTCCCTTCACGTCACCGTCCCCTTTCCACTTTCCTCCTCTTCCCTTTTTGGTGCTTGCTTTGAGACTTGACGTATCAGTAAAACAAATGTTTAGTGATTAAAAATAATTTTTATTTATTTTATATCTGAGTAAAGAAAAGACGTGAATAAAATTAATTTGTTATAATTTTGACATACTGTGTGTGTGTGTGTGTGTGTGTGTGCACGTATGTTTATTATATTACCATTATATATATTCCTTGATATTGCCCAGCTGTATTTTTTAGAGGACACTTTTAGTCCCCCCAGGACGATGCACTGAGGGCTAGTTGATGCGGAATCACTAAGCTTACACTGTCTGGTCTGTGATTCGTGTCTCTCACACTGTCTGGTCTGTGATTCGTGTCTCCCACACTGTCTGGTCTGTGATTCGTGTCTCCCACACTGTCTGGTCTGTGATTCGTGTCTCCCACACTGTCTGGTCTGTGATTCGTGTCTCCCACACTGTCTGGTCTGTGATTTGTGTCTCCCACACTGTCTGGTCTGTGATTCACAGTTGACTCCTGTGCATTGCTTTCACCAAGACCAAACGTTAATTAAAACTGATCTGAGGGAGTGGAGGAATTCATGAGCATCTGTTTTAACCGAGTATTTGGGAACCTGACAGGTGACAGGTGGATGCAGACACTGCGGTCGTGTAGGACGTCACGCAGATCCATATCTCAATACGAGGTTTGAAGGATTCAAGCTGCTTTTTGTGCTGAATTTCATAGCAGACGGTTTGCATGTGGAACTGAGGGCAAAGTTTATTTAGTTTAGTCGCTTCCCGGTTACCATGGTTACTGTGCAGCAAAAATGATGAAAGAAAAGAAATAAACAATTCTGAAAGCCACACTTGAAATATGTCTGCTTGAGCTACACCTTTTCCCAAAAGTTTATGGACACCTGATCATAACATTGTGTGCTTTTTGGACATCTCATTTCATCCCATCTCCATTTTAACCCGGAAGATGTTCCACTAGATGTTGGTGTGTGCTTGTGGAGATTAATTCAGCCACACAGGTGTTAGTAAAGTCAGGTAGGTGAGGTGAGGAGGCCTGGGATTCAGTTAGCGTTCACATTCATCCCAAAGGTGTTCAGTAGGTTTGGAGCTTTGGAGCAGGATGTATCTTCATGAAGCCGGCTTTGTCACAGGGGCATTGTCATGCTGGAACAGGTTTTGGTCTTCTAGTTCAAGTTAAAGCCAAATTTTTGACAGCTGATCATATAAACACACACTGAAACCACCTGCTATGTACGCTAAGCTTTCTGTGGCCTCATTTGCCTTTGAGATGTTCCTGATCCGTATCGGAGTAGTGACTCATTTTCTCCTGCACAGACCACAATGTGCACATCGCAAACATGTACAGGTTTTTATAATGTTTACAATCAGCGTCTGCTAGTATCAGTGAACACAACAGCCCAGACGTACTGACATTTTTCTGGAGGTTCATCGATAAGCCGTTCAGTAGGAACAGTAGGTTTCGGTCTCTTTAAGAAATTACGCATCCTCAAAGTCTAGTGTTTCTGCAGATTAATATTTGGGTCGGCTCTAAATTAAATAAAGGTTCCCATTCTATCACTGATGTGAAGGGATTTTTGCTGTATTATGGAGATCCCCTGAGCCAGTACAGAGTCTGCTGCGAATATGGTGGGCACCCGGATGTGATGCCGTTTCAGCAGAATATTTTTCAGGATTTTTCAGGAGGACTCTTGAAGCAATTACAAAATAATTTTTACAAACAATTTAAATTTAAATCTTATTTTATATATATATATATTCTTGTTATTAAGGATTGTGAGATTCGTCAGTTCACATCAGCATTAGTTAACGTTTTGATGCATCGATTTTCAAAAGTGTCAGATTTTTTAACTTGATGCATAGTTTTGAACATATTTGCGTCAGTAAAAATTAGGGGTCAATCGACTAAAATATTTGTCATTAGTTAAGTTAATTAATCGCAACTTAACCGCACATTTTTGTACCTTAAATTCATACATTTCAATTTTTAAATACTCTAATCAACATGGGCGTGGACAAATATTGATGCTTTATGCAAATATATGTTTATTATTATTGAAACCAAAGTCAACATGAAGCATGAAGACTAAAAACCATCTTTTAAATGTTTGAAAGTAATTATGGTGTTTTTAATGACGTAAATCATCAGGACACCAAACGGAACTCTTTCTATGTTTCCACACGGACGGGTTTAGTTGCCAGACGTGTAGGCCGTGGCGGATTTTGGTGCTTGATTTGAGACCAGCATCAGTAAAACAAACATTTAGCGATTACAAGTAATTTTTTGTGGAGTTTTTTTGATTTTTTCGATCTGAGGACGTCGTGAATAGACGTATGTTGCGTTGAAGGTTTCGATTTCGCCTCCTTTGTTTTATATTTATTTATATTTATTTATTAATTTGCGTTGACGGCCCTTTTAATTTAGAAAGTGACCGATAATTTGTGAACTATATTTGATATGTGGATCGATTTCTCCTCGCTAAACTCAGCACCGCTGCTGCTACGTGAATGACGTATCGCAACATTACAGAGACAGAGGCGTGTCCTGAGAGTCACATAGAATACAGATTAACATGGCAGAGGTAGAGCTGTAACTTCCTGCACACACAACAGGAAAAGAACGTCTGGTTTTATTTCACCTGTTTTCTTTTTTTTGTTTGCACTACAAAGGTGTGTGTGTGTGTGTGTGAAAGAGACCTGCGTTAGACAGAAGGCAATTAAGTAAATTGATGATTTGCTGTCTGTCTAATAAAAGTCAGTACCATATTGATTTCAGCATCATATTTAATTTTCGGTAATCCGATCGCGTATTTTGAATCGCATCGTTGACTACGCATCAGGATGGAGCTCCCTACTGTATGCAACAGTGTCACAAATCGGGCAGCTCCTGTTTTGTTGGTTTCATATTCTTGTAATACTGCGGCATCCTGTTGCACTCTGCGCTTTCTCCATCTCCGATTTTTTCCAAAGTGGTCTTAAGTCCTCTGGAATGCACTTTGGACAGCCAAGAAATGTGAAAAGACGTTTTCAGCATTTGCAAGCGTAGGTGCAGACTCCCTGCAAGCTTGTTTTGCAGAGTTAACGTGAATCCTCAGGTGCCTGATGGCAGCGTTCTTTCGGGCAAGTCGTGTCCTGCGCTCGTGTGCCTGATCTGCGTCATGCCAGTCAACAGCGGACGATAAAAACACATCAGTAGGTTCGAGGACGTGTTGAAGCCGATTTAATGAGATACAGATGTTTCGCATGGATTCCAGAGTGCAATAAGTTTGTGGGCACCTGAGTTTAAGATTATGTTCTTCTTGAACATCCAATTCTACTTTAAGTCCCTATCTGCTGTTATAGTTAGCTACATTCTTCTGAGATGATGTTCCACTAGACTTTTTGTGGAGACACAAGTGTGTTAGTAAAGTCAGATACTTTAGCCTGGGGTGCAGTCAGCGTTCACGTTCACCCCAAAGGTGATCAGTAGCTCTATAGCAGGAGATCTTCCAATCCAACACATTTAAAAGCATATCTTTATGGAGCTGGCTTTCTGCTCAGGGGCATCGTCATGCTGGAGCAGGTTCTGGTCTCCTAGTTCTAGCTGCCTCCGAAGACGTTCGTCAACTTTGTGGGAACACTTTGGGGATCTGGTTCAGGCGTCCCAATAGTTTTAGTCCATATAGTGTAGGTTATTTATGGTGGAATGAACAAATCTAGAGACTAAAGCCTGATTTTTCATCTTCCCCCTGCCATTTGTTTCCTCCTGCTTTATTACGCTTTGGCCTTGAGTAAAGATTCGGTAAATTATGTCGTGTTCCACTTGAAACTCGCTATAACACTGCTGTCAAAGTCGCAGCTTTACCTAACCTCGGTTCCTGCCGTTTATCAAGTCGCCTCCTCCGGGCAAAACGATCGGCCGAGTCGATTTGTGACTGAGCATGAGGAGATAAATGTTTTACTTCCTCTCCTCTCTTGCTGGCTCAGATTTGTCCTCCTTTTGTCCAATCGAGGAGGCTGTAAAAAAATAAATAAATAAGACGCTCGTAGCTGTCGAACCGGCACTTTTTGGCTCGTCACCCAGTTTTGCATCAGCAAATCGTCAAGTGGGAGTGGTAATGATTACACCCCTATGAGGAACGGCTCATTTGCGTCTCCAGAGAAGTTGTGCCTTGCTCACTCGTAGAGTTTCATCATCATCATCAGACCCTCTGTAAATATTTCCTCGGCAACAAGACACCACGCTCGTCTGCATTTCTCTCGCAGTCACGCCTTTACAAAAACCTTTCAGAACGCATGGCAGGTGGAACGAGTGGGACGTGACGACATGCAGCTGGAATCCATTATTCGGATGTCGAGCTGCAGTTTCTCAAACCCAAGAGCCCCGAACAACCACATTCTGTTCCTGTAAATAATGTCTTTTTATTCTGGCTAATCAGCGAACCTAACGAATGACCTCCCTGGGACTCGTTCCTGCACTTATTTCTGAGCTCAACCATGTTGCCAACTCAACTTCTGGAGAAATTGTAGAAGGCGCACTTTTCAGCCCTTCAGGATGAACCTCGAACCTGTTGGACCTGGAGATTCGGTGTATTTTTTCATTCAGACGTATGTGCTGCCAAGGTGCGAGCGCCTTCTTATGAAGGTCACGCGTAACTCATGTAAATCATGACTCAATAGCTATAAATAATGGATGTGTCCACGTTAGCCATGTCATCTGTTCTCTCAGGATCAATAAAACTGAACATCTGTTCAACTCTGAAAACACTTAGCATAGTTTTGTGGCTAGTCCAATCAAATAAGCTGCGTTTAAAGACCATTGTCTATCAGTCCTTCTCATGTTTTCTGGATCGTGTTGGAGATAAATGATCACTGTTGGACGAACAAAACCATGAAACAACCTTCTAGCAGTGTTCAGTGCGGAGTTGTGAGTGTGTGTGAATATAATGCTCCTGATTATTTAATAAGGAAGCCATTTTGAACCCAGTGTTTCTCCTGACGAGCCCCGACACCCCGGTTCTTCCCAGGAAAAGTTTAACCTTCTAAAAAGGCACATCATGAATTTGATGAATGGGATTCTTTTTTTTTCTCCTCCAAACTCCTTGAAAAAAATAGAGACGGGAGTGGGAGAGAGAGACGGGAGAGACGGGAGTGGGAGAGAGACTGGAGAGACGGGAGTGGGAGAGACGGGAGTGGGAGAGAGGGGAGTGGGAGAGAGGGGAGTGGGAGAGAGGGGAGTGGGAGAGAGAGACGGGAGAGAGGGGAGTGGGAGAGAGAGACGGGAGAGAGGGGAGTGGGAGAGAGAGACTGGAGTGGGAGAGAGACTGGAGAGACGGGAGTGGGAGAGAGGGAAGTGGGAGAGAGGGAAGTGGGAGAGAGGGAAGTGGGAGACAGAGACTGGAGTGGGAGAGACGGGAGTGGGAGAGAGAGAGACGGGAGAGAGGGGAGTGGGAGAGAGATGGGAGTGGGAGACGGACCAGTTTTCACATTCGTTTTCTGGCAGGAAACAGACTTTAAATTCAGCATTTACTTGTAATAATTACATACCAGAGTTGCTGAATATGATCATTTAATGGGGCTGGGCGATATATCGATGTGATTGTGATATCGCAATACACGGTGACGCGATACTTTTTCTTTTTTTGTGATTTTGTTGTCAGTAACTTGGAGTTTTGTTAGCTAAACGTATTAGTTATATTATGCTGTGCATCCTGGACCTTCGGATGCAAGGCTGTTTTCGCCACATTAAAAAAGTGTGATTATTTGCGACTTTATTTCGATTCTATTTCCCGCGATTCAGAAAGGTTTTTTTTGCAATCCGACCTTCCTTTCTCGCAAGTTCCGACTGTTTTCTCGCAAATTCAGACTTTTTATCGCAAATTCCGACTCTCTTTCTCGCAAATTCCGAATTCCTTTCTCACCATTCTGTGCTAGAAAGCTTTACAAACTGAAAATGAAACTAGCATCAATTGATGAATCTGTAAAACTATGGAAAAATTTTTAGAGGAATATTTGTTTCACGTTTCCTCTGTCCCATTGTACCCTCAGCTCCTGTCTGCGTTGCATTGTAACATTAAAGCGGGAGCTGAAGCGATAGCTCAAGCGAACTCGTAGATGTTCCAAAAGAACTCGGAATTGCGAGAAGTTGCAACAAGCTCACTCCAAAATCCAGTGGAGCTCCTGGTGACTACATGTGGAAAGCACATCTGAATCTTATGGTCCACAAACTGTTGTCTGTTCAGTGTGTTTCTACTTCAGGACCCTGCATTTTTGTTGTTGTTGCGTGAGATCTGAAAGGCTCTGGACTGTGTTTGTCACTGCTTGCTGAGAGTCTGATAGTGGCCTGTGAGCCCTTTCGAAAGAGGTGTTTGGTTTCATGCTTATCTTTCGCAGATAAGCAAAGTTCACTCGAATGTCTCACCTCTGATAAATTAGGGTTATGAGGAAGGAGGTCAGGGTTAGAAACGCTGAGAA
>JBCEWE010000283.1:158403-175903 GCA_039877035.1 Silurus lanzhouensis
TTCTTTATTATTTTATGTTAAGAAAATTGTTATTAAATCCATTCGCTTCGGAATGTTCGAAAGAATTTTTTTTTTTTATTTGAGACCCAAAAGCTGTGTGTGTGTGTGTGTGTGTGTGTGTGTAGCTGGGAGAGTTCACGATTGTGAGCACGTCATGTGTGTTTTTGTGCGCGTGAATTCGTCAGCCTCGGACCAGAAGTTGCTTCGCATCGTTCTGAAGTTCATTTCATTAGAACACGCACACACACACACACACACACACTCCAAATGAAAGCTTTTCATGATATTGTAAATGAGCTACCAAAGTTTTCTGTTTTCAGAACAGCATCAGGTGATGAATGTTCCTTCATACTTGGAGAAGTAAAACACTGCATGCCCACTGAAACCTAAACAACGCTCCTAATCTAACAGTCACAGCTCTCTAGATTAGATTTCTCTGTAGTGCAGATAAAATGAATGCAGATCGGTGCAAGTCAGTGGTTGAGGTTTTCCAGAAGGATCTTAGAGAAACTCCTTCACCAAGTTTCACCATAGGAATGTTGGTTAATGAATATATTTGACCCAGAATGCAGTAAATCTTTGAGTTGACTTTCTTTTTTTTTTAAATTCGCGCTCTGTCTTCGAAGTCGATTTTATTTTCCCCTCCACCCGAATGTCAACACGTCGCTCTGCAAGTTCAATCCTCTTATCAGCACTTTGTTCAGAGCTCTTTCCATAGTGTAGCATCTAAAAACGTGTGCTAGCGGTGGAGAAAAATACCACCGACTGTAAAAGCAGCGTTCCTTTTCCCTGACGCACACGTTTTTTGGTCGAGTGACAGGTTCTCACTTGTTGTAGAGGTTAAACTTCAACTCCAGCTGGTTCTCCCAGGCTTCGGTGTAAACATGTTAATCGAGTTAATGTTCAAACAGCAACTTGTTGCATGTTCCCGGTGCTGTGTTTTTGCGCCGGCGTGGGGATACGTTGCCTCTGTGAAAGCATGTGGTGCTTTCGTTAGGGTTATGTTAGCTATTTATGTAAAATAGGACTTTTTTTTTTTCTTTCTCCAGGCCAACCTTCAGGTACTTTATCACACTCTTGTTGATATAGTCTGTGGGTAAACATTGGCTCCACCCAGCCGGTGCTGTAGTATGTGTAGGTGAAGCAATGCGGAGTAAAGCATCCTGGGAGTAGTGCAGCAGTGCAATCGTCATTTGTTTCCTTTTTTTAATTTAAATGTAATAAATTTTTTTTTTTTTTTTTTTTAGAAAAATGTACGTTTGTATTGCTAAAATTGCAGCCTGTAAATACTAAACCTTTTAGTGCATTTAATTGCCATATTCCATCATAATACAAATATCTAAATGAAAAAATATAAATAAACATATAAAACTCAATTAGAATTTAGTTTAAAAAAAAAAGGTGAGAGTAATACAACCTAAAAATGAGGCATTCATCAAAATGATAGTGATACAAATAATAATAAAACCTAAACATTTCATTTATGTTGTGGAAATTAACTTTCAAGTTTCTACAGCTTAGGCATGACGTAAACCGTGACCGTCTTCTCGGACGGCTTTTTGGCTTTTGTAAGAGACAAAAATGAGTGGACAGGACGGCATCTTGCAGTACATACACTTAAAACATGGGTCTTCAACACCACAGGGGTACTGCAGGGGGTCCACTAATTAATGTTGAATCACAGTTTTTTGTGGGGGGAAAAAATAAACGGCTGAAAACATCATCAAAAGGTAAAATTTTTAATGAAACAAATTGTATAATATTAACGTTCTATTCAACTTCAAACTGATCTTCATGTCAATGTATAACAGTCCACCAGAATCTATTAAAAAAACCACCGTGACCAAATTGTGATTTTTAAACGCAAAATATATGTCTATGATGCATAAATCTTTTTGAAAGATTTGAAAATATACTGACGATGATGCACGCACATATAACTAATGTAATACGATTGGTTCCTGTTGTGTTTGAATCATCTCGTATCAGAGGGTCCCTGCATCATGTTTCTGAAAAATGTTGAAGACCCCTGATCTAAAAGCTTCAGCCAAACTACAGCTCAGGCCTGATATTAGACTTTTCTTAGTTTTTTTAGTTTGAAATGATCCCAAACTTTGGAAACTTCCTTGTCGCTTTCTTTTGACTGAATCTTCTCCTCGTCCCTCTCTGTTTTCTCCCACGTTCCTATATTTTTCCTTCTGCAACGTCCTCTGTGTTCACCTGTGTTTATTTGTTTTGTCATTGTTCCCAATGCTTTTTTGTTTTCGAGTTACTCGAGGAATCTTTTCAGCCCTACAGTACACACCATTAGTTCGGCCCGGTTTGAGTTGAGCGTTCAGGTGTTAATGGCTGTTTGTTGAATTGGAATGGTGTCGAGACATGTCTCGCTGGGGTTCCTGGTCGATTTGGAGACCGTACGAATCTCATCAAGGGCTTAACTAGTACTGGGTAAAAGGTTGCGGCGTGCAAGATGAAATAGTCGAGTCATTGGGTTTTACTCTGTGAATGATTGGCAGAACACCACGTAGGGCAATTAAAGGCCGTAGTAATGCTGTGGGGGAGGGGGAGGCGATGTTGGAATTCTTCTTAACCGATGAACCGAGACACTTTATCTGGCTTGGGTTCCGGTTTTCCTTCTTTTCACCAAGACACATTGTTGTATTGTGTCCTTTTGCGGATACGCTGGGACGACCCGGCTCTTTAGGGTAAATCCGCCACCATGCGAAAAGTTACCGGTCCTCGGTTTTTCCTCCTCCGACTGCATACTGAATATTTCAACACTTTTGTCCTCTCAATGGATATATAGGGAACGTTATTGCCATTACGTAATACAGGTACACGCCAACCAAATACCAAGTAACAATTGTGCAAATGATACGTACAGACTTACGATAGAGATGCGAGACATAATATTAAAGCAAAAACAGCACTTTGTCTTTATTTCTATTCAAACCATATTTTCACCACTGGATGGCGTTTGTTTGTTTGTTTATTTATTTATTTCTTGGTTGATTAATACCACAGTAAGACATATTTTCAGATCAGGTTATCACAGGGATCCTGTACATCGTAACATAACACCAGCTCATCAGCAGAAGTGGTTTGTTGAAAACCTAATGGATCTCTCTGTGTGTGTGCGTGTGTGTGTGTGTGTGTGTGTGTGTGTGTGTGTGTGTGTGTGTGTGTGTGTGTGTGTGTGTGTGTGAGATCTCATGGTTCTGCAATCTCCAGAAGCAGCGTCTGCCTCTGCCACCAGTGTAATTAAAGCCACAAAGCCTTGGGAGGACGTTCACACTGACATCCAAAATTACCATCACTGCAAACATCTGGCCCTGCAGGAAGGTGTTCATGGCAGCCTGTGAACACGTTTATTATTTTGCACGTTTTATTTCTCTCAGGCGAGATTTCAGAAGGTGTCAGAAATGTAATTTAGTTTTAATCCGATGTTTCATTTTGCTGGTAAGATTTTCAAAAACGCAGCATTAAGTTTTCAAAAGTTCTTGTTCTTGGCTAAGAGGCAATAATACTGCTGCAAATCAACACTCCATGGTTTTATAGAAACTTTTTAGCAGGAGGTAAAATCCCTGTTTCCTGCCGTGAAAATGAAAATGAAAACTCCTACATGGTAATACAGAGGGTTGCAAAGGGGTGGAAAATTTCCAGTCAGTTTCTGGAAACTTTTAAGGGGAATTGTGGAAATATTCCAAGTTGTGAATCTTAATAGGAATTTATAGGAATTCATTAGATATTTGCGGGAAATTTATAAAAACTGTATCATTATACAAACTTTTGTCAATTGTTTTGTTTATAAGTTTATATACAAATTGTTTTGTTAAAAAAAAATCCAGTTTATTGCAATTAATTCCCTTGGAAAGTTTTCGGTTTTGAAGATTCTTAGAATTTTGTAACCTGTAATTGTGCAACACGATTATACTAACAATAAAATCAACATAAAAAAAAATTTAAAGATTGAAAAAATCAAAAGATTTTTTTTTTATGTTGATTTTATTGGGAATTAATTGCAATAAACTGGAATTTTTGCCAATAATAAAAAGTTAGCCTATAAAAGGGAAAAAAATCTTGTATGATAACTTTGGTTAAAACAGCCAGATTGAATGCATTTATGGGAAGTTATAGGAATTTATTAGAAAGTACATCATATACAAGCATTAATATAAACATTTTGTTTGGTCTTAAACTGACGCATGCAAACTAACAGATTTTTCAAAAATGACATTTTCTACTTTGATTTAATTGTTAGTGTAATTTTGTTGCACAACAGCTTACATACGGATTTTTTAAAGATGGTAGCGCAGGGTAGAAATCGCATCCAATCTGGTTGCTTAAGTCAAAATTATCCTGCAAGATATTGTACATTTCCAGTTTATACCCATATACTTTCACATTAATTCCTAAGGAAGGTTTTCAGGCTTAAAGATTCCTGGAATTTTGCAACCCTAGTAATACGCTGGAATGTAGTTGGGTTAGGGTCGTACCAGTGTCATAAATTGTGCAGGCCTGGCTTTAGTCATGGGGATCATGATACTTCTTTCAGATTGTCCTTCCAAAGACTACCTGGTCCTGCCCGACCTGACCCATCACTTCACACGCCGTAATTCTTTTCTGCTTCAAAAATTCCTCTCAAAGTCGGGAATGTGGTCTTATCTTTTTTTTACGTGCCGTAGAGTATTTTCTGACCCTTGACCTTGGAGGTAAACGATGATCCCTTAACTGGGGTCTCAGACTTTCATATTAAGAGAAGTTCTGTAGCCAACTTCATGTTGGAAAAGAAAAGGGTGCATTCTGGTCTGCTCGCTTTGTTTAATTCCTTCTATTGGATCTCTAACTACAACAGTCTCAATGCAGTGAAACCCAAGAGTTCCCACCCAATGTCCTTAGCCACGGAGGGTGGGGGGGGGGGGGGGGGGGGTTGTGCTAGACAAGACAAGGCGAGGTCATGTGTTGAAATGATTTCCACATTATTTAAACTCCAGCCATTGTCCGCCCCTACACCCTTTGCCGAGATTCCACAAGAGCTTGTTTTTGGCAGACTTTCCTCAGCCATTCCTTTCGCGCTAAAGCCGCGCTTGGCCGTACGAAGACATCGGCCTGGTCCAGCTGTCCTCCCACGCTGTTCTCCGCAGCGTCTCCCTGCCTCAGCACGCGGTCCTTTCTGGCCAAGCAATTATCCGCTTGGGTTTCGTCAGACGCCGCATTCCTCAACTGCTCCTCTCGCCGCCTGGTACAAGGAGAGAGAGATCGTGCCCCCCTGCCCCACGCACATGCAGAGATCTTTTCTCTGAACAATTCTGGTGAGATTGAAGAGCCTTAAGTGATCTCAAGAATGTCTGTGCTTTCAGTAAGCCTCGGTTGCTCTACACGCTCTCGGAGTCGAGTGCGTCCAAAGAAAGCTTCCAGGTTTAATCCCTGCATTTTGTCCAGCGACAAATTGTCTGTTGAATAATCTCAGTACTGGATCATCAAGACTTAATCCGGATAATTACCACCAGGGCTAAAAAATACAGGTTTGCAGTTTCAGAAACTAGTTCCCGACCACATTCCATGACTTTTTATATCCTCCGGTGTCAGCGCAGTACTCGATTACCTTTGCCAGACGAGGTACGATTGAGAGGGCAGAGGAGGGACATGGGGTATATCTGTAAAAATGAAAAAAATGCTGAGGATGTGCTGAGGGAAGACATGCAGGTGGTGGTTTCGAAAGAGGCAGATGTAGAGGACAGAGCCATATGGAGACGGATGATCCGCTCCATATCTATTCATATTCTATTCAGTTCACAACAATCAAAACGATGAATACTTTTTCTAGAGGTCGAGCCAAAGGGTTTTTCTCATGGCCGATGCTGATATTTAGAAGTCAGGGAATATATGATGATGAATTTTGAAAAAAAAAATGTGGCCCAATTTTCTCTCCCCTCTTTCATCTAAAAAATCTACCAGTTTAATAAGTGATGATACAGAACATGTACTTAAATGAAACATTTATTGAACAACACAAACCACTGCCAATCAGTGGACTTGTTAGCAGTTTTTGGTAGCCGTGCCAACCTGCAGCCTAAACGACAGCTGGTTGATTCGTTAACAATACAGTTCCAAAAGTAACATCGTTTTTAACCAATGAAATATATAAAGCTAGATTAGGAGTAAAGGACTTAAAGCACGCAACACGGCAACGTCTGTGGTTTTGATCGTCGGTTGGCTTTAGTTTTTCCGGGTGTGTTGCGCACTATTGGATAGTCAGCCGTTTTTTTTTTTTTTTAGACGATTCTGAATGTCGATTTGGAGGTGGAGCTCGTCAGCAAGAAAGAGGACTCCGATTGGCTATTCAGCTTAGCGAACGAGCAAAAACAAATTTGCAACTTAGCAGACATGATTAAAAAAAACGCTGCACACTTTATATATACACAGTTTTAGTTTTTCCGGTTTCCCTGTTTGGATGCCGAATACAGACTACTGCCACCTGCTGGAATGAGAGAGCTATGTTCTTTCACGCAAGCGCAGAACGTACACGTGCGGTTTGGTGTCGGATGCAGCTGCCTAATAATTGGCCTAATTTGCAGCACATTTAAACAATGCCGATTAAATAAAAAATTGCCAAAATCGGCCCGGTTGATCAATCGGTCGACCTCTTAACTATTTCCACCAAAACATATTCCATGTAATTTGGCTGTAAATCCTCGTCAAGCCTCCTTCCAAAAAAGACGGCTAGCAGACAAAACACGACTGATCCCCAGCTTTCTGCAGGCCTTCACCCCTCATTTCCTGCATTTGCAGAGTGACTACGAAGGTTTGCTTATGATTTTCCTTTTCGCAGTATTAAATGTCTGCGCACAGCTGGTGTCAGCTCCTGATCCTCACACTCCTATCAAAGCTCGCCCACAGGGGGGGGGTGGCCTGCAGCACAGCCGAGCGCGATCGCGCATTTCCGTTCTACAACTCCGCTGGGATTAGCAGCGCCGCAAGCCCGGTGCTAAAGCTATTGATAATGCTGCAGCTGGGCCTGCTCTCACACGTGTGCTGTCTGTATCCTCTTCCCTGGGATGAACACGAGCACCGTGTCGAACAACACACAAGCTGACACAACATTGGAGAGCACTGACTCAAATGACCACCATGTTTTCGCACGTGAGCACGGTTAACATTCACATATTTAAATATGCTACAGCCGAGCGCATGCTGGAAAAGAATCTTCAGAAGCGCTAAAACATTTCCTGGCAAATGTACTGATTTTTGGACTCCTCAAATGCTCTCCATATGAACAAGGTGCAAATGATTTGGTCGTCGGAAATGATTCCTATAGTCCTCGGCTAAAATCTATAGTTTTCGATCGCTGGTTTGTTTACCGACAGCTCATTAATGGTAGTTGCGTTAATTGTTTTTTTCTCCGAAGAAGCGTCAGAAAGAAGTGAAAGTATATAAACGTCAGGGGGGAAATGACACTGGGCACATTTTGCTCATGCTCAGTACAAGGATGTAAACGCTTTCAAACGTTTCAGTGTGGATGAGCAACTTTCTATAAAGCGAGCGAAAAAGACGGTGTGGACGGGGAGTGTATTTAGACGAAAACGCCATTTTCTAAATTGATCTGAATTAGCGTACACACCTCACGGAAAATGTTTTCAGGTGGACAGTACAGCAAGGCATCCAGGCATATCATGAATTAAATCAACGCAAAAGATTTGTTTTTGTTTGCTGCTAGCTAACGGTAGCTAGCAGCAAGACAACACGGGTCTGCACTTGTCGCTCATTCATAACGTAAATCTTTGAACGAGTAGCTTACACGATTTCTAAAATAAATAGTAGAGCAGTCAGTCAGGATTTTGGCTGTCGATTATATTTAAATGTCAGAAAACTCATGGAATCTGTAGCAGAAGTATTGAGTAGTGAGGAATTGTCTGTTCTGCAAAGAGAATTCAAGGTACGATGAAAAGATTCAACTATTTTTATACTCTGAGTCACCAGAAAGCATTTTCGTTTTTAGCGGTCAACCAATAGTAGATTTTACTGATAGCCGGATTGGATCTTCCTTACCGATAACCGATTAATCGATCAAGTTTTTAAACTCTCCGTGCAGCATGAATTTCCCCGTGTAAAGCGAACAGCACTTGGAGTCAGTGATTCACCTCTAGAGGTCGCTCTCATAATGACAGTGGATCTTCTCAGCCGCTCCAGCAAAGAATGTTACCCGGAAAAACTATCGCTATAGATTTTTTTTATTGTTGGTTCCAGTAACAAAACCGGATGAATCAGTCGACCTGTAGTTCTTTTTTAACGACCGATTGGATATGACACAGGATGGAAAATGTTATAATTGATATACTGTATTCAGGAATTTGCTGCGCATTTAAATATTCATTGCCTGTTTTCTCAGGAACGTTCTTCTGACTTTTCTTTCTGGCAGGGTCAACCCACTATAAAATTGTTTAACATTTACAGCACTTGGCAGACGCCGTTATTGGTTAAAGTCGGGGACGTTCCGCTGACTCGCATGAACGCCTTCTTGTCAGATGATTTACCGTAAACCCTGCAAAGAAACAGACAGACCGCTGAATCGTCAGAACCAACCCTTGACAAAGTGATTAAAAACTATTGAGTACTATTGATCGTTGTAAAGGTTAAGGAATTGCTCCACATGCTAGTGTAGATGAGTTTATCAGCAAGGATTGGAACCCTGAAGGTAACTGAATTATTCATTAACATAGCCGTGTCCAGGTTATCAGGTATCCCACACCAGACTAACAAACATACATTATTTAAAGGCTTATCCACGGTAGGACTGGATCATGGGTCAGGAAATTCGGACAATTCCAGGACCCTGAACCTCTATCCTGGACTTGAAGGTACTACGATGTGTTTGTTGATGGCTTGCGGCTTTGTTTGTTGGTTCGGCGTCCACAGGGCTCCCAGCAAAGATCCGTCTCTCTGCCCCAGCTGTTGCCCTCGAGGGCATATCGATTTCCCATTGTTGTTTATTTTTGAAGCTCAGTCCCGGTTATAATGAATGACTATTGCTTTGTTGCACCTGCTGTAGGGCACGGTTAAGAGGTTAGGAATAATGAGGTGCACTGGACAAATAAACACTTACACACACTTTTCTTGTGCCTCTCTTACTAACCCCGACCTCAATGAGACCTTTAAAGGTCCTACAGGTCGGGGAAAAAAACGGCATGACCATACAAACCACTCCTTAAGACTCTCAAACAAGGAACGGAAATGGACTGGCAGATCTGGCATCTAGATTGGAATCCTGAACATACACTTCTTTCCATCTTAAAGCTTCACTTGGGTTTATACAGTCAGCCTGGCTTGGTTTCAGCAAACAGACCCCTGCCAGAGAGAAAACGAGATGCCAAGTCTGTGTAGAACGACACGGCACGATGAGACGCCAGCCTAAAAGAAACAAGAGGCTGCACTCGAAAGAAGATCCAGGTGCTTTTCAGTGTTCTGGTTTCAGCTGCGGGTATCGTTTACTCCATGCTGCTAGTTGTTGCTTAATAGAATGTGATCCAGGAAAGGAGCTTCTAGTCTACTGATGGTGTCCTACTGGAGAACTTTCACACTTTGGAAAGCTCTGCGATCGCTTAAAAACAATCGATATTCTGTTGAACGAAGAAATTGAAAACATCCCCAAACATTCTCAGCCCCTTGTGTTCGTCTACTTTTTTCAATTGGAGGTCGATCGATAGGTTAGGTTGGATCATACTTCGATTTGCCGATAACCGATTAATCAGCCGATACTGAGTACTGAGCATTATTATAAAAATAAACATGAATCTGAAATTTTTATTAATAAGTTTGAATAAAGCGCAGTCCGTGCAGCGCGCAATCTCGCATGTCAAAACAAATAGCACGTCGTGTCAGTGATGACTGTAATCACAGCAGACACAACCCGGAAAAACTATCGGTTGATCTCTTCTAGTTGTGCTCATTACTTTGTATTCTTTCAATCATAACTTTCCTGTAAAGGGCTAGTAGGCGATGCTAGTACTTTGATCTAGCGGAATCAAGATGATGCAATCTAACATAAACAACAAAAGCACACACATGCCTTTCCTGCCTTATCAGTGAAGTGCCCATGTTTCATCTTGATTAATTTATTCTTGCTGTCTAGTTTTTTAGTGTCTAAGGAAAGTTAGTGTTGATTTGTGTAAAGCTGCTTTGAGACAATGTCTGTTGTGAAAAGCGCTATACAAATAAACTTGACTTGACTTGACTTGAAAGTGGTTAAGGCGCTGGGTTACTCATCAGAAAGTCAGGGCTTCAAGCCGCGATATAGTCAAGCTGCCACAGGGTCTTAACCGTGCATCATGTCTGACTCCAGCTTCCTAACATCTCAGGGCAATGCGAAGAACAAACTTCACTGCGCTGCAAAGTACATGTGACGAATATAAACAGGGTTTATAGTCTTAAAAAGTCTCAAATTTAAACTTTCAGGTCTTAAAAATTCTTAAATTCACCGTTCCTGGTCCTAAATCATTTTAATCAGGGCTTAGTTTTCCGAGGTCAGTGAGAAGCTCATTAAAATGCTCATGCAGCATTTTAGAATGTTTTTGTTTGTTCGTTTTCTTGGTGTTGTACATGTAGTCATGTCTTTCGCTGGTCCAAATATCATTCGCTGTATTACGACTACAAATGTGACCAACATGCAGAAAATCTCTCTCGGGTTCGGACCGAGTGCAAGTGTAGCGATACTTTTTAACATAGGCCATGGTTAAGGCCAGTTGCTAAAAACTGTTTGTGTTATTTTAATGTCCTGATCTAAGTCTTAAATTTCATTCTTACTGGTTTTAAAAAGTCTTACATTTGACTTGCAGAAACCCTGTGTAAAGCACATTACTTTCTTTCAGTCTCGTGATGGAATTTCCGCCGCCTGACCTTCTGTCTTATTTTTATTGGGTCACTTAAAGCCATGTGGCATTTGTCTGGTTCATTTGATTCTTTATAATTGCTGCCCTTCTCCAAGCTGTCAGTTCCCTGCATATGCACTTGAGAGCTGACATATGCAGGCACTTGGGTCTGAGTTGGATCAAGGGGCAGATATGAGATTTTTCTGGAATGCCAGCCCCTGGTACGCACTTTAAATCTTTCTGGGCAGCATGAATAACCCTGGTTGGGCTTGCTGACAGCTGCGAGCCACAGAGACCCAACGCACACTGTACGTCCCCTAGTCGGGGGTAACCAGAAACACCTTAACCCCAGGTACTGTGACACTACTGTTTACATGGTGCACATTTCAGCATGACGAATGATCTAATAAAACGCTCAAACAGTTGCTCTCGCACGTGGTGTTATTTCTGGCTCGTTCCTGCTGCTTCGGGATGGAGAATCGCTTTCGCAAAAACGTACGCTTGTCTTGGACATTTCCAAGACGTTCTCCCGGAATGCAATGGGAACCCGGTCCGAGCTCCTCGGGTTTCGATGTGCCCTCGGTGGCTTTGGTTGAGTAAAGCCAGCTTCATTTGCGCGACCGGACGAGAGCAGGCCTTGAGGGACAAACGAGGAAAGCTCCTTCTGTGGTCTTAGCGAAGCACTGAGGAAATCGAGGTTTCCTTTACACAGTCGGAAGGTTAAGCGTCGTTTCCTTTGTGCTCCCAGATCCCTCTCGACACACTTTTCTTAGTGCTTGCATTCCGGATCGCTGATGGAAGCCACCTGGAATCCATTGAAGGTCTAAGAGCACTAGGGCTGCAAAAGGGTGGAAAATGTCCAGTCAATTTCTGGAAACTTTATCAAGGAAATGCTGGGAATATTCCCAGGTGGAAACTTACCAGGAATTTATGGGAATTCAATAAAAATTTGGAAAGAATTATATAAATCGTATTGTACACGAACATAAACATTTTGTTCGATCATTAGCTGACATGCATGCAAACTAATTTGGATTGGGATGGGAAATATTCCAAGATGGAAACCTATAATTTACAGAAATGTATGGGAATTAATAAAAAAATCATTTGGGGAGATTTATATAAACTGATATGATATACAAAACATAAATAAAAAGATATTGTTTGGTCATTAGCTGACATGCCGCAACCTAATAAAGATTTTAAAATGACATTTTTGACTGATTTAATATTAAGTAGCAGATATTGCTGTTTTCTTCTGTATTTTTTGGATAGTAATGCGTCAACTTTTAAACATTACTGAACAGAAAACTGGGAAGCAGAAGGGAAATGAAAGAGTATTATGAATTGAGCTAAAACCATTCAGGCCATGCCAGATCAGTTGTCTTCCCTTTTCTATGTGGAAGGGTGTAGCATTGTTGGCTGCTCGAGGAACGCAAACCCCTGAGGAGCAAGTACAAGTCTTAAGAACAGGATTTTGCCGCATCTGCAGAAACCAGAGCAACTACTAGAGCCAGAAAACCCCAATCTGATAAATGGGGCCTGGATTATTTTTTTTTGTGGTGTGGTGCGGTGGAGCTTCTGACCACCAAAGCCATCACATCTGTACTCTTTCCACATGTATTATTGTTAGGAGGAACCATCTAGTTTGGCATTTCACCACTTCCTCTTTCTGCCAAAGTTTGATTGTGAGACTGGGAAGCGTCCTTCTCCCATTTGTATGGATTATATTTGACTTCCCAGGCGTATGTTTTTCAGCTTGGGAGTGATTTCTGTAAAGCCTCACTAGAACATTAATGGAGTGCTGCAATTTAACTCGATTCAACTCGATAATTTTTAAAGCGCTTTTCTCTGTGGAAACGTGTCTCAAAGCAGCTTCACGGAATGTAAGAATTATAGAACAAAGATTGAAATAAGTGTGTGTTTATCCCTGATGAGCAAACCTGTAGCCAGGAAAATCTCCCTCGGATGGTATGAGGAAGAAAACCGTGAGAGGAACCCGTCCTCATCTGGGTGACACCAAGAGTGTGATTTATAAATCATTAAAACGTTACAAACAACGGAGAGTGAAAAATATCCTGAGCGCCGGAGTGTGTGACTAAGTAACATGCTTTCTACTGTCATTTGGAGGAGTTGTGGAACCAGGAGCTCCTGAGCAATAAATTAGCTCAACTTCTGAGATCATTAGAGATTCAACACCAATTCCTCCATGCTGTTATGCAGTTGTAAGGCAACCTGTTGGTTTTTTTTTTCTCCATCCCAGAAAAGAGCTTTTTTTCCCCCCACCCTTTGGTTTTACATATTTTTGTCTTGGAATCCATAGGATTGTAGTCCCACACCTACGATGGAGACACGTTCCGATGACTTAATCGTAACCTGAAAATAAGTCGAGACATTGCTTAGCCCGCCCAGGAGACTTAAAGACTCCAGTATGGGGTAGTATACTGTTTATTAATATTTAATCATTTATTTATAATTTAACTCATTACAGTATATCATTTATCAAAACAGAGCAATTTACAGTATCGTACTGTAAAATATACAGTATATAATATGTATATGGCGGCGGGTGAGGGTCGTATCGCTGACTCTGGAACCAACTGTACAACGAAAACTTCAAAGTCTAGATAGAGACACCATGCAGTGGCGAATAGAAAACACAAAGCATGTAGTTAAAGTGGAGACTCACTTGGTAAAATGTGACTCCAGTAAAAGTGTCCCGTTAAAACTTTCACACAGTTTTCGCCTCCAAATGTACTTAAGTATCTAAAGTACTATAATTGATTCTGACTGTAATGTTCCTATTTATCACAATCAACTCAGTTTATGTAAAAAAACTCGAATGTGACTCTCAGCACACTGATCTATTAATAGAATGATATTAATGACTCAAACACTGATTTATCAAAAAAACCACAAATGAGGTCACGTGTGTTGTGGCGAGTTCGAGTCTGGAGTTCATTCATCATTTATTCCTCTCTTTAAATGTTCTCGGCCCTGACTGGTGGACAGCTGCATGTTTGACCGGTTTTTATCCTCATAAATAAGAAGGAACGACAAAATGTAGTCGAGTAAAGACACGGAGATTTGACAATTACATTTACTTCATTGCTGTTCAGTACTGAGGGAATTCAGGAGGCGCCGTTTGGTATTTTTTAAGAAAACAAACCCCAAAAAAAAGAGCCGCTTAGGAGTAGGTGGTGATAAAGGGAGGAAACGGAGAGCAGGAAATGAGCGTTAATGTGCGCCTAAGAGAGACGTGTTGTCCTCAGTGCGGTTGTCGCTCACTCGTCAGGTGTAAGGGGGTGGGGGTGAGGGAGTGGGGCGCTCAGGATGTGGCCGTTCCCTGAACCTTCCTCCCTGTTTCCTGACTGACTCACAACCACTGAGCAAAGTCGCTGAGGTGGTTGTCTTTAACATCCACCCGCCCCCCTCCCCCCACCGCCACCACCCCTCTCTATCTACACCACTACGCCAAAACTGCACACAGCTTTTCTTCTCTCCTAGGAGACTGATCTGGTGTGTGGGGGGCACAACAGAGACGCCTTCCACTGACCCACATTCCCTCTCTCACTCTCTCTCTCTCTCTCCTCTCTCTCTCTCTCTCTCTCTCTCTCTCGCTCTCTCGCTCTCTCGCTCTCTTTCCTAAGTTGTTTTCGTTCTGCCTCTTTCTTTCCTCTTTCCTCTGTGTCTTTTGGTATCTCAATTCTTTCTTTCATGTCTCGGTCTCGTCTTCCTATATTTCTCACTTTCTTCCATTTCTTTTTCGTCTGTCTCTCTTCAGAAAAGAAGCAGTATATCGGACTGTGTAAAAGAAACTAAAGAAAAGAAACAGATTCTTCAGTTTCCATTTTTTTTTTTGGGTTCATTTTTTTGCTCCTGTTGGAGTGAGCAAGTGCGTGACGGTGTATCCACAGAGAAGGGAGGAGGGGGAAGAGACAAGTGTTCTATGAAAGACTTCATTGTGTGTGTGTGTGTGTGTGTGTGTGTGTGTGTGTGTGTGTGTGTGTGTGTGTGTGTGTGTGTGTGTGTGTGTGTGTGTGTGTGTGCGTGCGTGTGTGTGTGTGGGTCAGCAGCCGTCCCCGGTCCTGTATCACACAGGAAGACACGCAGGGCTTCAGAGCTGAAAGCAGCTGCTGATCCCCATGGAGGGGCTTGTTCATGTGAGCTTTCAATACGCTCATTCCTCATGGTTTGTGTGTGTGTCACACTGACGGAGCACATTATTGCTGTTGACCATTGTCTGCAAAACGTACAGGACGTGAGGGGGGGAGGTTTCCATGTCAACGGTTGTGGAGGGTGTGGTGGGGCAAACCAGACACCACTACACCAGGTTTCAGAGTTTATTCATCTACCAGGAGAACATCCCGTGAGGAACGCATGCTGTTTGGCCAAAAGTATTAGAACACCCGACATTTCCACCCAAACGGAATGAGATCTTGAACTGGGAGATCCGAACCTGCCCCGGCATGAAGATGCTCCTTTCCATGAATATCTGCTTTACATGAGTTGGAGTGGAAGATCTCCTGATATAAAGCTCTAAATCTATTTAACACCTTTGGGGCCAATTGGTTTGGAGTTTGTAGTGCAAAAACAGATGAAAGACGTTCTTTTTCTGTTGTGTGTGCAGGAAGTTACAGCTCTACCTCTGCCATGTTAATCTGTATTCTATGTGACTCTCAGGACACGCCTCAAAATTGATCTACATATTAAATATCGGTCATTAATTATTAGTTACTTTATAAATAATAAAAGTACAGCACATCTACTAATAATTACAGGTCAATGTGTTAAACATGATGCATCGCACGCCTTTTTTTTTTTCCTTTTTTTTTTTTTTTTTTTTTTTTTATCGATGCACCACATCGTTCACTTTTATGCGAATCGGTGAATCTAGTCATAGGGTGCCATTACTTTTTGTCCTGATTTGAACGTAGAGTTTCACAGTTTTCCATAGGACGGAGGTCATGTGGTTTAGTGCACTGCCGTGTTTTGTGTCCGAGAGGAAATCAGACTTCTGCTCTCGTCCCTGCACTTCCTGTTGTGGGAAAGACGACGCCCCTCCAAACACTTCTTTTTAATTTTGAACGATGTTTCCGCATCGCCTAACATTGGTGTGTGTGTGTGTGTGTGTGTGTGTGTGTGTGTGTGTGTGTGTGTGTGTGTGTGTGTGTGTGTGTGTGTGTGTGTGTGTGTGAGAGAGAGATGACTTCCTGGGTTGCGTTTTGTCCATGTCAGTGGGACACGCCCACTTGCTCAGAGCTCCGCTGATGATATCATCACCTAAATGTGCGACACAAACACACACACACAAACACACACACACACACCCCTATTGTTTTCGTCCCTGAGCTCAAGTGTTGTTACTTGTTAGTGCTGAGCAAGTTCTCTTTCGCTGTGTGTGTGTGTGTGTGTGTGTGTGTGTGTGTGTGTGTGTGTGTGTGTGTGTGTGTGTGTGTGTGTGTGTGTGTGTGTGTGTGTGTGGTCAGAGATTACATATGTAACATGTAGCTATTACTGGATTCGATGGTTTCTTCAAGGTCACCATGAAACCAAAAGATGTTTTCACTTCTCAGTCACAGCTTTCTAGTCTATCAAATATGAATAAATATGAATATAAAAATGTCATATAAATAAAAAATATATTTATTTCATATCAATAGATTATGTATATAAAAATTTTTTAACTGATTATTTTTGTATTTATTGGTTTAAAAAATATTTGCAATTATATGAAATATCCTATGAAAATTTTATTATATGAAATTATTCTTATTTATTTTTTTATTTTTTTACAAATGTATTAGTATCTTTTTCTTTTGTATTTTTGACATTTTTATTATTTACTTTTTGTTTTTTTCTAACATCATTTTTTTTTCAGTTTTCATTCTTTTTATTACTATTGTTTGCTTCTTAAATTTTTTTAATTTCGTTATTCGACAAAACAAATACGTTACAAAATAACGCACACGCCAGCTTGTAATAATAATTCAAAAGTAATTGGTTAATTCGATTCTATTCTATTTATCCAGTCATTTATTTAGTTATTTAAATCTAATTTAATACTTTGCGATATTCAACAGCATGTTTACAGGAGAGTTTTCTAAATTCTCATTTATCATTTATTTCAATCGATTATTTTAACTCATTTACTCAAAATGTTTAATTTTGAATCTTAAAAAAAACATCCGTTTATTTGTTTTGTTTTTTTGTTTATGATAAGGCAAGTAAGAGAGAACGAGCACACTCCAGTTTATTATTAATTAATGAAAAAATAAGTAAATAAAAATGGAAACCTATTTAAGAATTCTGTTCATAATTGTTCACTGAATTATATTTAAACTTAAGTAACTAGTAATTGTTAAATGGATGGATGGACACACACACACACACACACACACACACACACACACACACACACACACGTATAGACTGTAAGCAGGAAGTAAGGTCAGAGACGCCCCTTGTTTAAAAAAACTGAGCTTCATATACAGTGGTGTTTCTCTAACACACACACACACACACACACACACACACACACACACACACACACACACACACACACACACACACACACAGGAGGAAAGTCACGACTGTGAGGCAAAATATTTAAGAATTGATAGATGATTAGATTT
>JBCEWE010000283.1:180903-183403 GCA_039877035.1 Silurus lanzhouensis
GTGAGCTGGTGTGGACGGGTGTGGACGGGTGTGAGATGGTGTGAGCTGGGTTAAGCTGGTGTTGACTACCTCTCTCTCTCTCTCTCTCCGTCTCTCTCTCGCTCTCTCCTTTATTCCAGTCTTTCTGTGAGAAGAACGTTATTGTGCAGCACTGTATTTTTCTGGTGGTGTTTTTGCGTCATGTGGTAAAGCGTCTCTCTGTTCCCTGATTGGTCGGTTTTGGTGTTTGCTCATCACTTAGCTGTCAGCGTGCTAATCGTATTAGAGGTCAGACGAGTCCCGACCCTGTTTTTATTGTCCTGTTGTCCCACACACTGGCAGCTTGTTGCTAGATTTTTTTTTTCCCTTGTCCTGAGTTATCGGAGAGTCTCAGGGGAGTGTCTGATTACACAGAGGGGTGATTAGATGAACCTGCGGGGCAGAAAATAAAACGAGGTACGTGACGAGACGGTGATGGAACAAACTGGACTTTACTGTGATCGGTGATTCAGTCAGTGGGAAAATTGCCTCTAATGAGCTCACACTGTTTTTATATGAAAGGTGTCGCCCCCTGCTGGTGAAACTGCAATACAGCCACGATTTGTCCTCAAGGGGGACATGATCAAAATCCATTCATTATAACAGCAAAAAAATAAACATTTTAATTTTTTTTGTATTTATTCAATTATAATTATCAATAATAATAATTCATAAAAATAAACATTTATTAATTTAAAGTTTGTAATGTTTTATATCAATTTAAACCCTTAACATTTCTTTTTTTATTATGTTCAATAAATTATTTTAGCTTTATTTATGTTTGTTTGTATGGTTTTATTATATAATGTTTTTATATATTTTATTTACTTATTTATTTGGGTTTTTTTTTTTTTTTTTTGCCTTTAAACTTTTTTTAAAATTTTTTTTAACTTAAGAATTAGTTTGGTTGTTCCAAAAGTATTGGCACCCACACTTAAAAAAAAAAAGCATTTGTGTGTGTGTGTGTGTGTGTGTGTGTGTGTGTGTGTTTGGGGTGGGTGGGGGGTCGAGGCCAGCTTTTACTCATGGGTTTTGAAATTGTGGGAATCTGTACAGGTAACGGGACGATAGCTGGTTCAGTTCTGTTACTGATTTACAGACAATCGTGTGTGTGTGTGTGTGTGTGTGTGTGTGTGTGTGAGAGAGAGAGAGAGAGAGAGAGAGAGAGAGAGAGAGAGAGAGAGAGAGAAAGAGATGACTAATCTGAGAGAGTCTGCCAGGAAGGAGTCACGGTCAAAGGTAAATTGTTATCTAAAGGAGAGCAGAAACACATTCCTGAACGTGTGTGTGTGTGTGTGTGTGTGTGTGTGGAGGGGGGGGGGGGGCAATAATTCTGTTATAAAGTTTACACACCTGTGATTTGATTTCCTCGTCACTCGATCTCCTGCGGTCAGAATCCGAAAATCTGTACTGCACAGGAAACAGCTCTGTGTGCAGAGAGGAAAACCACACACACACACACACACACACACACACACACTCCTGACCCTTATTGTTTGAGCTTTGATGGAGATAAAAGGGGAATTCCACCTAAAGAACGAAAAGAAAAAATACTCACACATACTCTCACTGATTCTTCATCATGGAATACATTTCACCCTGCAGTGTTTCTCCACAATTTCTATCTCCTGGTTTCTCATGAAGCACTTGTGCTACTAGTAATGTCTTGTGTGCTTCTGGTGGGGTTGATAAAGATGTTTTCAATGAACCGCTCCATCTGTTCATGCTGCGTTACACTCTGACTTAGGTGCTATCTGCCCTACATTAAATGGACAAAAGTTTGTGGACACCTGACCACGAGATTGTGATTATTGGCCATTGCATTTTCACATTTAGTCCCTGTCCCTGAGATCTTCCAGCTCAGCCTATATCTTCATGGAGCTGGCTTTGTGCACCTTGTGTCGTGCTGGAGCGGTTTTGGACCAATTTCATGCTCCTGCATCAAAAAGACATTTGTGTGCCTTTTCAGTTTGTGGTTCCAGGGTGGAAAAGCCAGGTGTCCCAAATCTTTTGTCCATATCACGTGTGTGTGCGATATATCATATCCTATGAACGAATGTGTGTTTTATGCACCTGATGTAACCAAAAGCAGACCCTTGGACTGATTTGTGCTCCTCTCTCTCTCTCTCTGCAGGAGCTGGAGTTCCACGGCGTGATGCGGTTTTATTTCCAGGACCGAGTGGCTGGGAACTTTGCCACCAAGTGCATCCGCGTGTCCAGCACGGCCACCACGCAGGACGTGATCGAGACGCTGGCTGAGAAATTCCGGCCCGACATGAGGATGCTCTCCTCGCCCAAATACTCCTTATACGAGGTCCACGTCAGCGGGGGTGAGTCCGGAGGGGGACGGGGACAGCACATAGTTACACGTTTTTTCCTTCATTTGAAATCCTCCAGATTTGTGTGCAAACGGAAAGAACAAAAGAAAGGTTCCTTATATTTGTCACATGTACGTTACAACACACTGACATTCTTATGTCGC
>JBCEWE010000283.1:185903-319179 GCA_039877035.1 Silurus lanzhouensis
AGCTCTGGAGGTAAGGGCCTTGCTCAGGGGCCCAAAGAGTGGCAGCTTGGTCAGGCTGGGATTTGAACTCACAACCTTCGGATGCAAAGTCCAACGCCTTAACCGCTATATTCCCGAAAGATCTTTCGCTAGTCCGAATCTAATTCTCTGTACTACGACTTCAAAATGAGATCAGCTTCCTGTTATTGGCGCACATCTCTCACGGATTGTACCATTTTTATTCTTAAAGGTCTTTGGGGCTCTGCGTCTGATTAAAACCATGCCAGTAGGTCGTATAGTTACAAATGCTTCGGCTGACTGCCAGCGAGGTCGATAAAAAACGAAGGACACAAGGATTTTCTTCCAAATAAAGCTGACTTGTTGCTCCGTTTCTGTTCCAGGAGGGACGCTGAGAATCTACGCTGACAGTCTGAAGCCCAACATCCCCTATAAGACCATTCTGCTCTCCACAACCGACACGGCCGACTTCGCTGTGGGCGAGGCTCTGGAGAAATACGGCCTGGAGAAGGAGAACCCCAGAGAGTACTGCATCGCTCGGGTACACACACACACACACACACACACACACTACATCCCTTCATTATAATATTCATTACAACTGCAGTGTAGAAGTAGTGTATACACACAAGCTCCCAGAATGCAGTGCGACTGATCTGTATGGGAAAAAGAACTCCGCTGACAGAGTAAAGGATTAAAGCACCGCTGCATCGTTCTCTTTAGGTAGATATGAAATGAAAGAGGGAAAAAAAAAATGCAAAAACAAAAAAAAAAATCTAAATACTATCGAACCCTGTACATACACTGTATGGCCAAAAGTATTGGGACACCCGACTTTTCCGACTTTCCATATGTGGTTCCTCCTCAGTCTGTTATGGGACGTCTTTAGATATGGGAACATGTAATTTTCTGTATACTTGAACTGCGGGACTCGAACCTGTTCCAGCATGCTCAAATCCAGCTCCATGAAGATCTGCTTTCCATACATTGGAGTAAAAGATCTCCTGCTATAGAGCTCCAACCCTATTGAACTGCACACCAGACCTCCTCACCTCCTCACCTACATCAGTACCTGACTTTTCTAACACACTTGTGGCTGAATAAATCGCTACAAAAAAGGGGCGGGGTTAAAGATACACGTCACTGCATTCTTTCCTTTCATTGGCAAAATCTGCTGACGTATGTCTTCAACTCCGCCCTTTTTTTGACTTGATGCCCTTTATATATAATTACGATTCAGAACAGTACAATCGAGGCATTAGGGCATATTCCGAGGACCAAAGCCGGTTATGATCCTCACCTCTAAATGTCCTGATGTTCTCTATTGTGTTCCTCAGGTGGTCCATTATGAAGATAAACCTGTCAAGGAAACCATCCTGGAGGACTCCGAGTGCCCTTTACAGATCTTCCGAGACTGGACCAGCGATAAAGGTGCGACTTCAGAGTGTTTATACGCAGGAATTATATTACACGTGATGTTTGCGCAGCACACGTGTGCGAAACGAAATGTCATGTTGTTACAGAGGCGCTGGTGTTCCAGCTGAAGAAACGACCTCCTGACTACATGCATAAGAAAGGGCTGAAGCCGGGAGACAGGACGGGGCCGCTGCATGGAGCGATACCTCCAGAGAAACTGCCCTACCTGGTCGAGCTGAGTCCAGGTACCCCATGCAGACACTCTTTGTAGGCTGTATTCCAAACCCGTTCCTGTTCACTATACTTGTGCACTGTGTAGGGTGAAACCTGACAGCCTTATACACACCCTCCCTAGTGCACTACATCTCTGATTAAAGTGCCATTCGAGTGGTGAAAAAGAAATCAAACACGGGCCAAGCACCATCTCGCCGTGTGGTCAAAAGTATTGGGACACCCGACTTTATTTAGAAGTGGAAGATCTCCTGCCATCGAGCTCCAAACCTATTGAACGTTCATTTTTGGGATGAACGTGAACACACAATCTCCACAAGCACACTCTAAAATCTAGTGGAACATCTTGAGAGTGGAGCTTATTATAACATGTGGAATGTGATGTTCATTAAGAAGCACATGACAATGTTATGGTCAGGTGTCCACAAACTTTTGACCATTCAGCGTTACCTCACCATACACTCAGTAAGTGGTGTGTTGAGTGACGCGGTTCAGGTTCAGTGTCGGATCTGAGTCAGGGTTGATTCAGGTCCAGATGTTTGTTTTTTTCCTCCCACATCTGCTGCTTGTGCACTGACCCTCACTGACCTGCTTACATCTCCTGTATTTCACTAACACTGTGTCCAGCTGTGTGTGTGTGTGTGTGTGTGTGTGTGTGTGTGTGTGTGTGTGTGTGTGTGTGTGTGTAACCGATGTTCATGCTAGAAACATGGTAAGGAAATGGGTGGTGGGGAGCTGTGTGTGTGTGTGTGTGTGTGTGTGTGTGTGTGTGTGTGTGTGCACGCACCCTAATAATAATACTAATAATCTGTTTCTCCTGCTGCATCTCTCTTTTCTTTTTTTTTCTCTCTCCTCTCTTTCTCTGTCTGTCTTTCTTTCCCCCCTTCAATCTGTATCACACTGTTTTCTCTCTCCTCTTTCTCTATCTGTCCCTCTCTTTTTTTCTCCCTCCCTTCAATCTGTATTTCCTTCCTTCTCTCTTTCTCTCTCTCTCTCTCTCTCTCTCTCTCTCTTTTTTTTTTTTACTTTTTTCTCTCTTCTCACTCTCTTTTTTTTCCCTATCTCCTATTGTATCTCTTTATCTGTCTCCGTTTTTCTCTTTTCTCTCTCCTTTCTCTATCTCTCCTCTCTCCTGTTTTTCTCTCTCTCTCTGGTCGCTCTGGTCGCTCTGTGCTGCTCTGTGCTGCTCTGTGCTGCTCTGTGCTGCTCTGTGCTTCCGGTTCCTGTGCCATGTTCTTCTCCGAGGGCGAGGGAAGCACTATGCCTACTACACTTATCGGCAACACGAAGGTAACGCCTCTTTTTCCTCTGATGCCCCGCCCCCTCTCCATCTCTCTCACTAACACCCCCCTCACCTGTCGTTTTCTACCCCCCCCAGGGTTCACTACACCCACCTGCTGTTTATGAAACATTCCTGATTTTAGTGTTTTACTTCTGCCTCAACAAGGAAGGAGTTTTGGGCCAAGCACCAGAAATCACACTACTGTTATTCTTCCTTTCTGTCCTCCTCCTCTTCTTCTTCTTCTCTTCTTCTTCTTCTTCTTATTATTATTATTATTATTATTAATTTAATTATTATAATTATCCTTATATATTTAGTATTTCTATTGTTATTAGTAGTAGTAGTAATTATTATTATTATTATTTAAATGTATTACTACTATTATTATTATTAGTTATTATTACTATTGTTTATTACTATTAGTATTCTTGTTAATATTTTTGATTATTTTTATTATTACAATTATAATTATATTAATATATTTCTTGCTCACAAACCAAAATTTGACGACAATTTTAGTGTCTGAGCAAATTAGCACGCCAGACTGCAATAAACTAGTCGACAAACACAACCCGATTTCTCCCTGCAGAAACGTAATATTTAATCGGATTTGATAACGAATCGTGTGGACAAATCACAGATTTCTCAGCGAGCTCTCTACGGGCTGCGATCGGACCCATTTGTGATGATCCACCATGTTTCCAAAAGTATTTGGACACCCGACTCAAATCCCCCCTCATACACGTTTTTTTCCCAAACTGTTAGCACAAATTCGGAGGCACGCATTGGTACAGGACGTCTGTGAACGTGAAATGAAATGATGAGACCCAAACTTCTTCCAGCATCACAGATCCAGATCTGCTTTCCATGGTGTTGGAGTGGAAGATCTGCTATAGAGCTCCAACAGCACTGCACTAAAAGCCTCCTCAACTCTCCTACATTAGTACCTGATTGAGTGAATCTCCACAAGTCTCCACAAAAATGTAGTAGAACATCTTCCCAGAAGAGTGGAGCTTATTATTAAAGTACATGGAGACTAAATGTGGAACAGGATGTTAAAAAAGCAGGAATTTTATGGTCAGGTGTCCACATACTTTTGGTTTAGTGTACTTTGACATCACCATGTAGAGTGTGTGTTTCTCACTGTGTGTGTGTGTGTGTGTGTGTGTGTGTGTGTAGATGGTTCGGACTCCAGGGATAAGCCCAAACTGTACCGGTTACAGCACAGTGTGACGGAGGTCGGCTCTGACCGGATTGAAGATGGAAATATCCAGGTGAGCAGATCAAACAAACGTGTGTGTGTGTGTGTGTGTCAAAAGACGTGAAATGGAAATCTGGGAAGCTCTGAATGCATCTGTGTTGTTTTTATATGTTCCAGATTGTCTTGTGATGTAGTTGTTCTATTATTAATTGTGTGTGTGTGTGTGTGTGTGTGTGTGTGTGTGTGTGTGTGTGTGTGTGTGTGTGTGTGTGTGACAGCTGTTTGGCCCGGGTATCCTGCCTCACCACTGTAACCTGAGGCACGCGGACGGTCTGGTGACGGTGACGCCCGTGTCTCTGGACGCCGAGACCTTCGTGGATGGACAGAGGATTTTGGAGACCACGGTGCTTCGAAGCGGAATGACGCTGCAGTTCGGAGCCATGCACGTCTTCAAATTCGTGGACCCCAGTTACGATCACGGCCTGGCAAAGAGAGACACAGGGGGCATGGTGAAGGGCAGACACAAGTCAGGGTGAGTCAGGAAGCTACACTCAAGTCCACCTTCTAATTCTTCTCCACGTTCTAGTTCATCTTCTCATCAACATTCTCATCGACGTTCTCGTCCCTCTTCTCCTCCACGTTTTCATTCTTCTCCACGTTCTTGTTCTCATCCACATCCTCTTTCCTCTTCTCGTCCACCTTCTTGTTCTTATCCAAGTTCTCATTCTCCTCCATGTTCTTGTTCTCCTCCATGTCTTCGTTCCTCTTCTAATCCACATCCTCCTTTCTTTTCATGTTCTTAACGGTTTTCGTTCTAGTGTACATTCTCGTCCATGGTCTCATCCACATACTAGGTCAAGTTTTATATAACTTCCAAATCTTCACTTGTAATTGGTCAAAAATTGTTTTTCCATACCGGACGTGCAGCTGCGAATCTATTTTTTCTTTTCTTTTCTTTTCTTTTCTTTTCTGTAGCAACTGCTTTTTGGCAGGGACGTAACCATAACGTTGATTATTTTCCTATAACTGATGTCCGAGTCTTTCATTCATTTCTTCCTTTATTTTTTTTGAAGCCGGTAAATTTATACTTTCGGAAAAAATTAATCAGATGTTTGTTTCCATGACGATTTTTAAAGACAAACCATTTAAAATATGTTTTGGATTAATTTCGCCGACCTTGAGTACATCATCCCGCCTAGGCAAAGAGTAAATACCTCAATCATCATCAGCTGTGTGTGTGTGTGTGTGTGTGTGTGTGTGTGTGTGTGTGTGTGTGTGTGTGTGTGTGTGTTTGATTTGCTTGTTCGCACCGGGGTTCAGTGTTTGCATTGCCATCTGAGGCGTGCGTATCGCTCTACTGCCACGACAACCAGCACACCCCTGTGTGTGTGTGTGTGTGTGTTTGTTTGAAAGACGAAAGAGGAAGTGTGTGTGAGACAGAAGGATTGAGGGAGAGAGACAGAGGGAGAGAAAAATAGAAAGGAGAGAGGATAAAAGTGGAGGTTATGAGAGGCTTGAGGCATAGGGAAAGTCTATAATCTGATCAGAGCGGGTGTGGTTGTGTGTCAGTGCAGCGTGTTTGCTGCAGGCAGGACACACACACACACACACACACACACACACACACACACACACACACACACACACACACACACACACACACACACAGATGGAGTTGAGTGTAATTATGTGTATAGTCCTGGATGAACCGGTCTCGGTGTATGCAGGATCACAGCACAGCAGCGGTGAGTGAAAATCAGCTCAGTGTTCACAGTTCAAACAAAATCGGTAACATTTGCAAATCGAAAGCGTATTATTTTACATGTTTTAGTGTGTGTGTGTGTGTGTGTGTGTGTGTGTGTGTGTGTGTGTGTGTGTGTGTGTGTGTGTGTTTGAGTTTCTACGCATCATTTGTTTATCTGGTTGTTTAATGGCTTCGCTTTCACATCACGACTCGTGTTTCGTTCCTCAAGTTTTTCGTCCTGAAGAAGAAAACCGTCAAGTGAGAGTGTGTGGGGTGTGTTTGCTGTTATAATTAATCTCCACTCTTCTGGGAAGATGTTCCACTAGATTTTTGTGGATTTCTTTGTCAGTAAAGTCAGGCACTGATGTAGGTGAGGTGAGGGAGGCCCTGGGGTGCAGTCAGCGTTCACATTCATCCGAATGATCTTTAATAGTGTTGGAGCTCTACAGCAGGAGATCTTCCACTCCAACCCATGGAAAGCAGATGTTGGTGGAGCTTCAGAGGCATTGTCATGCTGGAACAGGTTTTGGTCTCAGAGTTCAAGTGAAGGAAAAATTTCATGTCACCACATCCGAAGAAGTCGTATACAATCGTGTGCGTCCGAGTTTGTGGTTCGAAGTTTGAGGGAAGAAGCACGTACGGGTGGGAGAAGATAGTAGATAGGTGTCCTAATACTTTTGGCAATACAGTAGAGATATATTAGAGATTAGTTGTATTTAAAGGGAAATACTTTAGAGGCTAAACTTAGGTTATTAAAAAAATTTAATAAAAATTGCAAGTGTGTGTGTGTGTGTGTGTGTGTGTGTGTGTGTGTGTGTGTGTGTGTGTGTGTGTGTGTGTGTGTGTGTAGTTATCCTATATATTATCACATACAACAACACAGTGTTTTGTCTAAATATTCACTGGCTCACCCTTTCATCTTTAGCCTCTGTACTGGGAACACCATTCATCATGAGGGTCTATTGTTATTATTATTATTATTATTAAGTATTTATTTATATTTGAAAGTAATGTCCTTACTACTGATAACTCTTGTGTATGTTTTGGGGGCGTAGTTTCTGGAAATGTGGGCGGAGTTAACAAGTAAAAAAAAACGTTCAAATCTAATTGGTCACCTGCTTTAACTGGTCGATGCATCGAATACACGTCAAATTTAACGCACCTATAAGAGGGATTCGTTCCAGTAATACACACGGCTCCACCGTCACGTGCACCACCCACGTCTCCCTTTCTGACGTGGTCACATGAATTGTTCGAAAAGCCCTGTATGTTATATGTGGATGTGAGCTGGAATACCTACACACACACACACACACACACACACACACACACACACACACACACACACACACACACACACCAGGCTTTAGCAGAACCAACAGGGTGAATATATTACATTGTAATATATTTTTATTCATGAATATGTATTAGATTATTCCCAATAGTCTGTTCTCTTCATTTCATTAGCTTTTCTCGCAGGTTCACTGCTTCTGCAGCACCACAGAGTTTAATTTTACATTCGAGGTATCTATCCAATTGGATTTTAAAATGGACTGCGCAGGCTTTCAGCAGGTTCAGCTCCGTATCGCTTGTCGCTTTAACCAATCAGATTGCGACTTGCTGACTCCAAGGCTCTCTAGCAGGCGTACAGCAGCATCGGCATTTTCACGTCCTTCGATCGGACGGTCAGAGGGCGCACTAGTCAGAGCTCGCGAGCCGCATTCGTAGCTTACTGCACGAGCTCGAACATGTCCGTGTGGATTTGAAAGCTGTTTTATCATTTCCACAACGACTGACAGAGGAGAAGAAACGTACAGGGTTCGCAGATACACTTACAAGAGCGTTTTCTCAAGGAAAGCTGGACAGGTCGATATGCTTTTTCATAAACCATTTATGCTTTTCTTGCCTGTCGGATTAGCAAAAACGCACAATTTGCCTTCATTTCAAATTCCCAGGAATTCCGTAAAGCATTTTAGGAGGTTAATATCGAGGCTTCTGTTAGAGATGATGTACGCGGGCGGTGCTGCTGCGGCTCCAGTGAAAGGAGACGTGTTGAATTGCGTTCATTGGGTTTCTTGCTTTATGGTATCTATTCGATTCTGTCTGTGATGTGGCGCTCTGTTCTACTGCCTTTCTCTCGAATATTGATGGTTTCTAGAGACGTGGAGTCATAACGAAGGTATAAACAGGTGGATTGACTCAGGTAGGACACCACTGAAGACTGAGAGGTGAAATTGTGAAATGCACGCCCTTGTTGCTGATATATACAGTACAAGACGTCTGGAGTTTCCAGTGTCAGCGCTTTGTCTCAGGGACAAAGGATCTTATTTACAGCTTTGCCGTTTCTCAGGAACATGATCAAGCAGCCATTTTGTACAGTGTGTAATCGATTCTTTCATTTCTGTCTCCTCACGTCATCTCGGTCCCCTTCCCTTGTTTTTGTAGGAGTGTCCCAGAGACGACCTTTGACCTGCACGGGGACGTTCACAGCGGGGGAGCGCTCCCAACCAGCAAGGTGGGTTTTTTTTTTTTGGTGTGTGTTATGTGTTGCTATAAGCGTTGCAAAATTCCAGGAATTTTCAAGACTGGAAAATTTCCACAGGAATTAATGTGAATAAACTGGGAATTGATCGTTTTAACTTTTGCCCATAACAGGGAACGTAAATGTAGTTTGAAAAAAAATCTTCCAATATATATTTTAGACCAGAAACCAGATTTAATGCAATTTTAGTTACAATTCTACATTCATCAATTATATGCACACTTACTGCAGGGAAACAGGAATATTATAGCCACAGTTCTGCATTGGAATTTTGGAAGTTGGAACTTTACATCCATTTAAACAAGTTTTGATATTACATGTGTACATTTATTTGATGGATGGTTTTAAAGTTGAACGAATAGCGACATGTGTTTATACAGCAGCCAGTAAATCAGATATGCTAAATGTTAACTGGCTCTAATTCACAATTCATGATACTCTTTCAATTCCCTTCTGCTTCCCAGTTTTCTGTTTACATACAGAAGTACAGTACTGTTTAAAAATTTTGACACATTACAACCTTTTTATGTTCTTAAAAGAAGTCTGCAATTAGTTGATCAAAAATACAGAATGAAACAGCAAAATTGTGAAATAATTATTAGGAAATATCTATTTGTTCTACTAAAATCAGAGTAAATCAGTCAAAATGTAATTCTTTTAAAATCTGTATTAGTTTGCATGAGTGTTAACTTCTAAATTTTTTTTAATTTTTTTACATTTTTGAGTCTTAAATTTTAGTTCTAATTCAAATTGTATTTGTCACATTCATACAGAGTACAACATGTAAACCGCTTTTTAACGACTGTCCAACTTGTAAACATGAAAAAGAAATACAATATAAAGATGACAATTAAAACAAGTAACATAAAAATTAATAAAATAAAGAGTAAAAGTAGATTAAAATGTGATCTGACTATAAAGTATGAAAAGGTTGAGAATAAAAAAAAAATTATATACAGACGCTCCCCACTTTACGAACTTTCGCTGATACGAACAAACCTGTCCTCAAAGTGAAAATTGTTGAAAAAATTCAAAAAGAAGGAGAGTCGCCGTAAGCTAGTCGTCTACCGTAACTGTAACTGAGTCTACATGATGTGCACTGGACTCGGAACAATGAATTTTTTTAAGTTACTTTCTTTTATTCATTTTTATACTTTATTTTATTACTTAATACAAAATATTGTTGACAGTATTCCAATAATTTAGATTAGTTTTTGTATATTTTATTGTTTATTTGATAGTATTTATAGCTCTTACATTATTAGGAGATGTGCGTAGTCAATAACGAACACAGTAACAACTTACGAACAAATTCATGCTGCGATCGGCCGTTCAGAACGTAACTCGTGTGGAGCGTCTGTATATATATATATATATTTATTTTTTTTCTGTTGTAGTTGTTATTCAAATTGTTTTAGTTTTTGTCTAGCTTTAGATAAGAATTTTAGAGAAATACTCAATGCATTACAATTGAACGAAACCTATTTTGTTTTATTCGAGTAAATTGACTGTAGATTTAGTCGATTAAATTTAAGATTTCGTTCACTTGTAACGCATTAATTATTTCCAAACTCTTTATATATTCCTGGAGAAACATCTGTTAATATGAATGATGTTAAGCTTTAAAACTGTACTGCAGACAAACTTTTATGACATAATATTTAATAATAAATAATCTTTATTCCTAAAAAAAAGTATTAATTAATGTTTATATTTAGTTTTTATGATGTTTGCCAGTTAGATGTTTATTCTACTTTCCTTTGGAACAGTTTTTTTTTGTTGTTGTTTTGTTACTGACTCATCAGTAGAACAAAGTCCTCATTCTGAGCATCCAATCCATTTCTCTATGGCTTCTTCCTTTAGTTTGCATTCATGTCAGCTTCTGAACAAACTAAATATTTGTTTCTATATGATACAGGTACCCCCCCACCCCCACCCCCAATTTAAACCCTGGTTGCTAGCATGAATGTGTATTTAGTGTGTGTTGCTTTTATGATTGTGTATCGTGTTGTATCTGACTGCGCGTGTGTCTGGTTTTAGAGCTCTGGAAAGCTGGACATGGATCGCTCTGGGAACATTGGGGAGAGAGGCATGGTGAAGCCCATGATCCGAGCAGAGCCCGATTTCACAAAGCATGATGGGAGGTGAGAGTTCAGCACTTACACTCTGTAGTAAAGGTGTGTGTGTGTGTGTGTGTGTGTGTGTGTGTGTGTGTGTGTGTGTGTGTGTGTGTGTGTGTGTGTGTGTGTGTGTGTGTTCTTGGGATTGTAAATAAATATGTATAGCAAATATGTGACACCATAAAGAGGAAGTGTGTCGATTTGGTGTGTACTGAAGAAGTGTGTTGTGTGCAGATTTGATGTGTAGAAGAAGTGTGTTGTGTGTCGAAGATGTGTGTTGTGTGTAGATTTGGTGTGTAGAAGAAGTGTGTTGTGTGTAGAAGAAGTGTGTTGTATGTTGAAGATGTGTGTTGTGTGTAGATTTGGTGTGTAGAAGAAGTGTGTTGTGTGTAGATTGTGTGTAGAAGAAGTGTGTTGTGTGTCGAAGATGTGTGTTGTGTGTAGATTTGGTGTGTAGAAGAAGTGTGTTGTGTGTAGATTTGGTGTGTAGAAGAAGTGTGTTGTATGTCGAAGATGTGTGTTGTGTGTAGATTTGGTGTGTAGAAGAAGTGTGTTGTATGTCGAAGATGTGTGTTGTGTGTAGATTTGGTGTGTAGAAGAAGTGTGTTGTATTTCGAAGATGTGTGTTGTGTGTAGATTTGCTGTAGAGAAAAAATGTGTTGTGTGTAGGTTTGTTGTAGAGAAGAAGCGTGTAGTGTGTAGATTTGGTGTGTAGAAGTGTGTTGTGTGTAGAGAGAGGAAGTGCATTGTCTATGTAGATCAGTGTATAGAGGAAGTGTGTTGTGTGTGTGTGTGTGTGTATAGACAGAAAGTGTGTTGTGTATCAGAGGAGGTGTGTTTTGTTTAGAGACAGAAAGTGTGTTGTGTATAAGAGGACATGTGTGTGTGTGTATAGACAGAAAGTGTTGTGTATAAGAGGAAGTGTGTGTGTGTGTATAGATAGAAAGTGTTGTGTATAAGAGGAAGTGTGTGTGTGTGTGTATAGACAGAAAGTGTTGTGTATAAGAGGAAGTGTGTGTGTATAGACAGTAAGTGTGTTGTGTATAAGAGGAAGTGTGTGTGTGTGTGTGTGTGTGTGTGTGTGTGTGTGTGTGTGTATAGACAGTAAGTGTGTTGTGTATAAGAGGAAGCGTGTGTTTGTGTTGGAATGAATTGTGTATAAAACCTGATCTGTTCCTCTGTCATGAGCGCCATGGATACCTGAATCCACCTGTGCAGTCTTCTCATCTATAATATAGTATTACTGCACCTGTATGTACACACACACACACACACAAACACACACGCGGGGGGGCAGCATGCTGTATGGAGGAAGAGGAGCAGCAGAACTGGAGCGCAGTGTATCTGTGGACAGTGGAGTGAACTCTGAGTGTGTGTACTGGTTCACTGAGCGTCTGTTTCCTCCTCACAGGCCCCATGATGGCCCCGAGCTCACACTGCCCGCCAGCATCGAGTTCAGGGACAACTGTAAGTACACACACACACACACACACACACACACACACACACACAATTATATCCGATGTTCTTTTTGTGTGTGTGTGTGTGTGTGTGTGTGTGTGTGTGTGTGTGTGTGTGTGTGTGTGTGTGTGTGTGTGTGTGTGTGTGTTCTCAGCCCACTTTATAACGTTCTGTTAGACGTGTGCTGTGTTTCAGTTTTGCAGCTGGACTGGGACTGAAGCGTTTTTTTCCCCCCGCTCGGCACAGTCAGACTTCAGAGCCACAAATCAACAACCGAATGGGTTTTTAGAGTGCAGCTGAGGGAAAAATCAATCCGTCAGCCAATACATGGACGATATTACCCATGGTTCATTCACTCTACAGCTTTAGTGTAGGAGTGTATATAATCTATATAAAGAGACACAACGTGCACAGGGTGCACACGGGCATAAGATGAATGAGGGGCACAGATGTGAATTAGTGGCACAGTCTGAGTGATGGTTTGAGTTTTACAGTCTGAATGACAGTACTAATGGCACAGTCTGAATGAATGACAGTTTGAGTTTTACAGACTGAATGACAGTACTAATGGCACAGTCTGAATGAATGACAGTTTGAGTTTTACAGACTGAATGACAGTACTAATGGCACAGTCTGAATGGCTGTGAAATGACATTTCAGTATTAAACCGAGTGAAAGACTTTTAGGATGTTATCTGGGTGAAATGAGCAGATGGCTCGTGGTCACGCTGCTTGCTGATAAAAAGCCATGCTTCATTAGAGGATGTTTGTTAGCCTCGAGGGAGTTCATACTGTTAACTCTCTTCCATTACACTCAGAGTAAAGAGCACATTACTGCACACTACCGCACACTACCGCACACTACTGCACACTACAGCACACTACAGTGCACTACTGCACACTACAGCACACTACAGTGCACTACTGCACACTCTTGCACACTGGCACACTACTGCACTGTACAGCACACTACTGCACACTACAGCTCACTACAGCACACTACAGTGCACTACTGCACTGTACAGCACACTACAGCACACTACAGTACACTACTGCACACTACAGCACACTACAGTACACTACAGTACACTACTGCACTGTACAGCACACTACAGCACACTACAGTACACTACTGCACACTACAGCTCACTACAGTGCACTACTGCACACTCTTGCACACTATGGCACACTACTGCACACTACAGCTCACTACAACACACTACAGTACACTACTGCACACTACAGCACACTACTGCACACTACTGTACATTACAGCACATTACAGCACACTATTGCACACTACAGCACATTACTTCACATTACTGCACACTACTGTACATTACTGCACACTACTGTACATTACTGCACACTACTGCACATTACAGCACACTACAGCACACTACTGCACATTACAGCACACTACTGTACATTACAGCACACTACTGCACATTACAGCACACTACTGCACACTACTGTACATTACAGCACACTACTGCACATTACAGCACACTACTGCACACTACTGTACATTACAGCACATTACTGCACACTACTGCACAATACTTCACATTGCAGCACACTACTGCACATTACAGCACACTACTGCACACTACTGCACATTAATGCACCCTACTGCACATTACAGCACACTACTGCACCCTACTGCACACTACAGCACACTACTGCACACTACAGCACACTACTGTACATTACTGCACACTACAGCACACTACTGCACACTACTGTACATTACTGCACACTACTGCACATTACAGCACACTACTGCACATTACTGCACACTACTGCACACTACTGTACATTACAGCACACTACAGCACACTACTGCACATTACAGCACACTACTGTACATTACAGCACACTACTGCACATTACAGCACACTACTGCACACTACTGTACATTACAGCACATTACTGCACACTACTGCACATTACTGCACATTACTTCACATTGCAGCACACTACTGCACATTACAGCACACTACTGCACATTAATGCACACTACTGCACATTACGGCAAACTACTGCACATTACAGCACACTGCTGCACACTACTGTACATTACAGCACATTACAACACACTACTGCACATTACAGCACACTACTGCACACTACTGTACATTACAGCACACTACTGTACATTACTTCACATTACAGCACACTACTGCACATTACTGCACACTACTGCACACTACTGTACATTACAGCACACTACTGTACATTACTTCACATTACAGCACACTACTGTACATTACTTCACATTACTGCACACTACTGCACACTACTGTACATTACAGCACATTACAACACACTACTGCACACACTACTGCACATTACAGCACACTACTGCACACTACTGTACATTACAGCACACTACTGTACATTACTTCACATTACAGCACACTACTGTACATTACTGCACACTACTGCACATTACTGCACATTACAGCACACTACTGCACATTACTGCACACTACTGCACATTACAGCACACTACTGCACATTACAGCACACTACTGCACACTACTGCACATTACAGCACACTACTGCACATTACAGCACACTACTGCACACCACTGCACACTGTTGCACATTACTGCACACAACTGCACATTACAGCACACTACTACACACTACTGCACATTACTGCACACACTACTGCACATTACTGCACACTACTTCACATTACTGCACACACTACTGCACATTACTGCACACTACTGCACATTACTGCACACTACTTCACATTACAGCACACTATTGCACATTACAGCACACTACTGCACACTACTGCACATTACAGCACACTACTGCACATTACAGCACACTACTGCACACCACTGCACACTGTTGCACATTACTGCACACAACTGCACATTACAGCACACTACTACACACTACTGCACATTACTGCACACACTACTGCACATTACAGCACACTACTGCACATTACTGCACACTACTGCACATTACTGCACACTACTTCACATTACAGCACACTACTGCACACTACTGCACATTACAGCACACTACTGCACACTACTGCACATTACAGCACACTACTGCACACTACTGCACATTACTTAACATTACTTTACACTACAGCACACTACTGCACAATACTGCACATTACAGCACACTACTGCACACTACTGCACTTTACAGCACATAACTGAACTGGCGTTTGTTATATGGGCTTCTTTCTACAGCTCTCATGCAAAATGTGTGTGTCAGTTGCAGCATTGTTTTTGAGGTTTTTAATCACCATACTGTCATTCTTGTTAGGGGGAAAGACTGCTAACCAATTATAAACAACCACACATTTTTATGTACTGCATAATATAATATACAATTATAATATCAATCTCTACACTGACTGAATAAAATTTTTAAAGATGTAAAGCAGATACCATTCAACTAAATTATAATGTTGAATATATGCAGTGGTATCAAAAAGATTCGAGCCTAGTTTTGTAACAAGCCAACAGATGGCAGCACAAGGCTCGACACACAGTCACAGGGAGCACCGACCTTCATAAGTCAATGTGCCAAAAGACATCGTCTTGTGAACATCTGACGCTGTGCATCTGTTGCTATTCTGGGGACTGTTTGGAAGCCGATAGTGTGTAATCATAGATAAATAGAGTACTGTCTTGTAAACAGAGCTAGTTTCGATACGTTTGAATAGCTGTTCATCTCCAGAGTGAAGTATATGGTGTGCAAAGGCCTAATAAACCAGCGTCTGTGTGTATAGTGATAGTGATGCTGTGCTGTTTGCTCAACTCTGACACTACATTAGCATCGTACGTGTTTAGTGTTTAGCAGCTCATGACTGCACGATTGTCTCTCATTCACCTGCTTTACATTTTATCACGACACAAAGAGGATGATTCTGCAGGAGCTTCTGGTGGATGATGTAAATGTCCATGTAAAACATCAACAGGCTCCAGTATATTACTGTAGTGTGTGAGAGAGAAAACAGACCACGGACCAGGTGATGAGGTAATATCTGGACTCCTCCTTACGCCTGTTTATAGAAGACCAGCGGAAATATGCAAACTGGGGAAGTAAAAACACTACATCGGACGTTGTATGGTCAAAAGTTTGTGGACACCTGAGTATAATTTGTGTGCTTTTTTTTTGGTTTATCTAATTCCACATCTAGTCCCTATTTGCTGTTAAAATAACCTCCACTCTTCCTGGGAGATGTTCCACAAGATTTTGTTTCAGGTTGTAGAAAAAAATTGGCGAAGAAAAACATAAGGGTGGAAAAGGCAGGTGTCCCAATACTTTTCTTCTAATCGGGTATATTTTATCAGGCCGTGTCTCAGATTCACCACAAGGTGGCAGTGATGATGATGATCTCCCAGTCATGTAATAACCATTGTTCAGTGAGGGCCCTGATTGACTGCGCATTAGTGGTGCGTGCGTGTGTGTGTTTTCAATGCTCACTGGGAGAGTCCTGACTCCCAGACCTCCTTCCAAGACACAGGAACTTCATGACAATGTTATCACACACTACTCTGTCTTTTTTCACCATAAGACACTTTTTAAAGTGTGTGAACAACGAGGCTACGTGCAGTTGCCATGCGATCCGGACCTGAAGGCGCTTTTACACTCACACACACACACACACACACAGTGTGGAAACATGTTTGGCTGAACCATGGTGTGTTTTATTTTCCGCCTCACTTTCATACATAGTCATTACATCAGTGATAAAGGGATCTGATCATGAATTCTAGAGCAGGAAGTGAATCGCATCTGCAGTGTCATGTTTTTTTTTCTTCCGTAGGCAAAAAGTCAATATCCACAACAAGAAATTAAGGATAGGATAAAAAATATATATACTGTATATATGACTACTTTATATATAACTTAAAGTTAACTACTTTTTTTAATATATATCACGTGCCACTTATTTAGCGCCGACTCTGTATTTTGGATCCAAGAATGAAAATGTTTTGAGAACATTCAAGCCCACACATAGAATACAGATTAACATGGCAGAGGTAGAGCTGTAACTTCCTGCACACAAAACAGGAAAAGAACGTCTGGAACATCGAATTGCACAACTGCCTACTATGTATCTTTTAATGTATCATATCGTTCTCAGCTGAAGATGCTTTCCTGTCGGCCATCATCAACTACACCAACAGCTCCACCGTACACTTCAAGCTGTCCCCTACTTACGTCCTCTACATGACCTGCCGCTACGTGCTCTCCAGCCACTACCGGCCCGACATCAGCGCGTCGGAGCGCACGCACAAAGTCATCGCCATCGTCAACAAGATGGTGAGCATGATGGAAGGAGTGATCCAGGTGAGTTTCCGGCCGCACCACAGACCCCGACGCGCTTCCTCCGCAGTAGCTAACGAGCTGGTTTAGCATCATCACGCACTCAGTGTAAACCGTCCTGCGCTAATTCAATCCGCTTTTTATATCCTCTCCTATATCATATATTATCCCTGTGTTAATCCTGATTTCAGGCCACGCCTCCTCGGCGTAACCCGCGTGTCTGACGGTGCTAAACCGGCCGATTTTAGCCTCGTGATAGACGTATAGGGTGTAGTTTGTCATAGCAGCTCTTGTAGGTGTAGTGTTTAAGGCATGGCCGACATCACAGCTCAAGTCATGGCCCTTATGTATGTGAAGGTGTTGTTCAGTGTGTGTGTGTTTTTCCTTCTCGTCTCGTTGTAACTTTAAAAAAACGCACGCAGGTTTATTTACTCCGCCGCTCAGACGTGACCGTGATGCCGTGCGAAAAGGATTCGAAATATAATTATACTTATAGCTGGACAAAAGTTTTGGGACACCTGACTTTTCCACCCATTTGTTGTTGTTCTTACAAACATGCACAATTCTGCTCCAGCATCACAACGCCTCTGTGGTCATGAAGATATGCTTTACATGGGATTGTGTAGAAGATCTCCTGCTGTAGAGCTCCAACCCTATTTGAACACCTTTGGGATGAACGAGGTGGAAAATCTAGTAGAACATCTGCCCAGATGAGTGGAGACAATCAACAATCTTGCGGTCAGGTGTCCACAAACCTTTGGTCGGAAGTTTACCGCTTTACCTATAAGCTTCCCAAATTATTAGTACTGGAAACTCTATAAAAGGTTTGAGGCTGGTTTTGTAACATGCCAGCAGATGGCAGCACAAGGCTGCACACAGTCACAGGGAGCACCTTAGAAACCTTTAAATCCAGTGTTACCAAAAGATATCGTTGTGGCAATTGTGCGCCTCCAGCTTTGAGATTTACATTTTGGAAAAGAACCACAGATGGCAGGTCAGGTGTCCCAATACCTTTGGCAATATCTTCCGGGATGTTACTGTAGAAAAATGGGTTTTGAGTTTTTTCCGAAAAAAGTATCGAAGCCTCGTGACCAATCAGAATCATTAAATTGTGATTTAATCGCTCGCTAGCAAAGATGAAAAAATCTTGACTTTTCTTCAAGAATTATAGCATAAAAAATATGCATCAATTATATAGGGAATGTGTACGTGTGTGTGTGTGTGTGTGTGTGTGTGTGTGCGCATGCCTGTGATATCTCTGTCCATGCCACGGTCATTTGTTGACAGTCTCTCTCTCTGTCCTGTCGGATGTTTGTTCCCCCTGTTCCCACTCCTCCTCTCTCTGCAGGAGATTCCTGAAGGTGACCAGGTAGGAGACTGTACTGCCAGGGAGAGCTGTCTATCTCTCTGTCTATCTCTTTCTCTCTCTCTTTCTTCTCATCCCCCTTTCTTTCCCACTCTTCAGTTAGCTTGGCTTAGTCTTACATCCCTTCACCCCCCCCTTTCCCATTCTTCCATAATGAAAAACTTTGCCAATAATCCCTCCATCAGCAGCCGGACACACTAAAAAAAAATAAAAAATAAAACCAAGCGACATTAATAACATTAAACTCGAGCGTAACCCTTTTCATCAAGGACCATGTGATACTAAACCTCCGATCTCTGACTTGTGGCAGCATTTTTTTAATTCTGGCATCTCCATGTTACCTTCTGCTTCCTGCACTTCAGCGTGGATGCGAGACAAACCCGCGTTCTGTTGCTTTTTTATTTCTGTTTCTTATCTTTCTTTTTTTTTTTTTTTTTTTGGAAATAATTAATTTCGTTGTCTGTGGTTAATGTTCTCATTCCTCTGAATGCATTCTGTGGCTGAAACCAGAAAGGGGGGGTGTTGGGAGGGGGGTTGGGGTTGGGGCGTCGCCGTCAGAGGGAAACGTGAGCGTGTGTATGACGGGTTATGATTGTATGGTATACACAAGGTTCCAGTTCAACAAACGTGTGTGTGTGTGTGTGTTTCTGGGCCGTGTGTATCCCTTGCTATGTACTGGGGACTTCGGAACTCCATAGCAACCAGACACTGCTCTGTTAAACGCCTTATTCTGTTAGTGTGGGGTTTTTTTCTTTTTTTTCTCCACTGCACATGAACCAGTGCTTGAGGTTGTAGGTCATTTTATCACATTTTTTAGCAACTTTAAAAACAGCAGTTACCATGGCAACTGTTGCAGCGCTTGTTCATATCCCAAAATAAAATGAATCGGGTGGTTTTTTTTTTCTTACGCGGGAAGACGTTTTTTGGTCGCCAGATACGTGGGTGTGGCTTACTGTAAATCAGCTATACCAGGGGTCCACCGGACTGCGTATCATTTGGTATCGGGTGGCACAAGAAAAACGTCTCTGTAAACATTTTCATTTAGATTTTATTTCCGTTTGATGTGCAGGGTATTTTATTTAAAAATAAATAAATAAAAATCTCTGTCTATGCCAATTTCTCTCAGTTGATTTAGTCTCAGCTTTTTTATGCATCGAACTTTAGTACCTTCTCAAAGACAATAATATCGAAATGCAACTTACTTACTGTCCTCTAAAAATAACTCAGCATACAGCCATTACTATCTCAATAACTGGCAACAAAAGTGAGTACACTCTCATTGAACGTGTCAAAACTGTGTCCAAAGTGTGAACATTTTTTGTGAGCACCATCGTTATGTCGCACTGCATGTTGGGAAACTGTCGATTCTGAAGCGAGGCATCATGTTCTGCTTCAGAATCTTACAGTACATGTTGGAATCCATGTTTCCCCTCAATGAAGCGCAGCTCTCATGCAGCCCCAGACCATGATGATACCACCACCATGCTTTACTGTAGACAAGACACAATTTTCTTGGTTCTCATCACCAGGGTGTTATTACACATGCTGGACACCATCTGAGCCAAAACAAGATTATCTTAGTCTCATCAGACCACAGGACATGATTCCAGTAATTCATGTTCATTGGCAGGTCGTCTTCAGCAAACTGTTTGCAGACTTTCTTGTGAGCAGCTTCAGAAGAGGAGCTGCTCTGGAACGATGAACGACGGTGTGTGGCGTTCGGTCTGAGAGCACTGACAAGCGGACCTTCCTCTTCTTCAACCTCTAAAGCAATGCTGCAGCACTCAAGTGTTCGTTTTTTGAAGCAGCTTCTGCACCTGACGCACAGCACGAGGACTCCACTTCTTTGATGGACCCTTGTGAGGTCTGTTCCGAGTGGAACCCGTCTTGGAAAACCACTGTACTGTAACTCAGTTTCAGGGTGATACTGATCTTATAGCCTCAGCATCTTTGTGGAGAGCAACAATTCTAATTCTCACATCCTCAGAGACTCTTTACCATGAGGTCCATGTTGAACATCCAGTGGTCAGTATGAGAGAATTGGACTCAAAGCACCAAATATTAACTGCTCTAATGCAGACAAAAACGTAAACATGATGAATAGGACGTGTGGCTCTGCATGTTTACACGTGTTACAGCTGTTATCACTTCTGTTGGCAAATATTTTGACACTAATGGTTGTATGGACTGTACTGCTATACAAGCTGCACCATCTGAGTTACGATGGCGTGACTATTACAATTATTGAATTGTAATATTCCTTTACACGAGTGTGAAGGAAATCGGGGAGATGCTATAACTCCGGTAGAAAACTTTTGCTTGATTCGGCCTATCAAAATGCTGACGCGTTACAATTTTCAAAACCTGATCAATGAATGTAAATGACCTGGAGGAGGCTTTGATACCAGATACATATCTAAAGTAAAATAGCAGATACAGGCGATCGGAGCCAAAGGTTCTGGTTCTTTGTGCAGTGGGAAAAGCTGAACCATTCCCTGTGGTATCGGGAAGGTTCCAGCGAGTTGGGGACAGATCGGTGAGGTCTCCACTCAGCCCGTGCAGTGTCTGGTTGTGAGGGAGCGAGTGTGGGTCAGACAGGGGCTCGAGTCTGTCCTGGGACTGCTGCTGCTTCTTGTGGCTGTGAGAACCCCTCTCCTGGCCCTGATCACTTTGTCCCCGAGCTGTGTGTAACACATTCAATCTCTTCTGCAGAAGCAGAAAAACATCGCTGGCGCTCTGGCCTTCTGGATGGCCAACGCCTCCGAGCTGCTCAACTTCATCAAGCAGGACAAAGATCTGAGCCGCATCACACTGGACGCCCAGGACGTCCTCGCTCACCTCGTCCAGATGGCCTTCAAGTGAGTGTCTGAGAAAAACACACAGGCATGGACTATAGATAGAGTGAACACTCATATCACATAATGCACTGCTATCTATCTGTCTGTCTGTCTGTCTGTTTGTCTGTCTGTCTGATTACTATCTGTCTGTCTGTCTGTCTGTTGGTCTGTCTGTCTGTCTGATTACTTTCTATCTATCTATCTATCTATCTATCTATCTATCTATCTATCTATCTATCTATCTATCTATCTATCTATCTATTCGTCTGTCTGTCTATCTAGCTAGCTATATAACTATATTTAACTTATCTATCTATCTATGTATCTCTATAGGTTTTCATGTCAATCTGACAGTCTGTCTGTTCTTTTTCCTCTTTATCTCAATATGGAGTATTTATCCATTGTCTATGTCTGTTTGGTTTTTTTTTTTTGTGTGCATCTGATTCTCTCTCTCTCTCTCTCTCTCTCTCCTCTCTCTCTCTCTCTCTCTCTCTCTCTCTCTATATATATATATATATATATATTCATTCTGTCGATGTTGTAAAGCATATCTGCATGGAACCGGCTTTGTGCACATCTCATTAGATGTAGCATGTTCCATCCAGCATGATAAAGACTTCCTATATATTTGTGGGCCTCAACAGTTTGGTGAACAACCACATGTGTTCGGGGAAAGTCGGGGGTCCCAATACTTTTGTCCCTACAGTGTATTTTATAGCTGTTTTTTTTTCTTCTCAGGTATCTGGTTCATTGCCTGCAGTCGGATCTGAATAATTACATGCCGGCGTTCCTCGATGATCCTGAAGAACAAAACCCACAGAGACCCAAGATTGGTGAGATTCTCTCATATACACACACACACACACACACACACACACACACACACACACACACAGTTACTGATGTACTAATCTGAAGTCTGATCTCAATTGATATGGTGAAGATTTCTGATCATAAGGTTGTGAGTTTAAATCCCACCACCTCAAAGCCGTCACTGCTGTGCCCTTGAGTAAGGCCCTTAACCCTCAGTTGTATAAATAAAATCTTGTAAGCCGCTCTGGATGTGAGTGATGTGGTAAAGCGGCAGCTATAGTGTTTTATAAATACCCCACAGTTCATAGCTGAAGGCTCTCAACCCTCAACTGCTCAGTTGGAATTCGCTCTGGATAAGAGAGTCTGCCAAATGCTATAAATCTAAATACAGCTGATGGGGCAAAAATAATAAAACATTTCTTTGAGTGTTTTTTTTTACTTTTTTTTTAATTTAAGTTCTAATTTTTTTTTGTTTTAATTCATTACTTATTAATGATTGTCTAAATAAAACAATTCATCATCTGTTATGTATTTTAACTTTTTAAACTTGTATTTTTTAACTTAAAATATATGTACTTTTTAATTACATTTTTTATTAAATAAATAAATAAATACATTTGTAAAAAAAAAAAAAAAAAAATCTATTACTACCTTTTACATCTTTGGGATTTTTATTTAGGAGGTGCGTGGAAGGGTACTTTTAAAAATACATTTTCAGCTTTATTTAAATCATTAGATGATGTATGGTTCAGAGACAGTGGTATTGAGTAAAAGACAGGAGGTGGAGCTGGAGGTAGCAGAGCTGAAGATGTTGAGATCTTCATTGGGAGTGACGAGGATGGACAGGATTAGAAATGAGTTTATTAGTGGGACAGTGCATGTAGGACGTTTTGGAGACAAGGTGAGGGAGGTGAGATTGAGATGGTTTGGACATGTGCAGAGGAGGGACATGGGGTATATCGGTAGGAGAATGCTGAGGATGGAGCCACCAGGAAGGAGGAAAAGAGGAAGACCAAGGAGGAGGTTTATGGATGTGGTGAAGGAAGACATGCAGGTAGTTGGTGTGAAAGAGGCAGATGTGGAGGACAGAGGGGTATGGAGACGGATGATCCGCTGTGGAGACCCCTAATGGGAAAAGCCTAAAAAAGATGATGATTTAAATTTCTAGACTTTTTTTTTTTAGGTTCAGAATTTTTTCTATTATTTTGTCATATATTTAGTTGAGATTTTTTTTATCCTTTACATTTAATTAAATGTACCTATTTAATAATTATTTTATCTATTTATTAAATTATTATAAATAGATCTTTTTATTTAAACCATTAAATCTATTTATAAAGTAATTCATTTGTTACATAATAATTTTTTAAATGACAAAACCAAAACAGGGCAACAGAACAAATGAACAGTTTATCAGTTTCACAATCCTTTCTGAATTCCTGCTTATGATATCAAGTAGTCGTGCTGTAACCGTATTTCCTGGGTTCCTGTCCCACAGAGGACGTGCTGCACACGCTGACAGGCGCCATGTCTCTGCTGCGGCGTTGCCGTGTGAACGCGGCGCTCACTATCCAGCTGTTCTCGCAGCTCTTCCACTTCGTCAACATGTGGCTGTTTAACAAGCTGGTGACCGAATCCGACTCGGGCCTGTGCTCGCACTACTGGGGCGCCATCCTGCGGCAGCAGCTCAGCCACATCGAGGCCTGGGCTGAGAAACAGGGCCTGGAGCTCGCTGCAGATTGCCACCTCAGCCGTATAGTGCAGGTACACACACACACACACACACACACACACACACACTGTAACCTGAGATATTCATATTAGCACTCCAATAACACCTCATGAAAGTACCCACTTTCTGAGATCCTCATTTTTGTGGCTTATTTTTATGATCCACATCTGGATCTTGGTATTTTTTGGCCCATTTTTCATGGCAAAATTGCTCAGAATCATCACCACTGGTATGCGACAGTTTCCAGGTTCAAGGATCGAGCTTCAGGTTTGAACTCGGCTTTAACCCTTTAACACACTAACATTTCATTTACATGTGTTGCATATGGCAGATGTTCGATCCAGAAAAGCATCCTGATGCTAATTTAAATACTGCTGGATGAGGTACACTAATATGAACAAAGGTTTGTGGACATCTGTGCATAAGTTTCATGCTTTTTTGAGCTTTTCATTCCATACTTAGTCCCCATTTGCTCTAATCATATCCTATATTTTGTGGATATATTTTTGTGCTCATACATCCACAAGGGCTTTATTAAAGTCAGGTACTGATTCATCGGTTTTGCCGATCAATACCGATAGTTTTTCCGGGTTGCGTTATACAGTTATACAGTTGAGGATCAGAAGGTGCCTGGTGCAGCGGTTGAGGATCAGAAGGAGGCTGGTGTTCACCCACAATGTTTGTGTTCTGGTTCTATTCTATTTCTTCAGTACTTCCTGATGACAGGCATCCCCATAACATAAAGCCACCACCACCATGCTTCAGTGTATGGTATCTATGGTGTTGTCAGGGTGATAAACAATATCAAGGCTAATAAAGTTTTATCAAACTGTAAGAAAAATGTCCAACGCGAAATATTTCTCAAATGGCTTTCTTCTCACCGAGATTCTAAAGAACGAGTGCTTGAAATGTTTTCAGAATTTATATGGATTTGTAATTGTAACCCATGGAATCAATCCAAACAAGGTCAAGGTCACACCAAGATCAAATGTCCGGGATAGTTTTTAATTCAAAAGCTTGCATCCTGTTGTTTTTTTTCCACACCGAGATGCTGTTTACACATCTTCAGGAATGTTCTTCAGGAACTCCAGGCCCATTGTTCAGCACTGGAGGCTTTCATTTATTTTTCTAACCAAACCCTGACTGATACCTTTCCAGAACTTTGTCCTGGATTGTTTTGAGAGTTTTCATGATTTGTTTTTATTTAGATAAGTTCTCTACTGAACACTGGGTACCCTCACAGGTACATGTGCATTTATACAGAGATCACACACACACACACACACACACATTGATGGACCTTGACTTCACAAAGGCTGGACCTGGTACCAGAACTAATACACGGATTTTTATGATTTATATTTGTGAATGATTTTATATGAATGTCGTTCCAGATGTAGATTCATGATGTATATAATGTGGTGGTCAGTATCAGTTTCTGCTTCCATTTTGAACTTCCCATTCCACCTTTGCTCTTATAATAAATAACATCCGCTCTTCTGAGTAGATGTTTCAATAGATTTTGGAGTATATATACACAATCTCCCTCTTTCTTATCTTTCCAGGCAACGACTCTCCTCACCATGGACAAGTACTCCATGCAGGACGTCCAGACCATCAACAACACGTGCTTTAAGCTCAACTCTCTGCAGCTTAACGCCCTCATGAGCAACTACCACTGTGCCCCGGATGAGCCCTACATCCCCCCTGTGAGTGATCTGTCTGTCTGTCTGTCTGTCTATTCGTCTTTCTGTCTATCTCTTTAGCGAGCTAGCTAAATAACTATATATAGCTTATCTGTCTGAAAACGGTTCTCCAGTGGTTCCTGATGAGGTAAGGATAATTGCGGGTTTGGTGTTTGGTGCAGGAGCTGATTGATCACGTGGTGGCCGTGGCAGAGAACACGGCGGACGAGCTGGCTCGCAGCGACGGCCGAGAGGTTCAGCTGGAGGAGGATCCCGACCTGCAGCTCCCATTTCTGCTGCCGGAGGACGGCTACTCGTGTGACGTGGTCCGCAACATTCCCAACGGCTTCCAGGAGTTCCTGGATCCGCTCTGTCAAAGAGGTAGGACGCAGGGAGGGAGGGGATGGTGCTCGGGTAACGTTCCTGGATCCGCTCTGTCAGAGAGGTAGGACGCAGGGAGGGAAGGGTTGTGTTCTGGGAACGTTCCTGGATCCGCTCTGTCAGAGAGATAGGACGCAGGGAGGGAAGGGTTGTGTTCTCGGAATGTTCCGGGAGCCGGTAGTGGTCAGTAAGTTCAGCTTATTTATTTAACGCTGATGTGAGAGCAAAGGAATGTGCATGGCTACGTTCTCACAGGGGCAGAACTGTTTGTAGTTTAAACAAAAACTAACACAGATAAGTGAGTGTGGGTTGTGATACTGTGTGTGAGTGTGAGAATGATCTCCAGGATTTAGGTGTATATTAAATGTGTGTGTGGACTTGCTTTTATGTCTTTTCAGGTTTTTGCCGTCTGACTCCTTATCCTCGTTCTCCCGGAACCTGGACCGTCTACTTCGAAGGAGCCGACTGCGATAGTCACTTCTCTGCGGATAACTCCGACCTGGTGGGTCACATGACACGATACACACACACACACACACACACACACACACACACACACACACACACACACACACACACACAGAAGGAAACAGGATATGCGTTCTACTATTTGATATCCAAAGACATTAATGTTCACAACACCTCATTCGGTACCGCGCGTGTCCTTCGACACATCCGTGATTAGATTTTTGGTCCGATCCTCAGCGTCACGTGTAATCAGACACATCTCAGGGGTTGTGGACGAGCCACAGACCTACCTCAGTGTGTTAGATTACAGTCAACAATGCTCCCACCGCTGCGCCTAATTAGTGACCAGAGCACTGGAAATCATAGCTTTCTGCTCACCCTAATCGCACTAAAGCCCCCTGAATTGCACCGCTTCCCCCTGTAATTCCTCTGGGGTTTTCTCCTGCCGTGGTTTGTGCGCACCGTGCCCAAACACGGAAACACAGCCCGGGCCTCGTCGGCTCCTGACCGCTCCCAAGCAGGAGCCAGCTTTTAGCATCCCAGTGCCATCCAGCCTCTGATTAACTCAGCCTGGCCACACGCCAGACAGACCCGCCCCCCGCACCCACCCTGCCCTCAACCCTGCCCCCGCCCCCACCCTCGTCTCAGACGACTTCTTAAAGATCTCATTCATGTTGTAGTGGAGCTCGTCTCAATGCTCTCCACCTTTCATCTTAATGCACTGCTGTGTCAAACTGCTGCACAGGGCTTTCTCTGTTTTACACACACACACACACACACACACACACACACACACACACACAGAGCCATCTCATTCTTTCTCTCGCTCTCTTGCTCCCTCTCTATCTTTTTGCTGATTTATCTATCTATCTATCTATCTATCTATCTATCTATCTATCTATCTATCTATCTATCTATCTATCTATCTATCGTGCAAAATCTGTCCATCTCTGTCTCTATATATCGATTTATTGATTGCTCTCTCTCTCTCGCTCTCTCTCTCTCTCTTTCTCTCTCACACACACACACACACACACACACACACACACACACACACACACACACACACTATCTTGATTGTTATTAAAAGGCATCAGTCAAAAATTCTCATCACAAAAGTTCACCCATCGGTGTGTAATCCATTAAACTGCTACATCCAACATTCTGCCTTTGCTCTAAGAAGTTTAATAGGGACTGGGAGTCCCACACACGTTCTGCCCCGCCCCGCTCCTGCTCAGCCCCACCCCCTTCTGCTCTGCCCCGCCCTGCTCCTGCCCTGCTAAACTCCCAGCCTGCACCATGATCTGCTCGATCTCTCAAAGCTTTGCTCCAGTTTGTATTATTATTTATCATTTGCGCAGATCCAGAGTGGACCTTTCTTCCACAGAAAAGACCACCAATGACCTTCTCTTTGACTTCCAGGTTAGGATTGGATGTTAGGTTGGATTTTAGATTGGACGTTAGGTTAGAGGTCAGATTGAACATTAGATTGTGTGTTAGTTGGGAAATCTCTTTTGTCAATAAGCCAAAAAACAGCAGCGCGTCCTTTTTTTTTTACAGAGAAACCACACAGTGATAAACGTCACATTGTCCCACTGGGAGGTTCTAAAATCAGCGTATTTACCGTTTTCACACTTAAACCATAAACATGAATGAACTGTACACACGAGCTAAAACACAAAGCATCCTGGAAGCAACAGGAGATGTTCACTTTGCTGCTCCTCTCCATGCTACCAGATCCAGTAATCAAACCTTAGAGAGTCCTTTTCTCTTTTCCTCTCTTTCCCTCTTTCTCTCTCTGTGGCCCATGTGGAAGGCGAGTTTGGCGCTCGGCATCGCTGACGCATATGGCTTTCATTCCTGACTCGGCTCCAGCAGCCGCCGTTTCTCCTTGCGGTCGGGCCTCTCTCCGAGGAACAACCGCCGCTCTGCCCCTCGCCTCGCCCTGCCTCCTCCTTCTCCTCCTCCTCTTATTCTTCCTCCTCTTCTTCCTAAGCTCGACTAGTCTGGTGCAGAACCAGCCACGAGACAGCTCCTGAGACCCAGTGCTTCTGCCCTAACCTTTTTTTGTTTACTTTTTTTTTTTTTGCTTTTTTCATAGCCAATGAGGAAGGAACCTGAGGTCGTGACTGTGACGTTGAAGAAGCACAATGGCATGGGCCTCAGCATCGTCGCCGCCAAGGTAAGGAGAGCTGAAGATTAAATATTTACATATCCATCGAGTTCAATTAACTTTATAACTGTGTTCTGAAATGGTTTATTTATAAAGATTTAAATTAATAGCATCCTGTGTCACGTAGACATACAGAACTCAGATTTCTATAGACCTCCATTGTAAGTCTGGAATTTTCCTCTTATTTAGTGGGGAATGAAAATCAGGTGTCTCTGCTTAACCAGAATGTTCCTCCAGACAGGAGTTTCCATGCTCTTAGCAGAACTCTGCTATCACTAAATATCACCAAGTGTGTTTGGACAACAAACATTAGAAAGTTGCAGTCCGAGGGCGAAGGAGCGTTTCGGAGGCTGTGTGGCGTAGGGGGCAGGGCTCTGAGGTGCTCTACTTAAATCCAGCATGTGTGTGTGTGTGTTTGAGAGTTTTATCATGTGTTTAGTCTACTCTCAGCTCCTCCTTCATGACTCTCTGTGAAAATCTCACGCCGGTGCCGAAAGCCTTTCAAGTCAAACCAAGAAACCGAAGATTCCAGCTCGAAGTCGCTTTTACAAACCGAAGCCGAGCGCCGAAAAACGGCAATAACATGCAAACACACACGTTTGCCCTGAACAGGATTTGCATCTGTATGAGGAAACTGATACGTAATGGAATAAACCATTATAGTGTGTGCGATGGGGGTGGAGACGACAAGGAGGATTATACCACAGCAACACGCTCATGATCTCACAACACCTAAACAAAATACACCGTGTGGGCAAAAGTATCTGATTGAGATCAACGTGGAGGAGACAGATATGATTTTACGAGAGATGTCCTACTATAGAGCTCCTGAACACCTTTGAGATGAATGTGAACGCTGACTGCACTCCTCACCTCACCTACCTGACTTTTGTGGGTGAATGAGAACAAATCTCCACAAGAGGAACATCTTCCCAGAAAAGTGGAGCTTGTTAAAAGAGAGGACGAGTAAATGTGGAACGGGATTTTAATGCGTTCTTCTGGTCAGGTGTCACAATTGGTTCTTTTTGCATGTAACATCAAAGTCAAAATCGATCAAATTTCCTGCACCGAAACCGATGGGGGCCCTTGAGCAAGGCCCCCTTAGCCCTCGATTGCTCAGCTGTAGAACTGTAAATGAGAAAATGTCAATTAAATTGAGACGGTCGTTGCTATAGCAATGCTTTCATGTCCCTGAGCATGCTGTTGGCAGAAAATGCGATGGTGGAGCTGCACCGCGTATCCTGACGTCGATTATTTCCCCAAAGAAACACATGCCGAAGTGTTTTTATTTCCTTTTACACAACAGGAAACAGGTCTTAAATTAGGATTTGTATGAGGAAAAGGTACTTTTTATCTGTTTCTGTTCTGTACGATTCATGGCAACAGGTTCCTGTTATCGCTTGCGTTATAGCAGCTGTAGAAAAAGCTTCTTCTGTTTTCTTTTCTAAGCATCTTTTTTTTTTGTGTGTAAAGCACACACACACACACACACACACACACACACACACACACACACAAACACAGCAGTATCTGGGTTGCTGCTTCAGAAGGTTTTCAAGGAACAGCTCATCTCCAGATGTGACACGGTCTTGAAAAGGAGCTTCAGAGCCCGAAGTAGGGAAAGGGGGAGCAAGTGAAAGGTTGGAGGCTATCCTGAAGTGTTTTTCTAACTTCTATTTTGAAACAGAGGGAGGGAGGGACGGAACGAGGGAGGAAAAGGGAGGGAGAGAGAGAGAGGTGGAGTAATGATAGGTTTGTCCCGGTGTGTAGAGCAGCACAAAAAGTTCACTCAGACTCCTTCGTGCTCCAAAACGGATTTTGTTTTTGGTTCTTTTGGAACCAGCTTCGACTTCAGAATGTAGAGATGAGGTCGAGCTCAGACGGCTTCCTCAGATCAGATCGGATCGGATCACCTGGGGAACGTGTTACTTTTGGAGCGACCGTGTCGCGCTCAGATTCTTCTAACAGCCAGAGCGAAGTTTTTGCAGCATGTGGTTTTCTGTGGTCGGGAGGAAAGACCAGTCGGTAAGACGCTGCTTGTGTGTGTGTGTGTGTGTGTGTGTGTGTGTGTGTGTGTGTGTGTGTGTGTGTGTGTGTGTGTGTGTGTGTGTGTGTGTGTGTGTGTGTGTGTGTGTGTGTGTGTGTGTGTGTGAGGAAACCCTGGTAGATGTTCAGAGCTGGTGGAATCTAAAAGGAAACAGTAGCGCAGACGTATTCATTCCAGTGATGAATTTTATGATCGACCAAACCGATTCATCTCTTCAGGTGGCTTTCTGGGGGAAAAGAAAACCACACGATTTTCTTTCTGTGTGAAATTCGAGGTGTTGGGAAAGTGCAAAGGTTTGTGTACCCTTTCAACAAAACAAAATCGAACCCGACACCAACCTGAGACCGTTGGCATAAACAATCCCAAGGTTGTGAATTTTTTCTTTAATGTCAAAAAGTATTACAGCATCTTACAATATTAATGATTTATTTTTATCCTTTTAGAGTTGCATTTGATGTTGCAGACGTCCAATAAACGATTTATTTACGATGTTTTCCTGTAGAATGAGACTCGCGGTTACAAAACCCTGACACTGGAGAATCCTTTTCATTTTTCATGTTAATCGTCTTCTATAGAAAAAAAGACACCATATATGAAGATGGTCTTAGATGTTTTTTGCTCTAGTGAGCTTTATAATGTAGAAATAATAACCTGGGACAAACCTGGGATTCGAAAAGCTGTGCTTTCGAAAATAAAAATCAACACCTTCTGGCCAATTGGAGGACAGATTTCAAGATGAAAGACAGGTCACAACGAAGGCGTCCCTCTGAAATCGTTTATTTGTGTCACGTTTTTAGTTTTTCATTCGGAGATAACGAAATACAGCTACTGCTCTGTCTATACAGAATCTTTAGGGGTACAAACTTTCGCACTCACGGTTATTTCTGTTTAAAGCCGCTGTCTGATTTTTTTGTTTATTTTTTTTACTTTGTTATTTTGCTGCACTCGGACTGTATGAGCACATTTTTTTTTTTTTTTTTTTTTTACTAGCTATAATTATAAGGCATAAAATAGAGCGTTAGGGGGTTACAAACTTTTGCACTCAACTGTATTTCTTTGTATAATCGCAAAATTAATGGTTAAAAAGAAGATCCTGCACCCACACACACTCTCAAACTTCTATCAGGAACCGGAGAAGTGTCCGTGTTCTCGTCCCCACATTCTTCCCAAACACTTTTCAGAACAGGAATCTTTTCCCACTCGTCCCACTCGCACCTCTGTCTCTCGTGAACGCTTTTCAGCCCTTTCTGTTTTTGTTTGTACAAAGTGCAGCACAATAGCACCGTGATTCCCTCTCGCTAGGTTCCTCCACCTCCTGTAACCCCCACCCCTTTTTTTTGTTTTGTTCGTGCACCGGACAAATAACAATAGCAGGATATAACTTCACGGCAGATTTCTGCGCTTCCTGAACACTGGGATTCTACAAGATTCTAAACGCGAATCCACACCTGAACTGACGTATTTTTTTCTGCTCTCGGGGCTTTATGGAGATCTCTTTATATGAGGTCCTTGTAGTCACGAAGCCTCTCCAGATGCTCTCTGCATGTTTACCGCTTCAACACTATTCACCCGAGAGGAATTTTAGTTCGGATGTTTCTGCTGTGCTCTTCTGCTCTTCAGATTGGATTTTTGGTCGCATACATGTGCCTGGGGAAGAGATCTTTTAACAGCTGGTAGATGCAGTATCTTAAACTTGACAGAGTCTTCGTTTACAGCTCTCACGTCTGGCTGTCTGGGTCACATTTTTTTGACATTGTGTTCATTCCCAAGTTGAGTAGAGCTGAACTGTTTGGAAGATGTATTTACATTAGGGCATTTGGCAGATGTCCTTATTCAGAGCGACACATCAGGTCAAGGGCCTTGCTCAGGGGCCCAAGAGGTGACATTATAGGCATTCAGGAGACGTCCTTAAGAGCGACACATCAGGTCAAGGGCCTTGCTCAGGGGCCCAAGAGGTGACATTATAGGCATTCAGGAGACATCTTATTCAGAGTCCTTATTCATCAGGTTAGGGGCCTTGCCCAGGGGCCCAACAGGTGGCGTATTACATTTATGGCATTTGGCATACACCGTTATTCAGAGTGACTCCTCCGGTCAAGGGCCTTGTTCAGGGGCCCAAGAGGTGGCAGATTCCTTTATCCAGAGGAACACTGTGAGTTAAGGTCATTGCTCAGGGGCCCAACGGGTGACATTTTCAGGCATTTGGCAGACACTGCCGGTTAAGGGCCTTGCTCAGGAGCCCAAAGGGTTTCAAATTACATTTACATTTAAGGTATTTGGCAGAAACCCTAATCCAGAGCAACACAGTGGGTAAAGGGCCTTGCTCAGGTACCGAGACGTACTAAAGATCCAGCGACAAGACTCAAACTTCTTTAAAGCAAAAGAACGGGAAGTAGTTGTTTTTTCTCTTTTGCGGGTGCTGAGCCGGTTTCTTCCAGACTAAAGACTTAACGTGTAACATAATGCCACGCCCTCATCTCATTCTGACGTGGAAATATGGGAATTAGCTTATGAGAGGGATTTTGTGAGATTTTGGCCAGCAATGGAAAGAATTTCTAGTTCTAAGAGAGGTTTCACCTTCCACAGATAAAGAATACGAGTTCCTGCCTTGCTCTTAGATCATTTTAGCGCAAAGACACGTCTGGCTGCCCCCACCAAACAGACACCAGTCCTGTGATGCTAGACAGACGTGGTTTGGTGTCTCTTAACCCCAGCCAGCAGCCTACACCCTCCATCATTAAAGCCTCTCAGATGTGATGAGTGGGTCTGAACCACAAGCTGCTCATTACCCAAAGCCTCATGTTCTGGTGATGACATTTTGCACCTGGCAGCAGGAGAGCACCAGAATGATCTCAGCAGTCCGTCTGTCCTCACTTCCTGATCTAGCTCCAGCTGAAAGATATTTCTGCTGCTGCTGTTATGATGTAAATGAAGCATTTGCGTTTTTTTTTTTTGTGTGTGTATTGATGAGTCGGGGAACAGCATCAGCTTTTGATCAAACCCCGGTGTTGACCGCTATAGATCCCTAAAGCATAGCGAATTTTTCTGACCGTCACAAATCCCAAACAGGAAGTCCAACGCGATTGAGTCGCAATTGAACAGAACAGGAGCCAACGTCAGCTTTGAATTTCCTGCGACAGGTTGCAGAGCTCTTCCTCTGAGAGGAAGTGTCAGGGTGGGGTCCCAATTCTGTGAAGTGTTTGACCCAAGACTGGAAAATAGTGCAACACGTGTAACACGTTCACCTCAGCAGGCTTCACGTGGTAAGCATGCAGCAGGTTGGTGTGATATGTGCTCCAACTGTGAGATGTTTGCTTCTCATAACCAATAAGGTGACACATCACAAAGATCTGCGAATGCTTCCATGTCCACCAGGTGACAGATGTTTTATTCAAAAAGAGCCCTGGAGTTAATAAGCTACGATGCAAACAGGAAGGTGATCATTACTGAGGATCAGGAGCAGATGTGTTATTGGTGATGTTTCCCCCTATAGAGAAGCAATCACAAAAGACATGTGGAAATTGAATACAAAAACAAGACTTGATTATGATCCAATGAGTAATACAGTCCACAATGCTTTGATTATTTGCAAATGATCAGCAAACTGTGATAAACAGTCATCTGTATCCTGATCAGGCTGGCGGAGGATCCGGCCTGTACCTGTGTGAGAGTCTGGAGTTAAACCCTGGATGCGATGATCAACATCACAACAGAATTTCATAAAGCCAATCCACATACCAGCAAGAACCCAGATGGAACCCCCCCTGGACAAGGAGAGAACCTGATGAAAACAGATGGAAAACCCACCTGGACAAGAGGAGTATCTAAAGATCCCAGATGGGAAAACCCACCTGGACAAGGGGAGAATCTAAAGATCCCAGATGGGAAAACCCACCTGGACAAGGGGAGTATTCGAAGAACCCAGATGGAAAACCCACCTAGACAAGGGAAGTATTCCAAGAACCCAGATGGAAAACCCACCTAGACAAGGGAAGTATTCCAAGAACCCAGATGGAAAACCCACCTGGACAAGGGGAGTATCTGAAGAACCCAGATGGAACTCCCACCTGGACAAGGGGAGAACCTGACGAACCCAGATGGAAACCCAACCGGAGAACGTGTGAACCTACAGAAGTTAACCCAGTGGTTTTGAAGGTGAAATGAAGTTTTTACAGTTGAATAAAATAAAAAAGAACAGTATTATAAGTACCGTAAATTGTTTGAACACACTTCAGACAGAAAGCAGACACGAGTACTGACACGTACACTAGGGGCAGGTTTTTTTTTCGTCTTTAAGCCCTGGTTTAGGTTAAAGACCCTATTTCTGAAAGGTTTGATCAACCTACGCGTGTTGATGTCCTCGCTCAGACTTGCGATGGCGTGCTCTCTCTAATCGAGTCTCTGCAGATGTTAATAATCAGTGGTTTGAAACGTGCACTTGAACCAAATCTCTCAAATCTCAAGCCTACGTTCAGTTCAAATAAACTCAGTCACGGAAGCAGTTTGGTTTGCCACACCCCTGATCGAGGACATTTAGCCCACCATGGCTGCTTTATAATTTGAGAAGATTTGTATTTTTTAACCGGAGGAGATTTGTAGCTCAGATACAAAACCAGCTTCAGAAAACCTGAAGTTCAAGTTCAAATCGAGCACATCAATGGTTTTAGTTACCCTCTCGGTAATCACCCATGAAGCTCCTCCTCTACTCTGAAGCTCACTGGAATAATCGCCTTTTACTTCAGACGTCTTTGTACACAGTATGGAGTTGTGGAACGTACGATATGTGGTTTTGGAACCCATTCCACATGTAGTCTCTCCGTTTACTGTTCACTGTAGAACCGCCACTCTTCTGGGAAGATGTTCCACTAGGTTTTTGGGAGTGTATTCGAATCTTATTAAAAGCATCTGTCTTTGGTTTTTCCTCTGTGGCTTCTCTGATGATGAAGCCTGGGCCGACTGTGGCAAGGAGTTATCTCCCATGGTTTAAGAAAGAAACCTTGAGAGGAACCAGACTCAAAGGGGAACCCATCTTCATCTGGGTGGCACCAAAAGTGTGATTTCATAAATTGTTCAAACATTACAAACACCGAATATATAAGCACCAGAGTGTGTGGTTTATAGGTTATGTTCTTTCCACAGTCAGTTGGAGTTGTGGAACCAGAAGCTTCTGTGCAACTCGTAAATTGGCTCAACATCTGAGGTTATTATAGATTCCAACACCAAAACATCTCCATGTCAGAGCTTTTAAATGTTTAATGATGGAGAAACAGCATATGTAGATTATTTTGAGTATTTAAGAGGTCGTTTATACTCAAATCCAATGCCTAAAATCTTCATGAAGTCCGATCTAACTGGAGCTGGTTCATCTCTAGATGCATTGGGATCTTCTTGTTGAAGTTCTGAAATCTTTTGAGGGTTGAGGGTCTTTCTCAAGGGCTCAGCAGTGGCATTTCAGTGGTGCTTGGGTTTGAACAAATGACCAGAAGTGGAACAGCTTGTCCACCGAGTTACAGGATGTATGAACAGAAGGACTTTTCTGTCTTTGTGTCCAATGAGCACTGGGGGCTCTTTCTGAACTTCTAAATTGTCCCCTTGTATCAAAAAATTAGAGGCGGAGCCTGCGATTTTTAGCATTATGTCATTTTGCATGCAGACGCTGAAGGGCATAGCGGTAGGAAGTGATTCTCTCTTTCTCTCCTTCTTTATCTCCCGATATATGACTTTCTTTCATAGGATTTCATTTTGCTCTGCCATTCTGTTCCATGTCCACGGTGGTGATTAGAATGAAATCCGCACTTCATTTTAAGAGATTTTCTTGTTTTTTCTCTCTCTCTCTCTCTCTCTCTCTCTCTCTCTCTCTCTCTCTCTCTCTCTCTCTCTCTTTCTTTCTTTCTTTCTCTCTCTCCCTCTTTTTTCTTTTTTTTTAATTCTATGTAAAAACCTATTTGTGGTGGGCTTTGCTTGTCCGGATATCCATGGCGCCATCAATCATTTTTCCGTGTGCCGAGTGTGTGCTTTTGGCTCAGACGTATCAAATCGTGTATTTTATACGCACGTGGCTTGACACGGCGCTTTCCTTCACCGAGAAAGCACCACATTGATGGCTGTGGGTGGGTGGGTGTCCGTGTCGGTGGTCTTCATCGAGCGATTCCCAGGCGGATTCGGTTTCCATCTCAGCCCTGCAGTCTGCTTCTCGGCCTTGACTTTCTAATAACATCAGCCGTTACTATCGGCCTCGCTCCGTTAATCCAAGGCAGTAACTCGCTCTTCGGAACAATAAACAGCAGTTTCTCACTCAGTTGCTCACCCTGTTCACCTATAAAACAAGTTCCAGCGCTGGGCCTCCAGGCAGCAGCATTGACTGCACCACTAGAGAACGTCCAGATATTAAAAAAAAATGGTTCTGCCTGTTTGCTCTCTGATTGGTGATGCGAACGCAGCTCCATCTCCTGCTTTATAGGAGATAGAAGGAGTTCACAAAAAGGGCAGGTTCAAATATATAAATGTCCAGATGTTCGGCTTTATATTTATTGAAAGATCTTTACTTGGATCTTCACTTCAATGCTTCCGGACAGTTTTCCTCCAAACATTCAGCTGAAATACTTCTCGTAAAATAAGTGTTCTACACTAGTTGGAGATCAGTTCATCTCTGAGCAGTATCAAGATTTAGGTGTGGTGACTGGGCAGGACATTCAATGATATATGAGACTCCAGACGACTGTTTGCTCTCTAAATAACCCTTTCAGTGCTCGAATGTTTTTGTCACCTCGGCTCATATTTAATCAGACTGAATTGCATGGTGTTATAGTATGGAATGGGATCCGTGTCGTTCCCTGCTCTAAAAAAACCCAAACGCCATTAAGCGTCCACCTCCATGTGTGACTGTGGGGGTGAGGCAGTCTGATCACATCATCTCTCCCATTCTCAGTCTTACACAAGTTCTTCTGTTAGAGGCAAAAATGTCAAATTTGGACTCCACAGAGTTTCTTTGTCATTCACTGTCCAATTCCTGTGTGTTTGTCTTTTACGTGGTTTGTTAAACGAAAGGAACATGCATTTATCAAAAAAAAAAAAAAAATTAAATAAATAAATAAATAAATAAATAAAAGTCTCTGTTTCCACACTCTTCAAAGAAACTGTGTTATGGTCCTTTAAGGTGCAAATACACACACACACACACACACACATAGTATGAAAGCTCTTTCTTCAGATCTCAAAACACAGCAGGTTATAAACTGCACTATTTGCATTGGCCGTGTTTGTTCAGGTGTGGACGCTGTAGCGTCGGCCGACTCGCCGCTGTTCGGGCCGCTCTGGTTAGCGAGAACATGAAAAGTAACAGGAAGTGTTGGTCCTTTTTTATTTTTTTTTTTACAGGTCTACTCAAGTATGCACCCTGACAGCGTAGGTAGATACGGTCTAGGTGGGTGGCTATGGTATGGATAGGTGGGTGGGTGGCTATTGTATAGATAGGTGGGTGGGTAGATAGGGTCTAGGTGGGTGGCTATGGTATGGATGGGTGGGTGGGTAGATAGGGTCTAGGTGGGTGGCTATGGTATGGATAGGTGGGTGGGTGGCTATTGTGTAGATAGGTGGGTGGGTAGATAGGGTCTAGGTGGGTGGCTATGGTATGGATGGGTGGGTGGGTAGATAGGGTCTAGGTGGGTGGCTATGGTATGGATAGGTGGGTGGGTGGCTATGGTATGGATAGGTGGGTGGGTAGATAGGGTCTAGGTGGGTGGCTATGGTATGGATGGGTGGGTGGGTCGATAGGGTCTAGGTGGGTGGCTATGGTATGGATAGGTGGGTGGGTGGCTATGGTATGGATAGGTGGGTGGGTAGATAGGGTCTAGGTGGGTGGCTATGGTATGGATGGGTGGGTGGGTAGATAGGGTCTAGGTGGGTGGCTATGGTATGGATAGGTGGGTGGGTGGCTATGGTATGGATAGGTGGGTGGGTAGATAGGGTCTAGGTGGGTGGCTATGGTATGGATGGGTGGGTGGGTAGATAGGGTCTAGGTGGGTGGCTACGGTATGGATAGGTGGGTGGGTGGCTATGGTATGGATAGGTGGGTGGCTATGGTATGGATGGGTGGGTGGGTAGATAGGGTCTAGGTGGGTGGCTATGGTATGGATAGGTGGGCGGGTAGATAGGGTCTAGGTGGGTGGCTATGGTATAGATAGGTGGTTGGGTAGATAGGGTCTAGGTGGGTGGCTATGGTATAGATAGGTGGTTGGGTAGATAGGGTCTAGGTGGGTGGCTATGGTATGGATAGGTGGGTGGGTGGCTATGGTATAGATAGGTGGTTGGGTAGATAGGGTCTAGGTGGGTGGCTATGGTATGGATGGGTGGGTGGTTTAGATAGGGTCTAGGTGGGTGGCTATACAGTGATACCATTACTGTAATGTGGCTGTAATTGTATGATGGTATCCCTGTGACCTCACTCTGCCTCGACTCTCTCGTACAGGAAATGCGGTCATCTGCGGCAAATTAAGATTCTAAAGGAGCTCATTGTTGGGCATGTGTGTGTGAAGGGCAGAGAGAATGGTGTAAAGATGTGAAGTCTGAACACGCAACAATGCTGGAGCTCCGAGCTCTGAACCCGAGCCGAATAATTACAGCCTTTTAGGGATTTTTTTTTTTTTTGCGGCCGGATGAGTGGTTAATCTTCTTGACTGTTCCACAGAGCTCGCTTTCATCTAGTGTAAAACAATCTCATCCATGTCTTAATGGTTTCAACCACCAGCTTGTGTGGGTCCCCTTCATCATCCTACTGTCTGAGGGTGTGTCGAGTTTTTACACTGGAATCTGTTACGGGAATGTAGCGGAAATTGTCAGTCTCATATTAATATTGTGTGTGTGTGTGTGTGTGTGTGTGTGTGTGTGTGTGTGTGTGTGTGTGTGTGTGTGTGTGTGTGTTTGTAGGGTGCTGGACAGGAGAAACTTGGAATTTACATCAAGTCTGTCGTCAAAGGCGGAGCTGCAGACATGGTGAGGTGATAAATATAGTAAGGATAAGCTCAGTGCAGGCAGTGGTGTGTGTATGTCATGTAGACTAAATAACACTTTGGCTTTGTGTGCGCTTTTCAGGACGGCCGTCTGGCTGCTGGAGATCAGCTGCTCAGCGTTGATGGGAGGAGTCTAGTCGGACTGTCTCAGGAGAGGTAATATCGTCTGGTTACTGAAGGAGCGTCAAAGCTAAGCTTGTAATATCCTGTTTCTCTGAGGGATCAGTGGGAAATAAAACCTGTAGGGCACATGTTAGTCTAGGAAATTAATCAACACAGCATTGTGCGCTGAACAGATTGGAGTGGACTGTTTTTCTGTTAAAGCACATCCTGAAGTGTATCATTTTAATAACAAAAATCTTGTTTTGTTAATGAACTCTTTTCCATATGAAAATCTTTCCGTCATCCTTCAGCTCTGCCGCTCCTTTCTTTCTGCACTAAACCGGAGCAGTTAATTTGAAAAAACACTCATTTGTCTGTCAATAAAATCTAGTTTTGTCCCGTCACAGCTGTAATTATAAAAAAAATAAAAATAAAACAAAAGCTGAGGTCGCTGAACTCTGAAACGGCGGATTCGCGTCAGATCAAAACCAGATGGTGTTTACGCTTTATAATTGTATTTGAAGTTATAAGTCTGAGGAATGTGACACTCTACGCCGCTGTGGTTCTGTCGGTCTCTTTGAGGAGTTTGACATTGGGCCGGGAGTAAAGCGGGAGGTCTTCCAGAAATGAGCTATACTTGGATGGGTTTGGTTTAATCCTCTTGGATTTTTTTAAACATGTCCGATTATGTCATTTATGGAGTGCCATTTTTTTTGTGTGTGTGTGTGTGTGTGTGTGTGTGTGTGTGTGTGTGTGTGTGTGTGTGTCAGGGCGGCGGAGCTGATGACTCGAACTGGCTCGGTGGTCACTCTGGAGGTGGCCAAACAGGGGGCAATTTACCACGGCCTGGCCACACTGCTCAACCAGCCATCTCCCATGATGCCACGGGGTAAGAAGAGTGCAGCTTCAACCCCTCTTTTGTGTATAGTCACTCTGAGAGGGTGGGGTGGACTAGAAGGAGATCACTGTAAATTATACAAATAGTAAGAAATTCTACAGGCAAAAGTTTGTGGACACCTGAGCATAAGATTGGTATGTGCTTCTTTATAGAGATCCCATTCCACATTTAATTCCCATGTGCTGTTCTATTAAGCTCCACTCTTCTGGGAAGATGTTCCACTAGATTCTGTTCAGATTTGACATACGTTGATGAGGAGACCTGGCGTGCAGTCAGTGCTCCAATTCATCATTTAATAGGGTTTACAGCTCTATTGCAGGAGATCTTCCACTCTACTCCATGTTAAGCAGATCTTTTTGTTCATGTAGTAAATAATAAATCGATTTTTTTCCCCCTCAGCGTCAGACCGGGGCCGTATGGATAAAGGCAAAGCACGGCCAAAGAGCGAAGGCTTCGAGCTCTACAACAACTCTGTGCAGAACGGCTCTCCAGAGAGCCCACAGGGGAACTGGGACTCGTACCCCGAGCAGAAGAGGGACGACAGGCTGCTGAAGAACCGTGCAGATCACCGCTCCAGCCCCAACGTAGCCAGTGAGTATTTAAACACTGTGCAGTGAATTGATGCGACCTTTAACATTAACAAAATTCGCTTTCTTCTATTTTGGTGGTTGTACAGAAATAATGATATGCATGTAGAGTGTATAATATATTATTGTTTATTACTAGGTTTGCAAAGTTTTGGGAATTTGCAAGACTGGAAACTTTTCAAGGGAATTAATAGGAATAACCCGGGAATTTACATAATTGCAGTTTAGCCTATACAGAGAACTTAAATGTAGTTCTTGCAAAAAACTCTTGCAGGATCATTTTGGTCAAATCAACCAGATTGAATGCAATTTCAAGTGAATTTCTACATTCATCAATCACATGCATGCACACAGCACACTTACTGCAGGGTTACTGAGGCCACGCCCCCTACATGCACTGCGCATCCCTCAATCACATAACACACATCATTTCAATCCTGCACACTAAATAACCTCAAAAATGTCCTTCATGGTGAGTATTCACGGTAATTAAATGAATTTATTTAGAAAATCTCCTTGTGTCTTGTGTAAGATGTTGTGCAACTAAATTATACTACCAATTATATCGAAAGTAAGAAATTTTATAAAAAAAAAAAAAAAAATTATTTGATTGCATGCGTCAGCTTATGACCAAACAAAAAGATTATATTTATTTAAATTTTCCCGTTTTTTTTTTTCTCTAATTAATTTACATAAATTCCTGATAAGATTTTAACTTCCCAAGTTCCTCAAAATTTATCGGAGATTTTCCGCCCCTTTGAAAACCTATTTATTACTATTCGCTATTTTGACAAAAGTATGTGGAGTATTGGTGTGTGCTTCTTTTTAAACATCCCGTTCCCACATTTAGTCTCCGTTTACTGTTATAATAAGCTCCACCCTTCTGGGAAGATGTTCCACTAGATTTTTTTGGAGATTTGTATGCAAATCATTCAGGCCACTCCCAGGAGTCACTGTCATCAGTGTTTATATTCATCTAAAGGTGGTCCAAAGCTCTATAGCAGGAGATGTTCCAATCCAACCAGTAGAAAGCAGATCTTCATGGAGCTGGTTTTATGCAAATGCTGGAACAGGTTTGGGTCTCCTAGTTCAAGTGAAGGTGTAACAAAGACAATTGCATACAGTTGTGTGTCTTTAACTTTGTGGTAACAGTTTTGGAGAAGACCCACATATGGGTGGAAAAGTCAGGTGTCCTAATACTTTTGGCCAGACAGTGTGAATGTTTATTGTTAATATTTAGAGTATTTATAAATTTTTTTACATTAATGTTGTGCCTTCTTGCAGATCAAGCCCAGAGTCCAGGAGGAAAACCCGTGTACCCAGGAGCCCCCGGGAAAATCACCTCCGTCTCCACGGGCAACCTGTGTCCGGATGTAAGTGAACAACGTTACAGTGTTAAACACCATATAACACCATCACCTCTGTTTGAATCAACTTATACATTTAGCATTTAAAGAGTAATTGTCTGTTCCTGGTTATATCAAATAGAGGTTGGCCAATTTTACCGATAGCTAGTTTGGATTGTACTAAACGATTAATTAAATGTACAACCGATTATCAATGGATAAAAAAAACAAACATAACACCATGTAAAATAGTACTGGACTTGATTACAAATATATAAAAAAAAAATACTGAATCATGAAAATGTGCTTAATTAAATAAAGAAATATATGAATTATAGTAATAAATATAGAGGAAAATCAGACATGCATTCAGACTGAAACAAAAATTAGCACTTCAAATAAAGAGCATGTGGAATCAGTGAATCGCCTCTAGAGGCCACTCTTGTAGTGCGCAACCCGGAAAAACTATCATTATGGATTTTTGTCGTTAGTGCCAGCAATCAACTATTGGGGGAAAAAAACATGCTGATACATTTTTTTTTTCTGATATTACACAAAATTAAACAAATAAAAACTAGACTAATAATAAAAAAGGTTTTTGTTTGTATTTCAAACCGTTAAAGAGCATAATTTGTTACATTTTTTTTGTTTTGTTCATTTCTTGTTCATTTCACATCTGTTCTCAATCAGAGCATCAGAAGTTCTGGTGAATCCGGAAAGCCATATAAATCACACCGAAATGTGCAATGCTGCGTTCAGTTCTAATCAAGTTTCCAACCACTGTGTCTGATTAAATAAATAGCTCTGGCGGCGTTTTCTCTTTCTCACACACACACACACACACACTCTTTTTTGTAACTGAAAAAGCACAACGCTTTGCGCTTTTATTAAATGCGCTTTTACCCGTGGAGCCACCTGGCCCCCGAGCGGTGTCTTCAAAGCCCAGAGTTAAACCATTCTGTCGTCCATATTAGGAGGAGCCGTCCCCGCCCCGTCCAGAGGCGTACCCCATCCCCACACAGACTTACCCCAGGGACTACTTCACCTTCCCAGCTTCCAAATCTCAGGACAGGATGGGGCCCGGACCTGGGCAGGTGTGGCAGGGCTGCGAACCCGAGCCGGTTTCCCCCATGGACCAGCATCACCATAACAACATGGCTATGCAGGTTAGTACAGCCGGTTAAAGCTAGAGGTGTGTGTTGGAGTGGTGATCTCGCAGGTAGTGGGGGGAAGTGGGTTTTGAGTGTGTGCGTGTGTGCGTGTGTGTGTGTGTGTGTGTGTGTGTGTGTGTGGATTCGAACGTCATCGATCAAATACATCGATAATGGACAATAGCATGGACACAGAAAAGTCACAGAAATAAAAGGAGTTTTGGTGGGAAGTTTTATTTTATTACACCCTCTTCGAAAACACACAATGGTAGCAATTTATTTGTATGTTGGAAAAACAGTAAAAACAAACCACTACTGTTTTCTGGGGGCTGCTATGTTTTTAATGACTTTAGGAGAAGAAAACATTTTGCTTTCATAGGATATATTTTTTGTTAATATGTCATACTTTTTGACTGTAAAATCTTGCTTTTTTGGTAAATTACTACAGACATGATTAAAGAGATAAATATTTAACGAATATGTTGTTAGTGACCGTTAAAACGTGTTTTAAAAAATGCTGGTCACAGGAGAGTCAAAACGTTGAAGGAACTTATTAAATAGAGCAAATAAGGGCATTTGTAAATCATTAACTGAAACAATTCAAAAATAAAAAATGTTGGTATTTAAAATCTATGATGTAAAGAAAGAATGTACTTATTTTTCTTTTTTGTTTTTTTTTTGTTTTTTTTTTATTAATTTCTTTTTTTTCCTTTTCTTTCGATGTTTCTAATGAGCATATTCACAATAACCTTAAACGTATATTTGGGCATATACTAATATGTAGGTGTACATTCAATTACAAATGTGTACTGGGTTGTATAATGTCTGACATACATTTGATGGAAATGCCAATTTTTTTTTTCTTTGATAAAAAAATTCATCACTTAAATTATGGTACTGTAAGGGTAAAATATTGTTAACACAAGGGGGAGTCCATCTCAAAGCTGAAAAAATTATTCTAATTTATTGAAGTAACTCAGGCCCCGTCCACTAAATGGTGCCCTAAACAGGTACATTGCTTGAAAGCTTTATTCTAAAACCTGATTGTGTGTGGGGTGTATGTTTTTTCCAGCGGATAGCACGCTCTCAGGAGGAGTTGTGTGATGTGCCCGCTAGATACCCATCTGAGCGGATGCGGCAGGATGACCTGCTCCATCTTCAACAACAGCAGCATGAGGCAGAGTACCAGCGTGGTGGAGATCCCTGGAACAACCAAGTCTCCTCGTCGGTAGAGTCGAGCACCTCCAGCCAGGAGCACCTCAACAACTACAACACCATCTCCAGCAAAGCTCAGGCCAACAACAAGAGCAGCGCGGGCCGCTGGAAAACCCCTGGAGTTCCCCATTCCGGCCCGGTGGGCGTGTCTCAGCCCTCTCGCTCAGATTTGCCTCCGCCTCCTCCCCCGCCCCCACCTGTGCACTACGACTACGACCCGCAGGCCGACCTGCCTCTTCCCCCGCCACCCTCCGCCGGCCAACAGCAGGCCGTGGTCGACCGCAAGAAACGCGAGGAGCAGCAGCGCTGGTATGAGAAGGAAAAGGCGCGTTTGGAGGAGGAGCGTGAGAGGAAGAGGCGGGAGCAAGAGAGGAAGTTGGGGCAGATTCGCAACCCTGCCCTGCCGCCACCTGTCCTGCACAATAACACCCCGCATCAGCAGATGCCCCCGCCTCAACAGATGCCTCATCCTTACCTGCCTCCGGCTCAACCCCCTCAAGCGCAGCTCCCCCGCCCTGAGAAACTGCCCACACTTCCTCGAGCTCCTCCTCCACTGGCTCCTCTGGACACGGTGATCCGGGACCTCCAGCCTCAGCAGCAGCCGCGCACCATCGAGCGCCGTGACCTGCAGTACATCACCATCAGCAAAGAGGAGCTGTCCGCGGCTGACAGCCTCTCGCCCGACCCGTGGAAGCGAGACGCCAGGGAGAAGCTGGAGAAGCAGCAGCAGCTCCACATCGTCGACCTGCTCGACAAAGAGATCCAGGAACTGCAGGCCAAGCCGGAGCGCACGGCTGAGGAGAACGACCGCCTGCGCAAGCTCATGCTGGAGTGGCAGTTCCAGAAGAGGCTGCAAGAGTCCAAGCAGAGCGAGGAGGACGAGGAGGAGGAGGACGACGAAGATGTCGACACGGTGCTGATCATGCAAAGGCTGGAAGCGGAGAAAAGAGCACGGGTGAGGCGCTGTAGCACGAAGACCTCCTTTACAATTGGCAGGGCAGAGAATCAGGCGCTAGACACAGTAAAGTTTGGTAGATGCCATTTTTAGACACTGGGTACGTGCACACTGAAAACTTGTTTGGCATTGTTTTGAATCGTTTCTGTCTGGAAATAAATTCACCAGCATGAGTAAAGAAAAACGTTCTTGACTTCACAGCTCATGGAGTCTCGGAGCTTGGGTTACTCTGTGTTGAGTTTCACGTGTATCATCCTGGGTTTCCTCTGGGTTCTCAGGTTTACTCCTAGCATTCAAAAACATGCTAATACTTAGCTAAAAGAGTGAAGGAGTGTCTACATAGTGCTCTATGATAGATCATATCTGATTCATCTTTTAAAATTAGGGTTGCAAAAGGGCAGGACATTTCCGGAACTTTCCATGGGGAATTTTGGAAATATTCCAAGTTGGAAACTTTGTGGGAATTTACAGAAATTTACGAGAATTAATTAGAAATTTGGCGAAAAATGTATAAACACTATCATATACAAAAATAAATAAAAACATTTAGTTTAGTCATAAGCTGACAGGCATGCAAACTAATACGGGTTTTTTTTTTTTTTTTTTTAATTTTGCCTTAGATTTAAGTATAATTTGTTAGTATAAAATAGCTTACACACAGCACGAAAAAGTTTTAAGCTTAAATGTATGTAATATTTGTAATTTTTACGTAAATCCTCGCAAGTTGGACATTTTCCGACGTGCAGGATTCAAGAAATGATGCGCGTTATGTGATTGAGGAATGCACAGTGATTGTAGGGGGCGTGGCCTCAGTAGCTTTGCAGTTACTACATTTGTTATAGGCTAACCTGCAATTCTTTTTAATTCCCAGTTTATTCCTGTTAAGTTCTATGTAATGTTTCCAGTCTTGAAAACTCCTAGAACTTTGCAACCCTGTTTATGAATCAATCCTCCTCTATTTTTATCAGAATAATGAAAATGTTTTATATATAATTTTATTTTAAGTGTGCACGTACTACACAATACTAGCGTGCAGGTTTTGCATGAATATAATACAATTTAATATGCAGTATAATGTTCAGGGTTTGAGCGTTAGGATGAATGTTTTGATTGATTGATTGATTGATTGATTGATTGATTGATTGATTGATTGGATTCTTTTTGCGATGTGCACCTGCACCATGCTTCTTCAATCATTGCTTTGCCATGCTGAGCTGCTGATTTCCCGCTGCACTAGCGAGGGGAGGGAACGTGAAAGGGAGGGGTTTCAGAGGATGCCGAGCTCAACGGCCAACCCCCCCACCACCCGACACGCCGTACTTGATCCATCTCGACCTTCCAACCTCGATCATGAAGTGTCGGGCGTCTCCCATTTACTTCCATCTAGATTTAATTACAGCAATCATCCCGGAGTTGAACTTCTCACCGTTTTGTGCAGGACCAATCCCCAATCCTGCTTTAACCATCCCTCTTTCCAGGGACAGGACTGCTAAAAATTAACAATTTGCTCGTTTACGCATGTGCCTAATTGATGTTTTTAATCGAAATGTATAAAAGATGAGAAATAGACGTGAGCAGAAAAAACAGGGTTTTTTTTAACAATGGACATTGTCTCAAAGCAGCTTCACATACGGAGAAAATCAGTTATAAAGTCGTATAAAAGAGTGCACAAGTTTAGCGCCTATAAGTTCGTTGATCACTAATGAGTGAACTGTTGGTGACTGTGGCAAACAAAAGAAAAAGAACTGCCTAAAAGGGCATATGGAAGAAACCTTGAGAGGAACCAGACTTGAAAAGGAACATCTGGGCGACGCCGAATGTCCATCCATTACAGTTCCATCATTCTTTCCATGATCGGCGCTCAAATGCAAATCTGTTCATGCCACCTGTGGTCCTGAGCCACTGTAGAACAGGACTGTCGATATTAATTCAAGTCCAAATTCATCCTTAAAGTTCTTGAGTTGCTTATGGAGCTTGAGGCTGTTTGTGAGGAACCTTCCCCATCTGCACATTAGTGTAGGACTTTGGGTAAAATTGGGGTAATGTGGTGATTGAGTATAGGCAAATGTTTCAAGTGGATATTGATGGATACCAAAGACGAGGTGGAACCTCTGTGGTTAGAGCTCTGGGGTACTGATCAGAAGATAGCAGTATCACCAAGACGCCACTTTTGGGGCCCTAAACTTTCTGTGCTCCCAGCGTCTGAAGAGAAAATCTCGAGCCGGAAACGACCAGGATGCAACTGGCGTTTTTTTTTTTTTTTTACTTCTTTTTTTTCTCACTTTTATTCTTTCTTTTCTCCCCTTTCTTTATTTCCTGAATAATGTTTTTCCTGCGCTTTTCTTCTTGACGATTTCTTTCTTCCTCCTCTCCTCTTCCTCCTCGCAGCAGACTGCTGTCCCAGCAATCTCTGTTCTAGACTTGGTACGTTCTCTCTGACACTCACTTCCTGGTTTTTGTTTTTGTTTTTATTTCTTACCCTCTTCTCTCGACGTCACCTGTGTTTCTTCTCGCTCATCCTTCCTCCTTCCTTCATGTGGTTGTTTGGTCTCGTGGTTCACCTCTCCTCGCCTCTCTATCTCTCCGAGCAGGAAGGGGGAGCTTCTGCAGGGAATCCATCTCGGGGTAGAGCGTCGTATTTTTCCTTTTTTTTTTTTTTCTTTTCTCCTGGATTTAATCCTGATGCAAATTGTAACACCTCGAGTGACCCAATCGGATCTCGATTGAACAGGGACCCGCCTCCTGAGTTTTGGGTTTCGTGTAATTTCCGAATCTCTCGTTTCAGTGTAGTTGAACGTGAGAAGGGAGGGCTGGTTGCTGCATGGTCTGCTGGCCCCCTCTCTCCTGCAGCGAAAAACCTGGCCGCATGTTCAGGTCTCTAAGTCAAACCTCTTTCTCACTTTCCTTCTTTCTTGATCCATCTTTCTTTCTTCTCAGCTTCGTCCATGCTGCTGTGCTCCTCATTTGTGCTGCGCTCTCTTTTTTTTTTCTTAACTTTACAATCTCCTGAATTACAAAGTCTATATATTTTTATTTATTTTCCCTCCGATCAGTGTGTTCATGTTTGCATGTATGTTATGTAAAGCTCATGTTAGGAGTCAGTAATTGGCCAGTTCGGTGGCATGCCCGTGTTTTCTGTGCACCTGTGGCTCTTGTGTGTGTGTGTGTGTGTGTGGTGTATGTTGTGTTAAAGTGTCCTAGTAGTGGCGCTCTTTTAGTATTTACCCAAGAGACATGATTCCAATTCGAATGTATACGATGTGCGTGCTTATTTGAATATCCGACTCAAGACCTGAGGATAACGAGGGAAACATCCAAAGATCACTCAGCTTGTCGCTAGTAAGGGTTTCACACCGATCAGGCGAGGTGAAGTGAAGAACACTGATTATCGCTTCATCGTGGCACCTGTTAGTGGGTGGAGATATTTATTAGGCAGCAAGTGAACATTTTGTCCTCAAAATTGACGTGTTAGAAGCAGGAAAATGGGCGAGCGTAAGGATTTGAACAAAGATTGTGACGTCTAGACGTCTGGGTCAGAGCATCTCCAAAACTGCAGCTTTTGTGGGATGTTCCCTCTGCAGTGGTCAGTATCTATCAAAGTGCTCCAGGGGAGGAAATGTGGTGAACGGACGACAGGGTCACGAGCGGCCGAGGCTCAACAATGCACGTCCGATCGAACAGACGAGTTACTGCAGTTCAAATTGCTGAAGAAGTTCATGTTGTTAATGTTCGATGGGCCACGATTTTTTCAGCAGCAAATGGGGAACACCACAATATTAAGCAGGTGGTCATAATGTTATGCCTGCTTATATATACATTTACATTTCTATGCGTGTATGTTAACATAAATGGCACTGTAGCTAGCAAGAAATGCAAACCGTAACTGAAGTGTTGAAAAAATGAGGTCTTCATCTTTCATCTTTTCCGATCGACCGAACACATCAGTACCTAGTGTCTTCCATATAACGCCTTTACGCTAGAGATCAAAAATCACAACAAATATACAATGTATAGACAAAAGTTTGTGGACACCTGAGAATACATTTCTTTTTGAACATCCGTTTCCACATTTAGTCCCCATTTGCTGTAATAATAACGTCCACTCTTTTGAGATGTTGTTCTACTAGATTTTTGTGGATATTTAGCGACAATGGTGTTAGTAATGTCAGGTACTGGTGTAGGTGAAGTGAGGACGCCTGGAGTGCCGTTCCAATTCGTCCTAAATGAACAGCACCTGGTGTAAGTAATTCACCTCTAGAGGCTGCTCTTGTGCTGTATAACCTAACCCGGAAAAACTGTCGGTATAGATTTTTGCTATCCGTGCCGATTAATCACCAAGTATCATGGGTTGCATGTACAAGTAATTTAGTATGGTGTGCTGGTTTCAAAATATGAAAAACTATCAAATCTACGAAAATAATAAATGCGAATAAATATATCTTTATATCAAATTCACAACTTGGATGGAAGCATAACTAGCATGGATATTCGAATGGTACAGAATCCTGTACAGATTCTATAGCAGTGAATTCCAGTGCCATAAAACGACTCCTTCAAACAAAAATTGCACTATTCAAATTGCCACTATTAGGATAAGTTTTATTTGTTTGTGAAATACCAGAACAAAAAGTAAATGGTTTTAGGAAGGAAATTCAGGCCCTACACTATGCTCATCTGACGCATGTATGTACGTACCTGTGTGTGTTTCTTGATGCGTTATTAGCTCCAAGACGAGGAACGTCGACGGAAGCAGCAGCTGGAGGAGATCCGTAAGCGCGAGGCGGAGGAACGAGCCAGGCAGGAGGAGGAGAGACGCCGGAGAGAAGAGGAACGAGCCAGACGAGAAACTGACGAGAAGGTACACCAGGCTGAGTGACCCGAGAGCGCTCGACACCCGGGACAGTCGCGCTCAACAATCCTTCTTTTAGTGACACTATTGCAGTTTTGCAAAATGATAGGGAGAGGATTAGGAGCTGCTTATGATGACCATAATGATGGTGGTATTTAGGACACTTTTTTGGTAGATCTCAAGTATAATTTTATTACAAAGAGGCCATTTAGTAGCTTATTACAAACTAATATATATGAGGTCAACCGATAGTGGATTTTACGGATACTGATAGCTACAGTAGCAGACATGACAATCCATGTAAAAATTAAAAAAACATTACTGAATAATGAAAATGTGCCAAATGAAATAAACACAAAAATATATCTATATTAATTATATTAATAAATATTGAAGAAAATTGGAAATATTGGAGAAAATCTGAAACAAAAACTAACACTCCAAATAAAAACATCCAAATTAATTTAAAAAAGGCGACACTTCAAATAAACAGCACGCGGAGTCAGTGATTCGCCTGAAGAGGCCGCTCTCGTACTGTTTATAACGCAACCCAGAAAAACTATCTGTATGAATTTTTACCACTTATTGAAGCCTGATTTGCAAGTGCATTTCCTCTCCCTAGAAGAATTCACTGTGTCTTGTGCTGCTGACTGCAGAAACAATATGCATAGGTTAACCATATACGTATTATTATATAATAAACTTGGAATTCAGGATTCAGAACAATAGAATTCAGGCAGGAAAAAAGACAAACAGAATGTAAAGTTTAGTTAGTAAAGAGCCAAGTGTGTGTCAGCATTGCCAATGCTAGTATTAATATTCGTCCTTTATTAAGGGTTTGGTGTAGTTTCACACACATGAGCTTGTGAGAGTATCAGTGGAAGTGGACCAGGGTGTAATCCTGTGTAGCAGCTCCGTGTTACATTTCCACAGTCTCTCCAGTCTCCACAATCAAGAAGTCTGTTTACGCAATGTTTAACTGGGCCGTTAAATTCGCCCGCGGTCTGAACGTCCGTCATCCATCCCAAGTAAGAACCTCATCTCAGTGTGTGGCCATGCCTCTGCGTCACCTTCAGACCACCGGGAATTTGGTGCCCAGTTCAAACGTCCAAATTGCATGTCCCCACAAAGTCCTGTGTTTCTGAGTAACCCCACCCCAAAAAAAACCCCAAATCATGCATGATTCACTTTCAGGTTTTATTATAGTCTTTGGGAGACCATCATTTCATCCCGACCTTTGCTTTGGAGACATAGTTTGGGACACTGCCCGTCCCTGTCATCCCCTTTCATTGTGTCATTAGTGACGTCCTGAAACACACGTGAACCCAGGGCCATTTATGTACAGAGACCAGAGCAGCAATTCCTGCCAAAACATTTGTGAGAAACTTATGAAAAAACCCGTGAGAAACCTGTGAAGTCCTTTCACATCTGTTAGAACCAGATGTATTCGTTTCAGCACTTGAGCAGCACTACAGTGTCAAACTTCTGCCACCCCCTGGTGGACCCACAAGGAAATGAAAAAGAACTTCATCATGCAGCTGGTTAAAAATTCCTTACGTTTATATTAAGTTTTCCAGCCAAAGATCAGGAACGACAGCCGTTAAAGGACGTAATATACTGATTTAAGTTGTAATAGTGATACCACTTTTCATGGCCTAGCTTGTAATAACCTTTAGTTTAACAGAAAAGCATTTCGTTTAAATCAGTCATTCACGATTTAACTAGCGTTTACGTCTGATTCTGCATTTCACTGTAAATGGGAAAGAATGGCCAATTGGAAAATTCGGACAGGTCCAGGGCAGGTTCTTCTCTTTATTTTTATGGACTTTTTGCAATTCAGTCAGATCCCTGCAGAAGTAAGAAAGAAATTCTACTTAGAGGAGTGTAGCAGGCAGAGGCTGGTAAAGCTAGCTGAGGCAGCTCTAACTGGCTCTTCCCCCTATTCCCCTCAGAGGAGACAGGAGGAGGAGTACTACAACCGCCTGGAGGCGGAGAGGCGCCGGCAGCACGAGGAGGCCGAGCGCAAGCTGCTGACGCCGGATGATCCTGGTCTGTACAGACCTCCTCTCCCCCGGGACTACCAGCCCCCCCCTTCTGCCACTAACCCCACCATCACCAACCCTCCTCCGACCCCGCCTCAGAGAAACACCTCGTACCTCAAAACCCAGGTCGTCTCCCCCGACACCTTATACACTGCCAAGTTTGTCTCGTACAATGACGAGGAGGAGGAGGAGGAGGAGGAGGACGATGCAGGCTTAGCAGGTCAGGTTAAGCTCTCCGCTACACGGAAGTCCTATGGCGATCTCATGCCCACCCAAAAGCCCCCGCCGCCGCCCATCACGCGCAAGCCCCGCCCTCTCTCGGACGGCATCTTTCTGTCCGGCTCATTCCAGCTGCCTGAGGCCAATGCCAACAGTACTGCGCCCAAGGCAGGGCAAGCCCCTCCCCCTTCCACCAAACCCAAAGGTAGAGACGCCACGGAGAGAGGGAGGCCTCCGTTTCCGCCCACCCCTCCTCCGTTTTTATTGGTTCATTCCCGTTTGTATTAGTTCTTATTAGTATCCGTATTTCTTTTTTTCGTTTCCTGTTTCTCTTAGAGAGGTAATTCTCTTACGTTTTTCCTCCTCTCCCTAGATCGTAATAAAAAAAAATTAATTACGTCTTTCTCTTCGTTTCCTCAGTGTGTTCTCACTTTCTTTTTTTTTTCCTTTCTTTGTTTTCCAGTAGACAAATTAGATTTGGTAAATTCTTTATCTGATCACCTAATCCGATCCAAATTTTCTCTTGCCCTCCCAAATTCCTCTTCCTCCAATCATGTATCCAAGCAATCGATCAAACCCATGATTCTCCCTGTGCTCTAATTCACTCCAGAGTACTGTTGGTTTTGCCGGCCGTCCCTCATGTGCGTGCGAGCGAGCGCTCGTGTGTGTGTGTGTGAGTGTGTGCGCGAGTGTGTGTGGTTTGCTTTGGGGAAGGCTCAGGCCTCCGCAGACTCCTGCGCATCCGCTATGGGCTCAGGGGAACGAACGAGATGCGAGCGCACACACGAGCAGCCCTCCGCAGACTTCTGCACACTTGGCAAAAGGGGGAAAAGATCTGTCAAATGAGGCACGCATTTTGGAGCGTGGCTGTTTAAATACGCAATTCGATTCTTGATTGGGGGGGATGCTTTTATTAAGACAACGGGGAATTATTTTACTATTGGTTATAATGGCAAAAAAAAACTTTTAAACAGTCATGCACAAACTTGTACGATGCAGCCCGGATTAACAGCGATGCCCGGTGGATGTGACATGCAATCGTGTTTCCCCAACACACCAAGTGGGATCTGCTGCCATCCGAGTGCCATTTGTTCTGATGGCGGGACAAACCACTAACCCCGCTTATCCTGCAATTACCCTAAAAAAAACTGCGATGCAATCCTGCGAGCTCAGACTGACGGGATTAATCTGGCTGCGTATCCGTTTGCGCTTACTGCCTGGCTTTGCTTTGCTCTGCTTTGCTCTGCTCTGCTCTCCTAAATCTCTAAACTGCTCTAGCCGTCTGTCTGTCACGTCTCGTCTCCGTGTGTCCGTACGTCTATGTGTGTCGCTTCATCGCTGCATATTGCACTCCTCCTTCCCGTCTCAGGAGCCATCCGAGCTTCAGGTGAACTCTCTCAGCACCTGAAGCTCTGGGCTCTGCTCATCTCCTCCATCTCCTCCTCCTCCACCTCCTCCAACCGAGGATCATCAGTCACTCCGCTTACGGTGGCCAGAAAACCAGCCAGAGTTTCCAAGCGCATTCAATGGGACGTGTTCTTCTAGGAAACCGAAATCACAGATAAGAGGCTATGGTTCTCCCTCAACACGTGTTTTCTTCCTTTTAAACCACAGCGTTACAGTTTCCTTTTTATCCATTTATTGTGGTCCATGAAGCAGGTGTTTTATCTTATGTTATTGCAGCTTATAAACTCCTGCCTGTCTTTTCTTGCTCTTAAGTATATAATCCATCACGGGTGTAACGGTACACAAAGTTCACGGTTCGGTACAGTTGCGGGGGTAGAAATGCGAAACATGAAACTGCTTGTCGTTTTTTTTTATTGACGCAGTACTTTTGTGAACATCAGCGGTTTACATTTTTGTTAAAACATACATATACAGATGGTACTCAAGTTAAGATGGTTCGACTTACGATTTTTCGATATGACGATAGCGAAACAACAAAATTGGAAAAATATTTTACATTTCGGCCAACAGGCAGCAGCGCACAATATACGATACGTCGGTGTGTATTTATATTTTTTGTTCGTTTCAAACGATTTTAAACAGCAATTTTGGTGATAAAAGCGTGTCTTCCAAGCGCCCAAGTATGTCTCCTGCTTGTAGTGAAAAAAAGAAGAGGAACGCTATCAGTTTTGATCAGAAAATTTAAAATATAAATCAGCATGAGCAGAAAAGACTGTCACAGTCACAGCACAGGATATTTTTTGACTTACGATGTGGTCGTCATAACGTATCTCCGTCATAAGTAGAGGACGACCTGAATTTTATAAATATAATAAAATGCCTGTTTGTCTAAATAAAATAAGGAAAATATGTACAAATTAAATAGAATTAATCTAATTAATGCAACACACTGTTTTTATAATATTGAATAAATTTAGTAATCAATTAATTTGGCATGCATTGATTAAATAAAATGTAATAAATGGAAACATTTATTCAAATAGATCACATTTTTTTAGACCATATTTGGGTAATACAGATGTGATTATAAGTGTGTGTGTGTGTGTGTGTGTTTTGTGCAATTAATATAACATTTTCTAACGATTAATAAAATCAAAACGAATGTCTAATTTAAGAAACACAGTTATTTCAGTTATACTCATAAATTCATCCATTCATTCTCTCCCTCGAGATGCGGAATTGTCAGGATTTTCTCCTTTTAAGAGAAATTCTTGAAGCTGTACATAAAACGCTAAATAATCCATATCGCTAAACCGTTGTACACATATGTAGTACTATGTTCTGCATGTAAAACAAGGATTACGTTCAGTACACGTGTGCACCGAACCGCAAACGTGTACCGTTACACCCCTGCTATTCTTCCATAAACATTAAACATACCTGTGAATACATTTTTCACGTCGAAACAATGAGATGATAGAAGAACCCTGCTAAACTCTAAGGTCAGAGCTGCTGCTGTTGAGGGGAAATGAACCTGGTGGTGTAACATACTAATGTTTCAGTTTATTCTGAGCAGCCATGCAGCCTCTTTTCCACCGTCAGCGGAGTGAGCTGTCGGTTCACCAGCGCCACTGTGTTTGTGTGTCTGCTCCCCTCCCGCTCCATTTCATCATCCAACAACCTCAACATGCATTTGGATGGAGGTTGTGACCTCACAACCAGCCTGCAGAGGAAAGACCAATATGGATATAGAAAGGTTGTAGATGGAGGCGTACAGACTCGTGCAGACACACGGACGTGTGAGCCTGCTGCCTGATGATGCCTTGAGCAGGTCTGAGGTGGAGGTCACTGGGAAGTTTAGAGACGTTCAGTTGTATTAAACTTTAGAAATTCAAGCTGGAGCTGAAGGAATGGGTTTCAGAAACAAGCTCAGGAGAGAAGCATGGTTATATTAGTTAGTAGGGCTGCACCAATCCGGTATTGATGGGGAATAAAAAATCTCCATTGAGATAATCAACGTTTTTGAACATGAAATAATCCATATCCGTAATAATCACATGTAATACTTAATATGTTTGTGATGGAAACTCGGATCGTAATTATGTTCCTGCAGAAATTGTGAACATAAGTATGCCGGCCCAGCAGGGGGTGCTAAAGTTTTTTTTTTTTTTTGTTTTTTGATCTATCAAGTAGAACATTAGAAGCAGCAAAAAATCTTTATTCTGAATCATTTTTATTAAATTTTTTTCCCAGTGATTCAAAATATAAATCGCAACTAAGAATGCGCGAACGCGTTTTTAGTGCTACGTTAAAAAATACAAAACCGAAGGTTACGAGATTTAAAATTGTAACAATACAAGAATAAAGTCGTAATATTATGAGAAAAAAGTGTGTACGGTTGTTCAAGTCCCTCAGGGTCGATTTCTTTTATTCATCATCCTCATAGTCTTTTAAAAAAAACTGCATCTTTTCTTCGAATAGCACTCAGATGTAACCATCGATGTCCTTCAGACTGCACAAAAGAGCAGATTTCCTCAACATCTGTCTGATTTTTTTTCTTCGGAATAAATGACATTTCCGACAGAACTGCCGCAGTGTCCGTTTGCTGATTATAACTCAGTGCCGATGAACCAAAACACAAAGAATTTTTTCCCTGATTGTAAAACCAAACCTGAAGTAGGATTTACCCAAATCCTCCATGTCCATTTTATGCAAAACAGCAAAACGTTTCTCGCAATTCTGATTTATTCTCAAAATATTACCACTTTATACTTGTATTGCTATGACTTTTTTTCTCAAATATGAACTTTACAAAATATTACTTTATTCTCATAATTTCGACTTCATTCTCAAAATATTAACTTTACAGATTTTACTTGACAAATATTACTTTACAAAATATTACTTTATCTCGTAATTTCGACTTTATTCTCATAATTTCAACTTCATTCTCGTAATTTCGACTTTATTCTCAAAATATTAACTTTACAAATTTTACTTGACAAAATATTACTTTATCTCGTAATTTTGACTTTATTCTTAAAATATTTACTTAAAAAATTTTACTTTACAAAATATTACTTTATCTCGTAATTTCGACTTTATTCTCATAATTTTAACCTCATTCTCGTAATTTCGACTTTATTCTCAAAATATTTACTTTACAAAATATTACTTTATTATCGTAATTTCGACTTTATTCTTGAAGTATTTTGACTTTAAATATTTTTTTCTCGTTTTTCTCGTTTTGCCTTTAATCTCGTAATTTTTTAACGTGGCACAAAAACGTATTAAACAGTCAAGTGGACTTTGGGGGGAAAAAATGCTACCTGAAGCATGACTGTGTGAAAGTGGGCGGAGCTTGGCAACCTCTTGTTGCAGTTAGCGGTCTGCTTTGCGAGACAAATCGGAGGCTGTCAGGTAGATCTTGTAACCTTTCCTTTAGACTGAAGACTCGTTTAAAGCATTTTGAATGTAGAAGACAGGACGCAGGTTGTCCACGTCCATCACACCAGTGACGTCTCAACCATACAGAAGCCTACTGAGAGTCGGGTAGAGTTACAGAGGGTATTTTAAACTCAACACCGTGACCAGATCTCCTGAGCTTAACTGCCTTGTTTCCAGAATTGGCAGCAGGTCAGCGGAAATATTACCAGACGTGTCACAGTAGACACGTTTTTCTCTCGCACAACTTCAGACTGTGACCACTAAGTTGGAGACACGATTGTACAGGACGTCTTTGTATGCTGTAGCATGAAATTTTGCCTTCACTCGATCTAGAAGACTCAAACCTGCTCCAGCATGACAATAACGCCAGCTCCATGAAGATACGGTTTACGTTGATTGGAGTGGAAGATCTGCTGCTGCTCCAAAACCAGACCATGAGTCCACCATTTGCTGTTACAATAAGCTCCACTCTTCTAAAAATTTTTTACTAGATTCCATAGTTCCTGAGTTCAACCATCTACAGTAACTTCATGTACACATTATATGAACAAAGTTTTGTGGACACCTTACGTGGAGAATAAGATGAGCATTTTGAACATCTCATTCAACACTGATGACCCGTTTTCTCTTATAGTAACTTACACCCTTCTTCATCTTCTGGGAAGATGTTCCACTAGATTTTGTGGAGTTTGGGATGAGATTCATTCAGCCACAATGGTCATAGTAAAGTCAGGTAGTGATGTAGGTGAGGTGAGGAGGCCTTGGGAGCAGTCAGCGTTCACATTCATCCTAAAGGTGATCAAGAGCTCTATAGCAGGAGATCTTCCACTCCAACCCATGGAAAGCAGATCCTCATGGAGCTGGCTTTCTGTGTATTGTCATGCCAGCAACAGGTTTGAAGTCTCCTAGTTCAAGTGAAGGGAAAATGCGATACGTGAACTGTACTGAAGCGTTTTAGTATCACATGATCGATTATGACGTCATAACTAGAAAATCTTTTGGCCAATCAGACGGCAGATAAACACATTTTTGATTTGGAGATTGTTTATACGGGATTGGTGCAGCCCTGTTTCTCCACCAGGATGTATGTAGAGATACAGTAATGATACACAGTCGTTGTATTACTCCTTCAGTTGACCTCCACCGAAGACCAGAGATCCACAGACCATGCTTCAGACAGTGCTTCAGTACTAATCCCGCCTGCGTTAATCCAGCTGCTCAGCTTCCGGTCTGTGCTGAAGGCAACCTGATACCAAAAGCTGCTGGGTTTCATAGATTAGATGATGTCATAATGATGCGTTCATTACTTTGTGATGACACACCTCATATAAAGCATCTTAATATCCTCAGCCCGAATTTCCAACCCAGCAGCTTTTCGGAAAACGTCCTTCTCGTCGACGCGAACTGTTACGACCTAATTTTAACGTGTCATTTTTTTTTTTCTTCCCTATTTAAAATAAAAACAGGGTTTAATTCATACACTGGAAGCACGACGGCAATTGTAGGATCAGGAGAAGTTTACAAAGACCCGCGAGAGAAATGGACCAAAGGGTGAGTTGCTTAAACACAGACGGTTTTATCTCATCTCAAGGAAAAGGGAGGAGATGTTGGACTTCTGATTAGAAGGTCATGAGTTGCTGCTGGGCCATCGAGCAAAGGCCCTTAACCCTCACCTGCTGAGGTGGAAACACCAGAAGTGGATTGAAATGATCTTAATTAAATTAATATCAGTCAATTTGACTGTATGGCCAAAAGTATGTGGACACCTGACCATAAGATCTGCGTGTGCTCTTTGAACATCCCATTCCACACATTCTTTTATGGCATTTGGTGGACGCCCTTATCCAGAGCGATTCACATTTATCTCATTATCATACAACTGAGCAGCTCCAGGGTTAAGGGCCTTGTTTAAGGGCCCCAGGAGTGCCAGATTGATGTGGCTGGGATTTGAACTCACAACCTTCAAAGCCAAAATCCAATGCCTTAACCACTATGAAGATCTGCTTTACATGGGTTGGAGTGAAAGATCTTCCCGGTGGTTAAGGCATCAGATTTTGGCTTTGAAGGCTCTTTGTGAGATCAGAAAGAAATCAGACGAGATTAATCAGAGTTTGATTGTGTTTCAGTGGACCAGACCAGGAGAACTCGATAGGCGGAGCACCGGAGAGTCTCACGTTTAAGGAGCGGCAGAGACTTTTCTCGCAGGGGAAAGAGGTTTCCAACAAAGTCAAGGCTTCACGCAAGCTCATGGAGCTGGAGAACGAACTGAACACGAAGTAGTAATTAAGAGCAAATCTTTCTTTTATTTTTTTTTTCCCCCTCTATTTTTTATTTTCTTTTAAAGTGGGACTCAACACTAATCCCTGAAACCCAGCACTGGAAAGAGAGAGATTTACCCGGAGCTTCCTTTTTTTTTTTCCTTCTTCTTTTTTTTCCCAACCATCATTTCCATTTGTATGAAAAAAACTGGACCAGTAAGTACACGTGTTTTGCTTATAGAGACTATTGTTTGATTTGTTTTTTTTGTTTGTTTGTTTTTCTCCCCTGCGGCGTTTCAGATATATAATAAAGCACTGTACAAATGTTTTAATTATAATAACGATGAATGAAACGGCATATTTTTTTCGGATTTGTGAAATAGTTCATTCTGGAAAAGAAAAGGAAAAAAAACGCGAAACGCTTTATTCCAATTTTATTTTATTTTTTATATCACTGATCGTAGCGTGGGACGTTTTTATGGTGGTGTTTTAAGCTGCAAACTTCCACACTTTTTTTCTTTTGTGTGTGTGTGTGTGTGTGTTTTTGTTTTGTTTTTTTTGTTTAAATAACCTTCTCTGTAAATTTTTAATTTGGACCAGCTTTCTGTTTCTCAGTAGAATCAATGTAAAAGCTCGAAGTCGTTACAGATCCTAACGTCTCTCCGATTTCTCCTTCGCACTCTGTTCCCCTCGGGTTTGTCTCAAAACATCGAAGATGAAGAAGAAGAAGGTGACGGATCTCGGAGGATGGGGTTTATATTCGAATTGCAGACCGAGTGAAAGTTTCTGTTTTTATATTTTTCTATTATAAGCGATTCTAATCGATTTTCCCACTTTTTAGTTCCGTTTATCATCCTAGTGAACAGGATTTGATGGAAGTAAAGTGCAGTGAATAGACGTTCTGTAGTTTAAAGGTTCAAGACTTCAGTGAAGAAAAGAAACAAAGATTGCAGGCGTTCATTCCATCTTCATGCCTGATCCAATCCATTAACAGAAAGCAAAAATTATTAGTTTATCTCACCTTTTTTATTTCCTTCCTTTCTTTTTTAATCATTTGTTTTATCAGGAAAAGTTTTTCGGAATCGATCTCCTTTTAGTTTTATTCCCCTCGGAGTTAAACACATGGTTGTAGATCTGCATTAACACTCTGAAAATGCTGGTGAATGTGTAAATTGTTTATTTTATTTTATTTCTTTCCTCCAGAAACACACACACCATGTAAATGGAACCAATACGTAACACAATAGTGTCAATATTCCGTCACCTTTTTTTTTTTCTTTCTTTTTTCTGTTTCCGAAATGTAAACTCGTGTATACACACTTTTTACGTTTATCGTTTTAGGTTCAGGACGAGTTCATTTGATTTCGTTTTAATAGTTGTTACATGTTAGGCTTTTGTAAATCATAAATAAATTCAGATTTTACACAAAATAAATGATTGCTGTACTTGCTGTTTTGAATCTTGATTGTGCGTTATTTATTTATATTATATTTAATAAATACAATATAATTATATATAAAAATACAGTATAATTAGATTTAATACAGTATTATATTTAAGAGACTGTATAATTAGATTTAATAGATACAGTACTGTGCACAGGTTTTAGGCAGGTATGACATTCTGTAGAGAAAGCATGCTTTCAGAATATAGATTTTAATTGGTTATTATTTTATGTATTTACAAAATAGAAAATAAATGAACTGAAGAAAAATCCAAATTAAATCAATTAAACCGTTTGGCTTTCAGTTCTTACTGTCAGATATTTTGTAGGATCAGAGACATGTGTACGATAAACTAATGATACCAAGCAGATCTAAAGACGTCCTGTACAATTGAGTGTCTCCAGATTTGTTGTAACAGTGTGGAGAAGAACCACAGATGGCAGGGAAGGTCAGGTGCCCCAATACTTTTGTCTATATAGTGCATATAAATACTGTTCTCTTATGATGATTACAGGTATTTAAAAGGGCAGTGGTGGTTTGCTAGTTAAAGCTCTGGGTTACTGATCATAAGGTGAGATCATAAGCTTTTGAGCAAGGCTCTTAACCCTCATTGCTCCAGGGATTCTGTATCATTGCTGACCCTGTGCTCTGACCCCGTGCTCTGACCCCAGCTTCCTAACCGCTGGGATATGTGAAAAATAATTCACTGTACTGTGATGTACATATGACGGGTATAAATCACCTTTACCTTCATAAGCAGCATGTTTATCTAGACCTCAACCTACAAGTGTGTTCAATGCTCAGAGCTCGGATTTGAATTTTCAGCCAATCAGAATCCAAGAAGAAAAAGAAGAGCCAATCAGAATCCAGTATTCAAGCGCATTGTCATGCTGGAACAACTTGGGGTCTCAAATATAAGGAAAATTTCGTGCTGCAACATCCATATTGATGCCAGACGAACAGATCATCTGCTCCTAATCCTACATGACTGCTGCATCAGTCATTTCCTAACCACTGACCTCAACCTAAAGCCTTATCACAACAGAACGTGAGTCATGTGACTTTGACACGGTTAATATTACACTTCCAAAACACCACGGTGACTGAACATATATTTCCTACTTTATCACGTTTATGTGATCCGAAATCTATTAACAGAGTCCAGGTTGAAGTGTAGGTCATGTGACTGCTGGAACAAGTCTAAAGTGTCTGTGTAGACTTTTTAGAATGTAAAAGTCTCGTACAGTGAGAACATCTGGTGAGCTTAGACACTATTTGGACACAGCGTTGTCCTGGAAACAGCTTGTTTCTCACTGACACACCCTGAGTTATGGTCTGTATTTGCATGGGTGTGCACACCTGAAAAACCTGTAATACACAGATTAGCTTTGTGTTTGTTGGTGGTGAAATGCTTTCAGTCAGGGCAGAGTGAGAAACAACCATCACATCTGCCCAGATCAGAAGCATGGTGGCAACTGGGGCAAAAAAAAAAAAAAAAAACATACAGTACTTATATTGAACATCCTTAACATACAGCGGGGAAAATAAGTATTTGACACATCAGCATTTTTTTATCAGTAAGGGGATTTCTAAGTGGGCTATTGACATACAATTTCCACAAGATGAATCCATCAAGCCAAATATTGAATTCATACAAAGAAATCAGAACATTTAAGTATACAAGTTGAGTCATAATAAATAAAGTAAAATGACACAGGGAATAAGTATTGAACACACTTTATTTAATACTTTGTAGAAAAGCCTTTGTTGGTGATTACAGCTTCTAGACATCTCTTGTATGGAGAGACCAGTCTTCTGCATTGCTCAGGAGTGATTCTGGCCCATTCTTCCACACAAAAGGTTCCTGTCAATAGCCCACTTAGAAATCCCCTTACTGATAAAAATGCTGATGTGTCAAATACTCATTTTCCCCGCCGTAAATGGAGGAGGTGATAGCTTAGTGGTAAAGGCATTGGACTTTGGCTCTGAAGGTTGTGAGTTCAAATACCAGCCACCCCAAGCTGCCACTCCTGGGCCCCTTAGCAAGGCCCCTAACCTGCTGATAACTTGTATAAATGAGATTAATGTAAATCTAGACCTCGAGCCCAGCCTGAAATGTTTTCACATGCCTGAAGGTTCCTACTGATTTATTATTATAATTATGGGATGCACCAAAATTAACACTGAAAATTGATCCAAATGTGTTTTTTGTTTTCATTTTGATGCATCCCATAATATAAATCGCTACCTGCTTAACGTTGCTTAGCACATATGGACTGATAGTATGGCGTATTTGAAATACTGTTTCTGATAGAAAAAAATTGTCAATCATGAAAATCACAAAAGAAATTGTTTATTGATTTAAAAAAAAAAAAAAAGTTTTATTTATATGAATGAATTACATCAGGTGGGAAAAATCCTCGTCGGATGCTTTACAGGAAGGTGTGAGTTCAATTTTCGTTAAAGAAAAAAACAGAAATTAAAGCTAGAAGAAAAATGGTGTGGCTTCCAAGGGAGTTCAAAAGACCTGTCAATCATTCTTGATTATTATGCAAATCTAATTGATCCTGATTGGTGGGACAGAGGGGAAAGGGGCGTGGTTTGGGATAAATCTGTTACGATGCGAGATCTGAATAGCATCATGGTCAACACAGAGAGACGTCTTTCTCATACACACACACACACAGAGATTGAATACTACTATAAGATGTGTGTGTAGCTGTTTGATGGTGTTTAGAGAGTAGTGTTTTGACTGAAGAACTTCTGAAACTCCAGCACGGCTCTCTCCTGCTCGGGCGTCTCTATGGATCCGGGACGAATCGATCGGATGGTTTTTATCGCCTCTGCGCCGGAGATCTTCCTCGTCTTTACCAGGTAGCAGGCCAGCATGGTTCCTGTGCGGCCGTGGCCGTGTTTACAGTGTACAGCAACCGCCTGAGGAACACCAACACAGGGTTTGGACCTGACTCCAGAAATCATCCAGGAAGAAGTTGTTCACTTCGAATCAATCAAACAAAAAGACTTTCTCTGACCATCCATCCAGCTCTCTATCAGTGCCCATACATTTTGTCCATCCATCCATCGCTCTATCAGTGCCCATACACTCTGTCCGTCCGTCCATCCATCCATCCATCCATCCATCCATCCATCCATCCATCCATTTCTTTCTTAGTGCCATACACTCTGTCCAACCATTTTTTTTAGTTAACCAGTATCTCTCTCTCTGTCTCTCTCCCACCATATTTCTTTCTATCTTTCTCTCTCTCTGTGTCTCTATTTGTCGCTCTCTCACTCCATCTGACTCTTTGTGTGCATCCCTTTATAAGTCTTTCTATCAGTATTTGTCTTTCAACTTTAAATCAACATTGTGTGTGTGTGTGTGTGTGTGTGTGTGTGTGTGTGTGTGTGTGTGTGTGTGTGTGTGTGTGTGTGTGTGTGTGTGTGTGTGGTGTGTGGCAAACTCACCTGTCCAGTGTTGGCATATTCAGTGATGGAGATAAAGGTCTGGATCTGACTGGGACTTGGGGGAGTGAAGTCCACCATGGGGATGTGGTGCAGTGTGAGATCTGGACAGCTCTCATGATCAGGAGGTTTGGATTCACACAAACACACCAGGTGTTTAATCCCTTTCTCCAGTAAGAAGCGGTAATGTGCTGATCTGCAGGGCCATGCCATGCCTGCTACCTTCTCCACATCCACCCATGAGAAGTTTGGTGGAGTGCTGCTTCTGTCCTCTTTCTCTCTCTCACCCATCCTTCCTTCCTTCCTTCCTTCCTTCTCTTTCTCTCTCTTTCTTTCTCTCCTTCTCTCTTACTTTTCTTTTCTTTCTTCTTTCTGTCTCTTTCTCTCTTTCTTTCTTTTTTCTTTCTTTTTTTCCTTCTCTCTTTCTTCCCTTTTCTTTCTTTCTTTCTCTCTTTCTTTCCTTTCTTTCTTTCTCTCTTACTTTATTTCCTTTTCTTTTCCCCTCTCTTTCTTTGTCTGTCTGCTGTCTCTCTCTCTCTCACTTTCTTCCTTGTTTCTCCTTTGAGGTAATCAGGACACACCCACCCACGTGTTTCACTCTCTCCCAGACCAAAGAGCTACGATCGGGTTACAAACAGCAGCCAATGAAAACGTGAGAACGTCACAACCAATCACAGGAAGTCTGTCTCTTTGCAGTGAGTCACTTCGTATAACTCACTGAAAAAAGGAGTCAATTCTTTAAGCTCTTTTTCATTGGCCCTGTACTTGTACTTTGCACAATGACCATAACGTGGAATCTATTCTAATCTAAAATCTATAATATCGTCACGTACTCTTTATGTTTGGATAAAATTGTTCTCTGGTGTGTAATAAATACAGTTTATAACTTTGCAGTGGATTTATAGTGGAAGCTCAGTCATTTTTTGTTTTTTTCTTGATCAGAGGGTTGAGAGTTTAAATCTCAGCACCACCAAACGGCCACTGCTGGGCCCTGAAGCACGGCCCTTAACCTTCAACTGCTCAGTTGTATAAAATGGAATAAATGAAAATGTATTTAAAATATTATGTTATATATGTTTTATATATTATGGTTTTAAAAGTTATTACAGTTATTGTAATATTGTATATTTCACTGCTGAGTCAAACTGCTGCTAAATATCTCATTTAATCATTCCTGAGCAACACATTCAAGTTTCAGAGAACACACACACACACACACACACACACACACACACACACACACACACACACACACACACACACCTTTATACCCAGAGGATGTTTATTTGCTGAACTGGTGTGAATTAATGAATTAACCAATAAATTAATTGATATTTACAGTGTATGGCACTGATAGAGAGAAAGAGAGAGATGGATGGACAGAATGTATGGCACTGAGAGAGAGAGATGGATGGACAGAGTGTATGGCATTGAGAGAGAGAGAGAGAGAGAGAGAGAGAGAGTGTATGGCACTGAGAGAGAGAGAGAGATGGATGGACAGAGTGTATGGCACTGATAGAGAAAGAGAGAGAGATGGATGGACAGAGTGTATGGAACTGAGAGAGAGAGATGGATGGACAGAGTGTATGGCACTGAGAGAGAGAGATAGATGGACAGAGTGTATAGCACTGAGAGAAAGAGAGAGAGATGGATGGACAGAGTGTATGGCACTGATAAAGAGAGAGAGATGGATGGATGGACAGAGTGTATGGCACTGAGAGAGAGAGAGATGGATGGACAGAGTGTATGGCACTAAGAGAGAGAGAGATGGATGGACAGAGTGTATGGCACTAAGAGAGAGAGAGATGGATGGACAGAGTGTATGGCACTGATAAAGAGAGAGATGGATGGACAGAGTGTATAGTACTAATAAAAAGAGAGATGGATGGACAGAGTGTATGGCACTGATAAAGAGAGAGAGATGGATGGATGGACAGAGTGTATGGCACTGAGAGAGAGAGAGATGGATGGACAGAGTGTATGGCACTAAGAGAGAGAGAGATGGATGGACAGAGTGTATGGCACTAAGAGAGAGAGAGATGGATGGACAGAGTGTATGGCACTGATAAAGAGAGAGATGGATGGACAGAGTGTATAGTACTAATAAAAAGAGAGATGGATGGACAGAGTGTATGGCACTGATAAAGAGAGAGAGATGGATGGATGGACAGAGTGTATGGCACTGAGAGAGAGAGAGATGGATGGACAGAGTGTATGGCACTGAGAGAGAGAGAGATGGATGGACAGAGTGTATGGCACTAAGAGAGAGAGAGATGGATGGACAGAGTGTATGGCACTGATAAAGAGAGAGATGGATGGACAGAGTGTATAGTACTAATAAAAAGAGAGATGGATGGACAGAGTGTATAGCACTGACAAAGAGAGAGAGATGGATGGACAGATTGTATGGCACTGATAGAGAGAGAGATGGATGGACAGAGTGTATGGCACTAATAAAGAGAGAGAGATGGATAGACAGAGTGTATGGAACTGATAGAGAGAGAGATGGATGGACAGAGTGTATGGCACTGATAGAGAGAGAGATGGATGGACAGAGTGTATGGCACTAATAAAGAGAGAGAGATGGATGGACAGATTGTATGGTGCTGATAAAGAGAGAGAGATGGATAGACAGATTGTATGGAACTGATAGAGAGAGAGATGGATGGACAGAGTGTATGGCATTGATGCATTTCGGAAATATAAGAAATCTATGCCTTGAGCAAGGCTCCCAACCCTCTGTGCTCCAGGGGGCGCTGTATCATGACTGAAGACGTTTCACTAATTTTTCCAAAGGATATGATGGAACATGTGACCTGTGACCACGAGAGGGCGCTGTAGTGCCATCCCTTCCATTAACTATTTTTTAACGATTTTTTTGCTTCAGTTATATTTAATACAAGAATGAGGGGGTTTTTTTTTGCAAATATGTATGTGATAAAAATTTAAATGCAAACTCAACCCCACCCTGGTGCAAAAATAAAATCTGCTAAGCTAAACATGCTGTATGAATAAATATTAAAATAAATAAAGAGGGACATATTAACTGTGCATATTATTGACATAACACCTGTGCATAATAGCATCTTTCTGCTCTCTGGACTTTCCTGAACCATCCTGTTTCCCTGTAATATCCATGAAAATGGCTTGGAACTGTAATTAATGCAAACAGTTTTACACTCAAATGTACATCAGTACAGAGCTGATCAACGCAACAATGATGAAACTATAGTTAATAAATATCTGGTCCTGTGGATGGATTTCTGGAGTCTGGTTCCTCTCAGGGTTTCTTTCTGATGTGGTCTCAGGAGGTTTTTCCATCACCACCACTAGGGACAAACATAATGTACAGGGACTAATTTATAGAAACAAATTTGAAGAGTTTCAAATTAATCATTTTACTCCATTTATTTCTCTAAAGCTGCTTTGTGAAAATGTCTAGGTGACACGCAAACACACCTTCTCATGCTCCTCAAGTCACCCTGTTTCATCAAGTTTTTTTTCCTCACATCCAATCAGACTCTATATGAACAGTATAGAGTCATCGGCTAGTATGTATTCATTTATATCTACAATAGTAAAAATGTAGTATTAGTAGTGTTATTAAGATGAATAAGACGTACATGAGGGCATCCTTTACTTATTTCTTTCCTTTCATACCCCCTATTTTTATGCCTCACAGGTTTTAAGCATATATTTGAAAAGCGTTTCTTCGAAATGAAAAGATGAAGTGAAAGCAGAAACATTTCCGATGTGCATGTGGGAGAGTTTCTACACACGATAAAGCTCCAGCTGGGTTTCTAAATCCGTCTCGGGCACACAGATGTGCGTAAACAAACCTGTACGTAAGTAAAAACGTGAATTTGAGAGGTTGTAGATTATGTCCTGGTTTTACAGGCCTGGAAGTTGTGCTGCTATTTTACTGAATCACAGACTTACATTTGAAAATATTTGTGTCCATGAATACGTATTAAATTATTCTTAACAGTCTGTTCTTTTCATTTCATAGCATTTTTCTTGCTGCAAGTTAAAGTTTCTCTCCAATCAGAGTTTAGCCGTCACGTCACGTGTCTAAGGAATCTGCCGTGAGTGCTTCAGAATCAGCAGTGTGGGAGCAGCCTGTAGTGTAAACTCCATGTTGTTCGATTTCGATACTTTAACCAATCAGATTCTGATTTGCTGACTCAGGGGCCCTCTAGCAGGCGTAGAATCACAAGCATTTTTACGTCCTTCGATTGGACGGTCGCAAGGCGCACTAGTCAAAGCTCACAACGTGCATCTGTAGCAAACTGCACGAGCTCAAATATATTCGTGTGGATTTACTACATGTTTTTTCATTCTACAACGACTGACAGAGGAGAAACTGATTTGATCGCAGACACACTTTCAAGATGGATTTGGTCGTCCCAAACAGTTTAAAACAGGTGTTAAGCTTTTTCATTAACAATTTACTTTTGTGTTTTATTTCCTGTAGAATTTGCACAAAAACACAATTTGCATTTCAAATCTTTAGGAAAACTGTAACGTAGGGACAAATCCAAAATTTTCTGAGGTAAATTTTGGTGCTTCTGCTGGAGATGATGTATGAGGGTGGTGCTGCTGTGTCTCCAGTGAAAGGAGAAGTGTTGCTTTAGTGATGACATTCATTCTGTTTCAAATTGGACACCATTGAAGGCGGAGGTGTGAAATTCACAGACAGCTACTGATACACACAAATGTATGTTTTTTTTCCTTCTAGGGATCTGATACCTGCTATCCGAAAGGCAAAAAAAAAGTTTTTAATGATCTTAGCAACAAAATGTTGGTCAGAAATGTAACAAATTGAGCAAAATTATGAAAGAAGATCCATAAACATCATCACTGGATATCAAACAAAACAGGCAAAGACAAAAATCTGACAGAAAATTTAATGTAAATATATATATATATATATGATGCTAATTAATGATAACAGTTTGTATAAAATGCTTAAAATCATCATAATGTAAAATATATAATAAAAAATCAACACCTGTCTGGGTTGAAGTTTTTCAACTTCTCATCCTCAACTGTGTGAAGTTTATCTACACAGGTTTACCTACAAGCCTTCAACATTTACAGAAATCAAAGAGAAAACTTGATCCTTGCTTCAATTTATTTGTTTAATTCTTGTTAATTTTCCAAACAATGATTTGATGTTAGGACCGTTCATGTTTTGACATTTTGTACACTTTATAGACAAAAGTTTGTGGACACCTTTATTATAAGATCTTTTTAAACATCCCATTCCACACTTAATGCCCATTTGTTGTTATTATAACCTCCACTCTTCTGGGAAGATGTTCCACTAGATTTTATGGAGATTTGTAGCGATTTGTTCAGCCATAAGAGTGTTAGTAGAGTTAGGACCTGGTTGTAGGTGGGAAGGTGAGGAGGCCTGGGGTGCAGTCAGCATGAAAACATTCATCCCAAAGGTGTTTAACAAGGTTGGAGCTCTATAGCTGTAGATCTTCCACAACAACCCATGTAAAAAAGATCTTTGTGCACATGGGCAATGGAGCAGGTTGATGAAGTAAAGATTTATCTTTACCACATCCAAAGACGCCTTATCCAACTGTGTGCCTACAACTTTGTGAAAACAGTTTGGAGAAGACCCATGAACATGTTGGAAAAGTTAGGTGTCCCAATACTTTTGTCCAAACAGTGTATATACAATGTAAAATCTACTAAAAGTCATTTCCTTCTACGGTTATCGACAGTTGATCTTTAACAAAAATGAATGCAGTAGCAGAGGTCAGATTGAGCTTGAATCAGATTCATCTGCAGCTGATCTCCAGCAGGTTCCTCTTAGATTTATGTCATTTTAAGTCTAAGGCCACAGTGATTAAAACCAGCAAATATTCTGCGTAAATAAATCTTGAGATTGTTTCTCAGCGTGTGAAGACGTTACGAGAAGATCAGTGAGAGCGTCAATCCGAGCAGCAGGATCTCTGTACCGGCGCTCTGGATCTCGGCTCTGCTTCTTAAACAACTGCTAGATAGAGGCAGCTTGAGCTCAGGAATGTTTCCCGTGTTCATGTTGCCTTTCTAAAAGATAAACAAGAAATTGGATTTGGAATGTAAATAATATGAACAGTCTGAGAAAATGGCATCGGGCTGCAACAGCAATGAACAGTTTAGAACCTCAACATGGACGTGTAATAAATGGACATTGGATTAGATGAGGACAAGTTCTCTTCTAAATCTGGTTCCTTTCCTGTCTGCTTCCATCCCTTTCCAACACACCACCGATCCCTCCATCCCTCCCCACTGTACCATTGATCCCTCCATCCCTTTCCACTGCACCACTGATCCCTCCATCCCTTTCCAACACACTACCAATCCCTCCATCCCTTCCCACTGCACCACTGATCCCTCCATCCCTTTCCAACACACCACCGATTCCTTCATCCCTTCCCACTGCACCATTGATCCCTTTATCCCTTTCCACTGCACCACCGATCCCTCCATCCCTTTCCACTGCACCACTGATCCCTCATCCCTTTCCACTGCACAACTGATTCCTCCATCCCTTTCCAGTGCACCACTGATCCTTCCTTCACTTTTCACTGCACCACTGATCCCCCATCCCTTCCCACTGCACCACTGATCCCTCCATCCCTTTCCAACACACCACCGATCCCTTTATCCCTTTCCACTGCACCACCGAACCCCCCATCCCTTTCCACTGCACCACCGATCCCTCCATCCTTTTCCAACACACCACCGATCCCTCCATCCCTTCCCACTGCACCACCGATCCCTCCATCCCTTTCCAACACACCACCAATTCCTCCATCCCTTCCCACTGTACCACTGATCCCTCCATCCATTTCCACTGCATCACTGATCCCTCCATTTGTTTCCACTGCACCATTGATCCTTTCATCCCTTTCCAACACACCATTGATCCCTCCATCCCTTTCCACTGCACCACTGATCCTTTCATCCCTTTCCACTGCACCACTGATCCCTCCATCCCTTTCCAACACCCCACTGATCCCTCCATCCCTTTCCAACACACCACTGATCCTTCCATCCCTTTCCACTGCATCACTAATCCCTCCATCCCTTTCCACTGCCCCACTGATTCCTCCATCCCTTTTCACCCCATCACTGATCCCTCCATCCCTTTTCAATGCACCACTGATCCCTCCAACCCTTCCCACTGCACCACTGATCCCTCCATCCTTTTCCACTGCACGACTGATCCCTCCATCCCTTTCCACTGCACCACTGATCCCTCCATCGCTTTTCACTGCACCACTGATCCCTCCATCCCTTTCCACTGCACCACTGATCCCTCCATCCCTTCCCACTGCACCACTAATCCCTCCATCCCTTTCCACTGCACGACTGATCCCTCCATCCCTTTCCACTGCACTACTGATCCCTCCATCGCTTTTCACTGCACCACTGATCCCTCCATCCCTTTTCACTGCACCACTGCACCACTGATCCCTCATCCCTTTCCACTGCACCACTGATCCCTCCATCCCTTTCCACTGCACCACTGATCCCTCATCCCTTTCCACTGCACCACTGATCTCTCCATTCCTTTCCAACACACCACCGTTCCCTTCATGCCTTCCCACTGCACAACTGATCCCTCCATCCCTTTCCACTGCACCACTGATCTCTTCATCCCTTTCCAACATACCACTGATCCCTCCATTCCTTTCCACTGCACCACTGATCCTTTCATCCCTTTCCACCACACCACTGATCCCTCCATCCCTTTTTACTGCACCACTGATCCTTTCCACTGCACCACTGATCCCTCCATCCCTTTCCAACACACCACTGATAGATTAAAATGATAGAATAGAATGATAATAATTACTCAAACACTGATTGATATCTATTTAAATTATCATGAGCCCAAAACCTTGTTTTAAATTACTTAAAAAAAGAACAGAATAAGTTCATGTGTTTTGTGGGGAGTTCGAGTCTGGAGTTTCTTAGATCATTTATTCCTGTATGTTGGTGATTAGTGGATACACCAAGCGCCAATCAAAACAGGTTCAAAACAGAGCGTTCACTCGACCCTGATTGGTGGATCGCTGCGTGTTTGACCAGTTACGTTTTTAATCCTCATAAAAAAACAACGACTTATTTTGCCAGATGTAGTCAAGTAAAAAGTAAAATATTTCACTTGATTTATAATGTAGAGTTAAAGTAAAAGTCTCCCCAAATAAAAACACTTCAGTAAAGGAGAAATATGCAAGAAAGCTACTTAAGTACAGTAACAAATTACATTTACTTCCTTCCTGCTCGTCATCCTCAAATGATGTCTAAAGACCTACTTCTTTCAGAAATCATTCAGTTAGCAGTTCTTTAACTAGTTTTTGACTGATGGTATTCTTAGTCTGTGCCCTAATAAAACACTATCAGACTGTATTTATTAATGTAGACTTCAAAGCACTGTTGTAAGTCAGAGAAAGATGCAATACATGTAAAAAATATATGTAATTAAGAACAAAGAGTAAAATATTTGGATGCAAATGTTGGCTTATGCCTTTGACTCATCATCTTGTCCATATTTCGAGGTCTCTCATCACATACAGTACAGACCAAAAGTTTGGACACACCTTCTCATTCAAAGAGTTTTCTTTATTTTCATGACTGAAAATTGTAGAGTCACACTGAAGGCATCAAGGGCTATTTAACCAAGAAGGAGAGTGATAGGGTGCTGCACCAGATGACTTGGCCTCCACAGTCACCGGACCTGAACCCAATCGAGATGGTTTAGGGGTGAGCTGGACCGCAGAGTGAAGGCAAAAGGGCCAACAAGTGCCAAGCATCTCTCGGGGAACTCCTTCAAGACTGTTGGAAGACCATTTCAGGTGACTACCTCTTGAAGCTCATCAAGAGAATGCCAAGAGTGTGCAAAGCAGTAATCAAAGCAAAAGGTGGCTACTTTGAAGAACCTAGAATATGACATATTTCAGTTGTTTCACAATTTTTTGTTATGTATATAATTCCACATATAATTCCACGTGTTAATTCATAGTTTTGATGCCTTCAGTGTGAATCTACAATTTTCATAGTCATGAAAATAAAGAAAACTCTTTGAATGAGAAGGTGTGTCCAAACCTTTGGTCTGTACAGTAAGGAGCTCTTGTGACTAAAAACTCTTGCCTGGATCACCACCGAACTGATCAAAAGCTGACCTAACTCACCTCTAGGTTTGCAATAAAAGTGTACTGTTGAATTTTTTTCAGCGTTTGCTGATATTCCAGGATCGAGCTGTTATCCCACACCTTCGTCTGAATCAGGTGTACCCAGTCTCTGTCCGATAAAGAAAATAAATCAGGTTCACCACTGTACACCGTTGTGAGACAACCATGAGCATGGAAACACAGTCACAGTCGAGTAATTACGTGGCGTTTGTGGCTCCCATCTCGCTCATGAGCATGGGCCAGCTGGGGAGGCTGCTGCAGAGGCTGAGATCCAGGGCAGGGTAGTAGTAGAGAAAAGCCAGACACATCTCATTATTAGTTCCCAGACCCCCCTGTGAACAGAACACAGAATGAAGAATTAAACCCCAGCACTCATTAATGCATTATTCCGATTGGTCAGAAGGTGTTGATTATTTTCCTATAGCCTTGTGAGTCATGGCTGATTTGCAGCTGGATTTCAGCTACAAATGTTTTTTACACCAATCAGACATTATAACATTCTGAGGGGTGAATTGATTATCACTGATGATTCTTTCATCATGGCACCTGTTAGTGGGTGGGATATTATCAGGCAGCAAGTGAATATTTTCTCTTTAAAGTTAATGTGTTAGAAGCAGGAAAAATGGGCAATGTGACGTCTAGACGACTGGGTCACAGCATCTCCAAAACTGCAGCTCTTGTATTCTGAATGAATCTCCACAAAATTTTGTGGAACATCTTCTCAGAAGAGTGGCAGTTATTATAAGAGCAATTGGAAACTAAATTTGGAATGGGATGTTCATCATGATCAGGTGTCCACAACGTTTTCACCATATAGTGTATTGATTCTGGTGTGAAATGGTTTATACGATGATGTTCACTGAAAAATAGAAACTAACCCAAGTGAATCCTGTTCGATCGGTCGTGTCATATGTGCACTCCACCACAATCTTGTCGCCCTGCAGGATAAAAAAAATAAATTAAAGGATTGTATTTGAATGTAATCATTTTTTCAGAACATACACAAATTTAACACCTACCAGCTTGATTGTTTTGGTTTTTCCCAGGTTTGTCACTTGCTGGAATTCAAAATTGTAGTGTTCATTCAGCGCTAAGAAATCAATCTGCTCTCCATCCCTGAAAGACACACAATTATCACCACCTGCCTGTACATTCTCTTTTGTTAGAAAAGGGTACAAGCTGTTCACAAGTACACACTCTCCCACCTTTGTATTTATTACCTGTTTTGGAGAACTTAACATGCAAAACATCTCATGTTTCCATTCCAACAGTTGAGGTATTTTAATTGAACTTTTGATCAAGAGGATTTACATTTTATGGACAAATAAGTTTGTAGACACCTGATGAGATGAGATCCCATTCCACATTTTTCTGTTAGAATAACCTCCACTCTTCTGGGAAGATGCTCCACTAGATTTTGTGCATTAGCGTTCATATTCTTTTTCTTCAGTAGGGTTGAGGTCAGAGCTCTATAGCAGGAGATATTTTACTCTAACCCATGTAAAGCATATCCTAATGGAGTTGGCTTTGGTGGAACAGGTTTGAGTCTCCTAGATCAAGTGGAGGGAAAAGTTCATGCTACCGATTAAGGACATCCTACACAATGGTGTGTCTCCAAGTTTGAGGTTTGAGAGTTTGGGGAGGAACCACATATGACTGGCAAATTCAGGTGTCTCAATACTTTTTTCTGTACGTTGTGTATAAGTTTTACATATAACTTAAAATTCGGTTCTTTATTGTCCCCAAATTGTTTGATTGCAGTTGCTCATAGTAAAATTAAAGTAAAAATGTAAGAAAAATTAACAAATAAAATGTCATGAATTTTTTATCTTCAAAAAATTTACTCATTCTTGGTCAGAGAAGCTTCTCAATACAAAAATGTATATTAAGGGAAAGAAAAAAGCTTTTTACACAAGGTACGTTTCGAATCATATGCAGAATTTACTGACTTTACATACTGGCGTGTGTTATTGGGAATAAAAATTGTGGCAGTGTAATAAATAACCATATGTAACGAAACCATACACAAATCACTGTGACTCGTAATCCCAAACTACACAGTGCTTTTGATTATTTATTGATTACTGGTGTATTTATTTCACCTGAAGTGGCCGACTCGCACCTTCCTTCCTGCCAGGTGTGTGTGCAGGATTGCCGCGAAAACCTGCAGGTCATCTTGTGCCTGAGGGAGAACCTTAAAAACACAAAACATCCACAATCTTCATTATGGAGTTTTTTTAAAGTAAGGCATAATATATTGGTGCTGTATTCATTTATTAAATCAACAACATTTATAGGTTAAACGTTAAACAGAAAGCCTTGATTGTTATAAAGGACTTTTCCCATCCCTAACACTCCGGATTTCAGTCGTTGCCTTCACAAAGACACAACCACGACCACAAGGTGAGGAAAACTGTCTATCAATTCTTAATTACCAAATTATTGAATGCTCAATCAAGAATTTGAGAAAGTCTGGGTATGTTTTTTTTTGAAACACCTTTTGTTTCTATGCAACATATTAGGTAAATGTCCAAAAACACATTTGTCCAATTTTGATATTTCTGGCTCTAACAGAAGAACTTATGTAAGAACAAGAGAGATGTTAGAAGATTGCCTCAGTCCCACAGTCCAATATGGAGGTGGAAGTGTAATGGAGGAAGTGATAAGACGGTGGACTTCTGAACACAAGGTCATGGGTTCAAATCCCAGCATCCCAGCTGCATCCTTGAGCAAGGCTCTTAACACTTGTCTACATAATGATGTTAGGGGTTGTTTTGGCGCAGGGAAGCTCGAAGAGTTTTTCCGGAAGGCGAAAGGAATCGTGAATCAAAACGGCCCATTTCATACTTCAACACCATGCAATTTTGAAGCGACAACTACATCCAAGCTCTAGATTTATTTAGAGAGCAAACAGTCGTCTGGAGTAAAATTTCTCATGGAATGACCTGCCCAGTCAACGCACCTAAATCCTATTGAACTGCTCTGGTGTGAACTGGATCACAAGAACTGGATTTTTGGCAAGTTTTACAAGAGGCATGTCAAAGTGTTTCAGCTGAATGTTTGGAGAAATGAACCAAACAGAAATACACTGAAACAAAAATCTAACTATTTTGTATGCAATGCAAATTTTGATTATTGATCTAAATAAATCAGGGCCTAAGATTAAACAGTAGATTGTGTACCTGAGGAAGGAAGCTGGTGTCACACATGCCATATGTGAGAAAGCCTGTAGCGTTTGGTGGAATCATGTATCCGGTCCCGATTGTCACAATGAGCCCCGTTTGCATTACAGCAGCATCGAACTTCCTCAGTCGAGCCGTGTAGTAAAAACGCAAGCCTGAGTTGTCAATAATACCTACATACACACAGCACAAGTGATTGATCTGTACGTCATTAGTGTGTTGCACACATGCTGCACTGAAATACAATCACTGTCCAATCACAGTGGCTCTAAACGCAAAGGGCGTGGCTGTTATGCTTCAAATGATACTGTTTTATCCTGTTTCTTTGCTATTGCTGAACACATTTACGTTCAAATGGTCAACAGAAGGACCCAGGAGCTCCTACATGTGACCCGGTAGATGCCTTATAAAACATCTGCAAAGGCAGGAAGACAGCTGTTTTCTCTTTCAGACATATCTAATACAAAACCACACACACCTGTGAAATGTGTTTAGAGTCAAAACAACCATCAGTGTGTTATGTCAGTCCAGTTGTGTCCAGTACTGTATATGTGTACCTGTAGTCCCTTGCTGGTTGTTGTAATGCACTTCCAGTCTGTAGAGGGTCTCATTTCCTCCTTCACCCACAGGAAGTCCAGCCACTTCAGGAAATTCAAAAGCCTGGAAACATTTAAAAATGATGAAGGTGTTGGTGTGAACTGCTGGTGCTTTTTTTATTTTATTTATTCACTTTATTTTATGAATTCCACTTATTTTTTTGTAGACACAACCCGAAATTACAAAAAAAAACGTTGGGACACTGTGTAAAATATAAATGAAAACAGAATGCAATGATTTGCAAAGCTTATAAAACCATGTTTTATTCACAAAAGAACCTAGAAAATATATTAAATATTGAAACTGAGGAAATGTGCCATTTTAAGGGAAAAAAACAAGATATTATTGAATTGTTATGGCTGGAACATCCTTCAAAGAATTTGGGATGGGGCAACAAAAGTTTGGAAAAAGTAAATGTTATTAAAATTAAACAGTTTAGTGAGATGACTAGGTATAAATTATGTATTTTAGAGAGGCAGAGTCTCTTAGAAGTAAAGATGGGCAGAGCTTCACCAATCTGTGACAGAAAACTGTGGCACAATTTCAGAAAAATCTTTGGAATTGGGGTTGTACATATTCCTCCACTTGCCATGATCTGTGAAATACAATCAGCACAAAAGTAGGCAGAAATCAAACGGTTGTCAGGCTGGCCTGGTTATTTATCCCATATTTATATGCTACCAAAAATCCAACGTCTTTCTCACTATTCACTCTTTGGAAAAAGCCCTCATATGAAAGAATTGCAATCATCTCATCAACCCAGACAAACCAACTTGCATGAAAATTTCCATTCAATTAAACTAGAAGACCCAAACCTGCTCCAGCATGGCAATGCCCCTGTGCACAAAGCTCCATCTCCATGAAGATCTGGTGTACATGAGTTGGAGTGGAAGATCTATCTGCTATAAAGCTCCAGCCCTAGTGACCACCTGTGTGATGAATGTTTTCACGCTGACTGCACCCCAGGTCTCCTCACCTCACCCCTACATCACCACCTGACTTTACTAACACCCTTGTGGCTGAATGAATCTCCACACAATCTAGTGGAAAATCTTCCCAGAAGAGTGGAAGGTATTCCAACATCAACATGGCCTGAATGTGGAATGCCAAAAAGCACAAAGCAAGCTTACACTCGGGCATCCACAAACTTTTTCCATCTAGTGTATTTAAGGAGCAAATTAAGCATTGTAGAAGAAATGAAGCCTATAGTATCAGGTTGATCCAAAAAGACCAAAAAAACCAGCAAAAAATATGATATATGAAATACGATCAGATTACAGTTGGAGAATATTGAGAAAAAAATTATACAATTTGATTAAATATCATCATGTGATCAGAAGAAAGAAAAGCACTTTCACACACTGTACCAGCAACCTGAAACGAATTGACACAAGGATTCATTTGAATGATTAATGAAACAGAACATCACTCACTCCTCCTCCAGTGCCCCAAACAGCAACGGCCTGGATGCACTCAGCTTGGGTGTTTTTACTGTAACATGGCTTCTCAGAGTGCTGTTTCACTGATGGTGGGCATCGGTACAGCAACAAGTGATGCACGATGTCACGATTCTGGATCACTGGTTCTATCTGTGGGGTGGGGGGATGGGGCAGAAACATCAGAAACATCCAAATCTTTGAAAACCACTTCTTGTGATGAAGATGGCTCGAGATGAGATACCTGATTTTTCCAGCCATATGTGGGTCTTTCACAAACTTTAGCGACAAATGTAAAGGCACATCATTGAGAAAGAATATCTTTAAAGGTGGTGGCATGAAATGTTCCTGTTTTGGATGACAATGTTCACGAAGCCAGCTCCATTAAGATACAGCATGCTTCACATGGGATGGAGTGAAGATCTTGAGTGGCACCTAGGAATTGATGGAACGTAGACTCCACCGAGGCCTTCTCACCTCACCTACATCAGTACCTGACTTTACTAATACCCTTGTGGCTGAATGGATCACCATAAATCTCCACTAAAATCTAGTGAAACATCTTCCCAGAAGAGAGGAGGTTATTATAACAGCAAATGGGGACTTAATGTGGAATGGAATGCTCCAAAAGCACATTATTCTCCACATAAGGTGTCCGCAATCTTCTGTCCATATTCTGTGTATATGAGGTTACTGTAAAATATTGAACTTAAACGATGAAGATGGATTTTGACGCTGGTTCTTTTAAAGGTCATTAGATATAAACGTATAGGGACTCATTTACGACACTGCAATTTATATTTGTAATTTACATCTATTATTTCTGTAAAGGTTCATTGTTAATGTTTATTGTGATACACAAATAACATTGCAGTGATTCGAATATATTCCAAAACCTACGTTTGGCCTAATAAGTGAGTAATGAAGCTGTGAAATGAATAAACACTGCTACTTACACGGTAGATGTGGTATTTCCTGTCAAATACCGGAAGGCTCATAATCTTGCAGTGGTAGTAGGTGTTTTGGGTAGGAACTGTAAACTGCAAAATAATTAATACATTTATATAAACAAAATATAGTTTATATGGTTTGATTTATATTAAAAATAATAATATTTGACAATAACTGAATCAATTAAATAGTTAAATAAATGATTTAATAAACTCATATAAATCATTGAATAATTTTATACAAATGTAAAATTTAATTTTTTTGATGTTTTATATTTTAAATTAAATGTCATAATTTTATCGAATAAAAATACTTTTTTTTGTTTAATACAAAAATTTACTTTAAATCTACTACTACTAATATTATTATTATTTTTTTTTTTATAATTCAGTTAGATTGCAATACTTACATTTTAAATTAAATAATTAAATGTATATCTAGTGCTCACTAATTCCTCCTGTTAGAGAACTTCACACTCTTCCATTTTTTTTGTGTGTTTTTATTTACATGCATTTTTTTACATTTGTCATTTGCCTTTGTTGTTATTTTAACTCCTGTCCCCACCTCTGATCTGTAATGGTTGGGTTTCCTGTTTGCATTTTTGTTTTCTAGTCTTACCCCAAAGTCTCAGTGATGGACTGCACCCTGTGGACTATTTGTTTCGACACTGCTGCAGTGTACCTCTCACATTTTATCTACCTTACAGGCACCCTAAAGGACATTTTCTTATCATTTCTCCATTGTAAGAATACCCAAGAGTTCATGTTATTATATTTTAGAGAAACTTACACAGCATTTTCTGACATTTTATACATTTTATCTACATCCCACATAGCAATTTTTCTCTGGCCCAGCTCCGGCCCACACAACCAGCTTTTGCTTGGCCCACATACAATGAATTACGGTCCTAGTGTGGACCAGGTCTGGATTCCAGACAAGGGCCACACATGGGCCATAACTGGCCCAAGTCTCAGCCAAGTTAAATACCCTTAACTGGTCCTAAATGACATCTGGTCCATGTCTTGTGAGCCGCCTTAAAAAAGGTACCACCTCTGGTACCACCTCTGCCAAACCGTATGCCAGTGCCGGATGAATGCTAGCTGTGCCACATGAATGCCAAATCTGGGCCAAATTTGTTTGCTGACTGGGATGAGCCCCTTAGGGAAACCCTGAAGGATTTTTCAGCAAATTTTTTCCACTGTAACAAAAATACCCTATAGGGTATAGTATAGGACCTATCGCCTTTACTGGTGTAGTATATGTGTACCAATTTAATGAAATTTAAGTTAGTCATCAATCATTAATTTGTGACACGCAGCATTTTTATGCATATACAATATACATCTACGATACTGAGACATAAGTGTAACGGTATCTCAGTACGTTAGTCATGGTCATGTCGAAGTATTTGCTGTCAGGGACGGTGGATCGAGGCATGTATTTCAGAAGATTCACTTCCTTTGTCCCTCGCCGGTTTTTGTGATAGCTGATGTCGTCAGTGTCACCGTAGGCGTAGATCAGCTTCACTGGCATGTCCTGAGGTAAAAACAGTAGAGAGGTGAGTTAATTCATGGAATAAAAATACGCTTTAGATGTTCTCCAGCAAAATCACTGACTTAAACCTTCACAGACACAATGGTGTCTAAATTAATTCCACATACTATTGAAAGGTGACAAACTAAACTTCTGTTGATGACTGGAGACTCTGAGAAACATGAGACCTGCAGGATATTATGTTCCTTATGCCCTGATGATGATGTGGACAATACAGTATGGGCTAAATTTTCCTGTTGTTTACTCACAGTGAGGGAAAAGTCATTTTTGTCACAGGACTTGATGGATCGCTGGAATGCCATCACGGTTTGTCCGTTTGCCTCCGTCAAAGAAACGACTTTATAGTCCTGCTGCTGGTCCAGAGCCGGCATGAAGTTCCCGGCCGCGTTCCTGTCCTTAATCAAACACATATTCAAATTAAATCACTGTGGTAAATATATATAAATAAAATATATATAAATATATATACAAATATAAATATATACTGTACATATATATATATATATATATATATATATATACAGTGCCCTCCACAATTATTGGCACCCCTGTTTAAGATGTGGTCGTGGACTTCTAAAAATTCTCCTTTTTTTTAAAACAACATAGAACCCAAATGCAAAAAAAGAGAAAAATCCAACCTTTCATTTAAGTACATTACTTTGGTGGTAAAAAAAATCACACATTTAGAAAAAAAAAAAAACTTGAAATCATGTGTGCCACAATTATTGGCACCCCTAACAATTCCTCTGAAAAATTTAATTGTTTATTTTTTTTATATATTTTTCTGTAGTTGCTAAGGTTGGTCAGGGTATCTAGGGACTTTTAATTAGTAATTCATGATTTCCTGTTTCCCTGGGGTATAAATATGACGTGACACAGAGGCCTAATTCTCTTACCCATTTGTCAACATGGCAAAGACAAGAGAACACACCATTCAAGTAAGGCAGATGTGTGTCGACCTTCATAAGTCAGGCAATGGCTACAAGAAAATAGCCACTCGCCTTAACTTGCCGGTATCTACAGTCAGAGGAATCATTAAGAAGTTTAAAACAACTGGAACAGTGACAAACAAGGCTGGAAGAGGTCCCAAGTTTATCTTGCCACAACGCACAGTGAGGAGGATGGTAAGAGAAGTAAAAAAATTTCCCAAGCTCACCGTCACAGAATTGCATCAAAGAGTGGCATCTTGGGGTCACAGAGTCTCCAAAACAACCATCAGACGCTCTCTACATGCCAACAAGCTGTTTGGGAGGCATGCAAGGAAAAAGCCTTTTCTCACTAACACTCACAAACGTAAACGTCTGGAGTTTGCTAAGCGGTACTGGGACTTCAACTGGGATCGTGTGCTTTGGTCAGATGAGACTAAGATTGAGCTTTTTGGCAACAAACACTCTAAGTGGGTCTGGCGTAAAACAAAAGATGAGTATGCCGAAAAGCACCTCATGCCCACCGTAAAGTATGGTGGAGGATCTGTGATGCTGTGGGCCTGTTTCTCTTCCAAAGGCCCTGGGAACCTTGTTAGGGTGCATGGCATTATGAACGCTTTGAAGTACCAGGATATTTTAAATAAAAACCTGATGGCCTCTGCCAAAAGCTGAAGATGGGTCGTCATTGGGTCTTTCAGCAGGATAATGATCCAAAACATGTGGCAAAATCTACACAAAAGTGGTTCAGCAGTCACAAACTCAAGGTCCTCCCATGGCCATCTCAGTCCCCAGACCTCAACCCAATCGAAAACCTGTGGGGCGAGCTAAAGAGAAGAGTGCATAAGAGAGGACCCAGGACACTGGATGATCTAGAAAGATTGTGCAAAGAAGAATGGTCAAAAATCCCTCTCTCTGTGTTCTCCAATCTTGTGAAATGTTATAGGAGGAGATTAAGTGCTGTCTTGTTGGCAAAAGGAGGTTGTACAAAGTATTAACATCAGGGGTGCCAATAATTGTGGCACACATGATTTCAAGTTTTTTTTTTTCTTCTAAATGTGTGATTTTTTTACCACCAAAGTAATGTACTTAAATAAAAGGTTGGATTTTTCTCTTTTTTTGCATTTGGGTTCTATGTTGTTTTAAAAAAAAAGGAGAATTTTTAGAAGTCCACGACCACATCTTAAACAGGGGTGCCAATAATTGTGGAGGGCACTGTATATATATATATATATATACACAAAAAACACATTCACTTTCAAATTCAAAGCAAGTTATTATTTTAAGAATTAAATCTTGTATGAAATCCAAGTTTTGAGCCCAAAGAGCAAAAGTATTTACCCCTATATAAAGTTTCATTTTGGTAATAATAATGCAGCCTTTTTTTTTTTTACTTTTATATCCTTTTTTTGATTTTTACTCACTTTATTTGTGTTTTTCTTTCTTTCTTACTTTTTTTTTCTTTCTTTCTGTCTTTTGTTCTTTCTTGCAACTGTCTTGTTTTATTCTTCTTTCTTTCTTTCTTTCTTTCTTTCTTTCTTTCTTTCTTTCTTTCTTTCTTTCTCTAATTCTTTCTTTTTTTTCTTTCAGCCATGTTTTGATTTATTTCTTTTTTTCTTTTAACTTTGTCTTATTTATTCTTCATTTGTTTGTCTGACTGTCCTTTCTTTCTTTCTTTCTTTCTTTCTTTCTTTCTTTCTTTCTTTCTTTCTTTCTTTCTTTCTTATTTGTTTCTTATTTGTTTCTTTCAACTTTGTTTCTTTTGTTTAAATTTTTTTTGTTTATTCTTTCTTTCTGTATCACAATGCTAAATAAACCTCTCATTTGTGTACATATTTTTTTTTTTCAAGTTCATCCAACAAACAATCCCTGTATGAGTTGTAATTGTTGTAACATCTTATTAGAACAACAACATTACTATAAACCTGATATGTATCTAATCAACACTTTTTGACCAATCAGATCACAGAGTTCAGCAGCGCAGTCATCTGATACATTTAAATAAAATAATAATAATAATAATAATAATAATAATAATAATAATAATATTAATATAAAAATTATAATTACCGTAAAATACCCCCCTTCAGGTCCGACTCCTCCGATGAGGATATCAGACCCAGCCATTCCTCCATTGGGACTGAACCCAAAGCCGACCCAACCCGTGGTGTTCGCCGTCACCTCGAACGTGATGGTGTCCTTTACCATGTCAAAACCCCATCTGAGCAGGACGATACCATTCGAATCCAGATTCACAAAGAAAGGTAGACCTGGATCCACATCAGCTCCAGATGTTCGGCCAAAGAACATGGCCAGAGGAAAGAGGAGAGCTGAAACAGTCACCATGGAAGCCAGTAATGATTTCTTCATCTCAATCTTGAAAACAGCACCGAACTATAACATGTGTCTATAATGTTCTTCTGCCTGGGTACACTCAAACTTTATATCTTTCCTCTCCTTCTTCTCTCACTGCGATTCTCACACACACACTGTCTCGACTGCCTTTTCCATTGTGTCCCAGTTATCAGGTTTCCAGTTCAGAATGCATTCAGAGAGATGCTGGTAATCCCTGATCCTGATGAGAGTAATATGAGAGAAATGTTTTGTTGATGAAAGAAAGGCTTGTGAGCTGCACCTGTGTGTGTGTGTGTGTGTGTGTGTGTGTGTGTGTGTGTACAGCCACTTCCAATCAAGTGTAAGTAAAACACAGAGGATACATACTTTTACTTTGCTTACTTGCACAGGGGCCCAGGAGTGGCAGCTTGGTGTGGCTGGGATTTGAACTCACAACATTTGAATCCAAAGTCCAATACCTTAACCACTCAGCTACCACCTCGCAAATATATTATAATGCAGACTGAATTCACTTATATGGCGTATTTCTGTAAAAAAAAAAATGTGTTATTCATGGAGTAGAAATCCCTAATTCTCACCTACCTGTAAAATACTGTAAACATAAACACCAAAACCAGTACATCGGATATTTTTAAGCTCAATGATTAAAGAAAACAAACACATCAAATTTCACATCAAAATAAGACACTTTAAGGTTCATTTCACTCCAATAAACAGAACACAGAGGTTCAAGGAAGTGAGATGCATGGTTTTGTTTGCTTTATGAAGATCTGCACAATCGAAATTCTCAGCGAAACTCATACATTTCTGTGAGGTTCTTTCTTTCTTTCTTTCCTTTTTTTCTTTAAACTATGTCTCTTTCTCTTTGTTTCTTTTAACTGTTTCTCTTTCTTTCTTTTTTTAATTGTCTCTTTCTGTTTATCTTTCTTTTAACTTAGTTGTTAGTTAGTTTGTCTTTTTTCTTTCTTTCTTTCTTTCTTTCTTTCTTTCTTTCTTTCTTTCTTTCTTTCTTTCTTTCTTTCTTTTTCTTTAAACTATGTCTCTTTTTATGTTTCTTTCAACTGTTTCTTTCTTTCTTTCTTTCTCTTTTCATTTCTTGATTCATGTTTTTGTTTCATGATGATCTGCACGATCGAAATTCTCAGCGAAACTCATTAAACATTTCGGTGAGGTTTTTCCTTTCTTCTTTTCTTTCTTTCTTTAAACTATGTCTCGACGTTTCTTTTTATCTTCCTCTCAACTGTATTTCTTTCTTTCTTAGCTTTGTTTTTTATTTCTTTCCTCCTTTCTTTTAACTTTGTATTTTGTTTGTTTGTTTCTGTTCTTTCCTTTTTCATTTCTTGATTCATGTTTTTGTTTCATGATGATCTGCACGATCGAAAGTTTTCAGCGAAACTCATTAAACATTTCTGTGATGTTTGTGAGACTCAGACATATTTAAATGACTGTATTATTATTATTATTATTAGTCTAGATTCATATTATACATTTATGGCATTTACAATTTACAACTAAGCAGTTGAGTGTTAAGGGCCTTGTTTAAGGGCCCAGCAGCAGCAGCATGGTAATGCTGGGATTTGAACTTGTGATCTTCCAACCCAGAATCCAGTGTCTTGACCATTCAGCTGCCAACCTATCAGTAATAGTAGCAGGAAAAGTAGCCTTCCTTCAGGATAAATCAGGCAGGTACGGAAAGAAGAAAGGGACAGGGACACTGGTATCTTGAGAACATGTTTACATTACATTACATTTGCGGATTACATTTAGCAGATACCCGTGTCCAGAGCGATGTAAAAAAGTGCTTTAAGTCTCTAGTCATGAATAAATATACACTGGTACACTAGATTACTGGTACACTTGACTACAAAACCAATTTTCTCTGAAATCTTATCAGCCGTCATGTCGCATGTATCCAAAAATCCAATGGTAAGTCCTCCGTGCAAGTATCGAATGCAAACTGCAACAAGTTCTTTCTTCAAAAGATCTTTACATTCATAATGGCATAAGACGTGCCTGGTGTCATTTTGGTGTTACTCGGTTACTCGGTTCTTATCTTGCGCAGCAGAAAGGAAGTGAAACATTCTGAATATCTGAGCTCATCATCGTTGCTTTTTTTATGTGACTGGTCAAGCAAACGGAACAGTTCCAAAAGACCTTTGTTTAATGCTTCATCGCTTTCTCTGTGACCACACCACAGAATATCTCGCGTGGCACAAAAAAAAGTACAACATCAAGCACGACTTTATTATGTTCTCAATTTCTCTCCACCAAAGATGCATTTACTTTGTCTCTCATAAAGTTGATCAAACACTGTGCCTCCGCCATCGATCTGTAAGCGGCTAATTTTGTTTGTGAATGCAGATGTTCTTTGTTATCCAGATGCTTCTTACATGCTTGACTTAGATGTTTCCGCTCTTTAAATCCATCCTGTGTACATTTTGCTTCAATTAGCTCACGAAAGAGCCTGCAGGATTTACAGAAAACTAGCCGAACCAGCCGAATCTCTCATACCATCACGAAGAAAAACATCATGGTTAATATTAAATAATATTGTAATAACTCGAAATCCTTGCAATTATTTTAATTATTGACTAATTGATATTCGCTTTGCCATTTTAAAAATTAAACTCACGATTACTGCTATTACAGTACGTCTTTACGTCGTAAAGCACAGTGGGCGGGTTTATCTGAAATTGACGAATCATATTTAACTTTTATTTTTGACAAGCGTATTTGGCAAATTGCATTTCATTAATCTAGGTGTTGATGTTGCAGGACCAAAAAAGCTCCTGTGTGATGCGAACACCTAGGTACAGGAAACTGTCCACTCTCTCCACTGGGTCACGGTGATCTTTAGTGGTTGGTATGACCGCTCCTGCTTTGTGCTGAAGTCCACTATCAACTCCTTAATCTTGCTGATGTTCAAGAGAAGATTGTTCTCCTGGCACCATCTCTCCAGGTTTTTTATCTCCAGTAGGTAGGCCGTCTTGTCGTTGTTGGAGATCAGGCCCACCACAACAGTGTTGTCAGCAAACTTGATGATGGTGGTGAAGTTGGAAGTGGCCACACAGTCATGTGTGTACAGTGAGTACAGCAGGGGGCTCAGAACACAACCCTGAGGATCTCTAGTGCTGAGGGTGAGGGAGGATGAGGTGTGTTTGCCCACCTGTATGGCTTGTGGTGTCTGTCAGGAAGTTGGAGATCCATTGACACAGGATTATTGATACTTAAATGTTGAAGACACTGTACACTTTACTGCACGGGCTTTGGACATTGGACGGTTGTGTGTGTGTGTGTGTGTGTGTGTGTGTGTGTGTGTGTGTGTGTGTGTGTGTGTGTGTGTGTGTGTGTTATTAAAGATAGATTTTTATTCTTTAGCTTTTGATTTAAATATATTTTTATTGAAATTGCTGTTAAATGTGCTTTATAGATAAAGTTTAACTTGACTTGAAAACACTGCGTGAGCACCAGAGGGCGCCATAAAACTCCTTATGAGACCCAAACCGACACAAACACCTTCATGACTGATCATCTGTTACCAAAACTCTCGTTAGATAATTAGTTAGTTAGTATTTGTGAGCTAATAACTTTTTAGTTTTGGTAAGTGTACGATATGTAGTTAGTTAGTATTATTAGTTAGTATAGTTTTAGGTAGTATTATGTATTATTTATTGCCTAATGATTTACTGATTTCTTTGACCTTACAATGTCTTTGACTGTGTGTGTGTACAGAGGGAATGCCTTAGAGTAGTTAGTTAGTTAGTTAGTTAGTTAGTTAGTTAGTTAGTTAGTTAGTTAGTTAGTTAGTTGGTAGTATGATATTTGTTAGATATGTCATATTTGTTGAATAATGATGTACTGTGAGTTTATGTAGACTTTATTCAGGATACTGGTTATTATTAACTCACCAGTGTGTACAAGGAGTATGATTGAGAGTAGTTAGTTAGTTAGTTAGTTAGTTAGTTAGTTATTGGGTTATTTGGTTAATGCTTTATTTGTTGCCTAATTATTTACGGACAATCTTTGTACACTTGTAGAGTTTAATGGGTTAAAATAATAATTATTAATAATACAGTGTATATAGGTGGTATGATGTGGATTAGTTAGTTAGTTAGTTAGTTAGTTAGTTAGTTAGTTAGTTAGATATTTGTTAGTTAGGAAATATGTACTATATGTTGAATAATGATGTACTGTAAGTTTATGTAGACTTTACACAGGATACTGGTTATTATTAAATAAGTAGTGTGTACATGGGGTATGTTTGAGAGTAGTTATTTAGTTAATAGGTTGGTTAGTTAGTTAGTTAGTTGGTTCATGTTTTATTTGTTGCCTAATTACTTACTGAAAATCTTTTGTACACTTGTAGAGTTTAAGGGGCTAAACTAATAATTATTGATAATACAGTGTCTATAGGTGGTATGATGTAAATTAGTTAGTTAGTTAGTTAGTTAGTTAGTTAGTTAGTTAGTTAGTTATTTTGATATTTGTTAGTTAGGAAATATGTACTATATGTTGAATAATGATGTATTGTACGTTTATGTAGACTTTACTCAGGATACTGGTTATTATTAAATAAATAGTGTGTACATGGGGTATGTTTGAGAGTAGTTATTTAGTTAGTTAGTTAGTTAGTTAGTTAGTTAGTTAGTTAGTTAGTTAGTTAGTTAGTTAGTTGGTTCATGTTTTATTTGTTGCCTAATTACTTACTGAAAATCTTTTGTACACTTGTAGAGTTCAGGGACTAAAATAATAATTATTGATAATACAGTGTCTATAGGTGGTTTGATGTAGAGTAGTTAGTTAGTTAGTTAGTTAGTTAGTTAGTTAGAAAATATGTAATATTTGTTGAATAATGATGTACTGTGAGTTTATGTAGACTTTATTCAGGATACTGGTTATTATTAACTAAGTAGTGTGTACAGGGGGTATGATTGAGAGTAGTTCGTTAGTTAGTTAGTTAGTTAGTTAGTTAGTTAGTTAGTTAGTTTTGTATGTACTACTTTTTAGGTAATGATGGATTGACTGTTTTGACTGAGTGTAAGTGGGTCAGAGTTATTGTGAAAGATGTAGTGTGTACAGGGGTATTAAAGTGGTTAGTTGTTAGTGTGTGTGTGTGTGTGTGTGTGTGTGTGTGTGTGTGTGTGTGTGTGTGTATGTGTAGTGCAGCTCAGAGTCCACGGGTCGGAGCGCTGCTTCAGTTTCCGGTTTTGCTGAAGCTCAGGAGGAGTTGATGAGCGCAGGAGAGAAGCAGAAGGTCGACGCTCTTCTCAGTCGGGATATTATTCGAGTGATTTGCCGGAGTGTGTGTGTGTGAGAGAGTGTGTGTGAGAGAGAGAGGGATGTGTTATAATTAGCCCGTGTGCTGGATGATCGTGTTGTTTGGGAGTTGAGGAGCGAGGCGGAGACACACAGGCATGTCTGCATGAACAAACTCCAGTCCAGGCAGCACACAAGTTCTCCATCAGAGCTTCAGTGCCAGCGTGATGGCAACCACGGTGAGCTTCTGGATCATCTCGAGTTTTCGGGGTTTTTTTTGCCCGTTTGGTTTCTGTTTATTGCACTTTTGCTGTAATTAAGGTGAGAAAAGAAATGTCCTGGAGGTGGCGGCGTGCGCCCGCATTCCTTTCTGCTGTGTTTTTATTACTACTTTTTTTATTTCTACACGTTAAAGTTATATGGTGAATGCACCAAAAATACAGTGAGACAATTTCATGTCGATTAGTCCAAAAATATTGATATTCTTAAAGCGTTTTCCTGTAAACACACAGGGGGGGAAAAAAACTATCCGGAGAGTCTTGTGACATTTCACTCCTCTTCCAGTGCGGGTCATGAAGTCGCGCAAGGCATCATGGGATATGTAGTGCATATCCCGTTAGCATAGTGCGCTACTAGTTTTAGCTGTATTAGCTCGGGCTATACAGCTAACAAATCGTCCCCAATGTTTCTCATCACTTTTTAAAGAATCTCATTCATTTTCATCCACCTAAACACCAGAGAAGCTTTCAAGTACCCCAGCTAGTTATCTAGCTAATCTGTAGTTTGAACCAAACCTTCTTGTTTTTCTTGCCATTCCTCCTCTACCTTCTCCAACATCTGATTGTTTGTAAGAAATCTTTTGAGTGGTCGTCTGACTCGGCGTCAGTCCCTGACCCACTTTATGTGTATGAAACATTCCTGTCAGCATGAACTCACAGGAAGAGCTATAAAAAGTCAGACCTGAGTCATCCTCAGTGCTTTACTCCATTCACTGGTGTGAATCCAAAACATCTGGGAAACCAAGCAGTTCCTCTCATCGTTCACATGATCACAGCTACAATATGTGGACAAATGTTTGTGGACACTGAACATACTGAATACTGAACATCTCACATCTCTAGTCCCCGTTCGCTCTTATAAGAACCTCCACTCTTCTGGGAAGATTAGATTAGATTTTGTGGAGATTCATTCTGCCTGTTAGGAAAGTCAGGTACTGATGTAGGTTGCAGCATGACAACATTAAGTCCAAAGGTTGGGATTATATATGACGTCTGTTCCAGCATGGCAAAACCAGCTGCATGAAGATCGGCTTTTTATGGTTTGTAGTGGACGATATCCTCCTCTTGAGCTCTTGATCATCTTTGGGATGAATGTTTTCATGCTGACTGCACACCAGGCCTCCTCACCTTCTCACCTACATCAGTATTTGACTTTACTAACACTCTTGTAGCTAAATTAATCTCCACAAAAATCTAGTGGAACATCTTCCCAGAAGAGTGGAGATTATTATAACAGCAAGTGGGATCTAAATGTGGAACGGATGTTCAGAGAATTATATACCAATCTCATGGTCAGGTGTCCACAAACTTTTATTCTGGGTTTCACTAAAGGACCCTCGTCTTTAAAATATTGAATACAAGAATAAAGCAAAATCGGATCTGTAAATGACTAAATTCCATCAGCTACAACAGAAAGAAAGATGATAATGTGTAAATTATTCAGATGCAAACACACACACACACACACACACACACACACACACACACACACACACACAGACTCTCTTGTAGCCTGAGTAGGCCTCCTACATAGAGGAGCCCTTCACATTGCTTCTACAGCTTACACTGTGTGTGTGTGTGTGTGTGTGTGTGTGTGTGTGTGTGTGTGTGTGTGTGTGTGTGTGTCTAAATAATGATTCCTCTGTAGTTTGAACCTCCACTGTTATAGAAATTGTAAATCATTAGCTGAATAATTTGAACAGATATTTGTGTGTTTACACTCGTAGAGCTGGACAGGAAGCAGGAAGTCTCCGAGTCTGAAATGTTTATAATTAGTCTTTATTGATTCACTCAGAGATAATGATTTGCTATGAGCAGTGTGCAATGGAGTGAGTTATTCCTCTAAATATCTAAAATATCTGCGATTCTTCTTCTTTTTAAAGAACATTGTGTTTTGTTTTTTTTGTAGTTATACGGTTTATAGTTATGTTTGATCATGTGGACCATCTGGAAAACAAGCGTTTGTGGACAAGCGTTTGTGCTTTTTTATGAAAATCCCATTCCATGTTTAGTCCCCATTTTCTGTTATAATAACCTCCTCTTTTCTGTGAAGATGGTCTGGATTTTGGAGATTGTGTGGAGATTGTGGGAAGATCAGACACAAGGGTGTTGGTAAAGTTCATGCACTGATGTAGGGTGAGGTGAGGAGACCTGGGGTGCAGTTGAAGTTTACATTCATCCCAGAGGTGTTTAATAGGTTTTGGAGCTCGATAGCAGGAGATCTTTCACTCCAACCCATGAAAAGCATATCTTCTATCATAGACCCGGCTTTGTGCACAGGGGCATCTTCATGCTGAAACTGGTTTGGGTCTCCTCATTCAAGTGAAGGGGAAATTTTATGGTACTGCATCTAAAGAGCAGTTTGGGGCAGAAACACTCACGGGTTGAAAAATTCAGGTGTCCTAATACTTTTGACCATGTGTAAACAGTCCTTGGTCTCAAAGGTTATCGTTAGGTTCGTCTCTAAGTGTCATATCTTTATGATAGACGCTTACGTTTGTACCAAAACCAGTATGACCTTCCACAGTGTTTTTGTTCGTCATGTACTGATATGTAACGCAACGGTCTCATAAATATCACAGAGGTCTATAAATATGTTTCACTAGACTTTTGGTGTGTTTATGGATATTTGTGTTTATCAGTCACAACTGTATTATGAAAGTCAGGTACTGATGTAGGTGAGGAGACCTGGGGTGCAGTCAGCGTTTACATTCATCTCAAAGGTGTTCATTAGGGATGAGATCAGAGCTCTATAGCAGGAGATCTTCCTCTCCAAAGCATGTAAACAATATCTTCATGGAGCTCACTTTGTGCACAGGGGCATCACCATGCTGGAACAGGTTTGGGTTTCCAAGTTCAAGTGAACGCAAAATTTTATTATAGCGCCATCTAAAGACGTCCTGTACGATTGAGTGCCTCCAGTTTTGTGGTAACAGTTTGGAAAAGAACCACATACAGCAGGAAAGGGCAGGTGTCCCAATACTTTTGGAAAAAAAAGTATATATAAAACATAGATACCATTAATGCCAGAGCTGCTGTTTCAGAAAGTGAATCACCTGCTGACTAATCAGAAACAAGAGAACCACATGAGGTCTCTGATCTCGGATCAAGTGATCTCCGAGAGATTTTACACTGATTTCTGGACTCTGCACTGATGATAACATGCCTGTAGTTTTCAGAGACACAAAAAGCAGAGGAAGTCAAACACACAGGTGTTTTTTTTTTTTTTCTTCTTCCCAGTGTATGAAAATGAACACCAAAACGGGACAAGCCAGTTTTTAGCTCTCATGATATCATGTCTTTAGAGCAGAGAGTGTTTTGTTATCAGGGCCGAGATAATGATCAGATAGTGATGTGTGTGTGTGTGTGTGTGTGTGTGTGTGTGTGTGTGTGTGTGTGTATGCACGTGTGCATGTTTATTCATGTTGCCCTTCGTCTTCACACAGGCGCAGGTTTTATACGACTTTTTAGCAGAGCCGGGCAACAACGAGCTGACGGTGAGAGAGGGTGAGACGGTCACCATCACCAACCCGGTGAGTCCTGAATGCACGGCATTACCCCGTTTAATAGTGTCTGTACGTGCACGCAGTTGTGCGTGTGTGTGTGTACATGTGTGTATTTTTGTTTGGGTGTAGTACAATCATGCACGTTTTCTTGTGCAGGATTGTGCATGTGTGTGTTGGTGTATGTCTGCGCTCGCACTTTGCATGCGTGCGAGAGAGTGTGATGGTGTCATTATGGTAATTCGAAGTTCTTCATAACCCTGGCCACAGTTTCTGTCAAAAGTGTGGAAACACCTAGTCTTTTATAGGTTTTGACAGACACATGCACATTTTTTTCTTCTTCTAAACTTAGTAATGTAACGGTATGAAGATTCCTTTTGACCAAACAAACCTATAAATGTCCAGATATTCCATGTTCCTCTCTTAGCAGCTTTCTGAAGATGTTCTTCACTAGTTGGAGATTTCTTGTTCATCCCAGAGCAGTCTAGTGGGATTTAGGTGCAGTGACTGGGAAGATCATTCCTTGATAGATATCACTCTAGACGTGGAGTGCTCTCTAATTAACGCTTAAAGAGCTCGGATGTATTCGTCACTTCGTCTCATCGTCTTGTAGTACGGAAGTATGGAATGGAAGCCATGTTGGTTCAGGATTCCTGGGGGAAAAAAATATCATTCCTGTTTGTCCCTATTTTTCCTCAGAGCATTGGTGGAGGATGGATCGAGGCACGGAACAGCAGGGGCGAGGTCGGCCTGGTGCCTGAGGACTATGTGGAGGTAAAGCTGACTGATCACACACACACACACACACACTTTAGGGAATTCACACACAGTCACAAAGCACGGTATTATACGCACACTCTTGCACCCACACTCACATTCATGAATATTCACCCTGTGTGTATGTGTGTGTGAAGTTTCCTGTGGAGGAAGGAAGCAGCCACAGTGTGGAATTAGTGACAGGAATGTAACAGGAAAGGCTTTCTCGCCTTACATCGAACACATGACATATTTAAAGATCCGCTTGCCCTCTGGTCCTGTATACTTTTGCGTGTGACCTCGAGGTTACTGTGTATACAGTAGGAGAGTGCCAGAGAGTACATGTACATTTGTAACGCATTAATGATGATTGGTGTTTGCACCAGAACTGTGAGAGTCTTTCAAAAAACAAACAAAAAAACGCATTCATATTTCAGCCGAAGTATTCAAATGCCTTCGGTTCCTCTGGGGTTCCTCCAGCACAGGGATCTCACAGGTGATTTTAGAATATCGCTCCTCTGTTCTTTGGAAAGTGTGTTTTTCTGTGAAACAAGCAATAACCATCGATGGGCAATAAAAAACCTGTGGGCATTCACTTGGCCTTCCTGCTATAATAAGCTCCATTCTTCTGGAAAGGCTTTCTACTAGAGTTTTAGCTATGTGGCTTAGTGAATTTGATATCTGGTACCGAGGTTCAACGTGGTGAGGAGTGCAAAATGAGTTCATTGGGGTTGAGGAGGTCAGGGCTTTGAAGGACATGAGACTTCTTCCACTTCTACTCATCCTCTACTCATATCATAATGGAGTTCGATTTTTGTCATGGTGGAGCATAGTGATTGTTCCTCAAAAGTGCTCCTTATAGTGAATATCTAATTGCGACAGTAAATACAGATATTCTGGGCAGTCTGGTGAAGAACTACAGATGTGTGAGATGGTCAGGTGTGTGGTTTTGGTCCATGCTGACATTCCCTTTTTTATTTTTTTTTGTATCAACCCAAACCTCAAATACCAATTAGGAAGAAATACAGCGGAACCCGCTTATCTCGACCTCGGTTACCTCGACAACCCTATTAAGTCGACGTTTTTGAAGTGGAACCGCCAAATTCTCGCTTTTTCTAAGCATTTTTTATTGGTTATGTCGACTTTTTTTATGTCGCCGAACCCTAATATCTCGAGCACAAGGGGGGGGGAATTTGCCATTTAACGTCGGTTATCTCGGTGCAGCCGCAGAAGAACTCGCGAAAGTGGCAGAAAAATCAAGTCTTACAGCTGCTACAGGTGTTGTATTGTATACTGGTGAATCTCTGCTGTTAGTTAGTGCACATATGCCTTTTGTTGTTAAATGTTATGCGATGAACGGAAGGCGAAAGTAGAAGCGCGGCGCTGAACAGCACACGGGAGAACGTGGGATGAGCAGCAAAAGCATAGAATGAACACCGGCAGGATCGGGGAGGTTGGTGGGGGGTCCGCGATGCGCTTTGGGAAGAAAAGCGCAGGCGTTGAGAGAGTGCCGGTGGGAAGACACGTACCGGGATACGCATGCGCGATAACAACGACCGCCGTGAACCAACATATACCAACAATAACGGACAGTGAGAGTGTGGAAGTTTAAATAGGAGCTGGTGATGATGATAAACGAGCACCATATGTGCGCGATTGAAGCGGAGCTTCAGAGAAAGCTCCGCTGAAGGGGGCCGAAGGGGGCGTGGCAGGTGGATTCCTGACAGTTAACAAACATGTACTGTATGTATTTTTATAGCATGCCTTCATCAAACAAATCGCGGCAACGCTGTTGTGTAAAAACCCCTCCAAAAACACGTGCATGCACATTCTCATTTATTAACACGCATCATGTATATAAAGAAATTTCAAGCACGTTAATATATTGCCGCCATTTTGATTTTCGTTTATCTCGATCATTGGTTACCTCTATGCTTTTTGGCAACCCCCTAGGACATCGACATAACCGGGTTCCACTGTATATCACACAAGCAGGTTGGTAATTCCTTGTGATGTTCCAGTTTGAGAGAACTTCTGCTTTGGGGCCATAAAAATCCTTAAACCAGCTCATAACCACCAAAATCGCATATTCCCGACATTGTGAGTGTTGATGTGAATGCTACTCGTAACGGCTGCTCCGTATCGGCATGATTTTCCTCTTTCTGCTGCTGTCAGATGATTAACTGATGGAATACCTGCATAAATGAGGACAGTGGATATGAAAAGTCTACACGTCACTATAAAAACGACTGATATCCATAATGGGAAGCTCCATAGGTGCTAAATTGAAAAGTAAATCAAATGATCTGTTCATCAACTCTGTGGTTCAATGATGGACAGTTTAATTCAGTTTTTCAGTTTAATTCAGTTCCCAAAGCAGCTTTACAGAGATAAATAGGTTATTCTATTTAAATCTATACGTTTTAGTGCCTAAATGTTTATTCATGATGAGCGAACCAGTGGCAAATGTGGCAAGGAAAAACTACTTGAGGTGGTATGAGGAAGAAGCCTTGAAAGGAACCAGACCCAGAAGGGAACCCATCGTCATCTGGGTGCAACCGAATGGCCATTCATTATAGTTTTAACATTGTTAAGGTGTACTGTTTATGCCAACTGTAGTCCTGAGCCATTGTAGCAGACTGTTCATATAAATTACAGTCCAAATCAAGAGCTTTGCTCAATGAGCAGCCATGCAACTGTGGAAAGGAAAAACTCCTTTAGATGTTATGAGGAAGAAACCTTGAGAGGAACCAGACTCAAAAGAGGAACCCATCCTCATATGGGTGACATCAAGAGTGTGATAAATCATTAAACAATACAGAACACTGGAGAGTGAGAACTAACATAAGCACTGGAATGTAAGATTATGAGTAATGTCATTTCTACAGTCTTATACAGTCTTGAGATTATGGAACCAGGAGCTACTGAGCAACTCATAAAATAGCTCAACATTTGAGATCATCACAGATCCAACGCCAGCTTCTCCATGCCAGAGCCTTTAAACACAAGGTGCTTTATACTTGTCACATGTAAATTACAGCACAATACAACACAAATTTTTTCTTCCCATATCCCAGCAATGTTTGGGGTCAGAGCGCAGGGTCAGCCCTGATACAGCGCCCCTGGAACACAGAGGGTTAGGGGCCTTGCTCAAGGGCCCCAATTCTTGTAGCTTGGCGATACTGGGGCTTGAACCCCTGACCTTCCAATCAGGAACCCAGAGCAATTATCTTTGTGCTACAACATCCCACAACACATATGTATTATAATAGACAGACACTGTACCACCAGGGTGCAGGTAGGGACTCCAGCAAGAATAGCTATGGCAGCATAACTGAAAGGGCAAGTCAGCCCAGATGTGAAGGGTAAAGGCAACCCAGATGTGATGGAGCTCCAGGATAAGACCACCATCAACAAACCTGAGTGAACATGTGAGAGTGAGGGGACGACAGCATTCAAATATCCCCGTTCACTACAACACTCGATATCCATGATCCCTCCAGATCTGTTCCTTACCCACTGACAGAAAGACCTAGACTTGAACACTGAGACTGTGTCAGAGTCACGAAGAAAAATTGGAAGTCTGATTCTAAACTGTGGGGCTTTGTAAGAAGAAGCACTGCCCCCGTGCTGTAGTCTTCCTTGTTTAAGGTACCAACAAATAGCCTGCACCTTTTGATCAAATACATAATTTTAAAAAGCTTTGGAAGTAGAGGAATACTTTTTCTTGTGTGATCAAAAAAACCGGGTGTGGCATGGCAGCATTTTTATCCTGTTACAGATGCATAATGGAAGGTGTGATATTGTCACATGAGCACATTTTTAACATTTAATGCGTGTCAATCATCTGACCTCCTTTGGATATTTTTCTGCTTCGCCGTCACCGAACTCTAAAAGGTAAATAAGATACCAGGTGTTCCAGGGCAATGTGTATCTTGAGATTAACGGGTGATGATTAGGTGGTGCCACCTCGGCCATGTCATCTTTTCTATAAGGCTTAAGCACATCTGTGGTGCTGATGGCTCATTTCCAACTAATTTTATATGCGGCTCTGGACTTGCGATCTGTCTGAGAGTGTTTTGTTTTGGTCCTGCATATGCAAATTTCTAAGGTTATAACGTGAACAAAACTATAGGCTTCACTATCTACAAAAAACAATCTTCTCAAGGGACAATACTGAAGTATACAATATATTTGAGTAGTCAATGTGAGTCAGCTTGTATAGCGGTACAGATTTACTGTCCTCTGAAAATAACTCAACAAATGAGTACACAATAAGTAATAACAGCTGTATGTCGTGTAACCATGCAAAGCCACAAATCATCATGTTTTTGTCTGCTTGACAGGACCATACAAATTTGTGTATCATGTATTAGAGCAGAATTTTGTGCTTTGAGTACAATTCTCACATACTGACCACTGGATGTTTAACATGGCACCTCCTGGCAAAGAACCATACTCTCACCATATGCCGCACACTGCAACAAGTTGGTTTGCAGGCCGTCTTCCCAGAGGGAATTTTCTTCTGAAGCTGCTCACAAGAAATTTTCGCAAACAGTTTGCTGAAGATGACCTGTCCAAGAGCATGAATTACTGGAAACATGTCCTTTAAACTGATTAGACTAAGATAAACTTGTTTGGCACAGACGGTGTCCAGCATGTTCGGCGACTGCCTTGCGAGGAGTACAAAGAAAATTGTGTCAAGCACAACAGTCAAGCACGGTGGTGGCAGCATCATGGTCTGGGGCTGCATGAGTGCTGCTGGTACTGGGGAGCTGCGGTTCATTGAGGGGAAACATTCTAAAGCAGAACATGCCCTCTCTTTAAAAACGGCAGATTTCCAACATAATAACGACTCCAGCACACCGCCTTGCTGAGGAAGGTGATGATGATGATGAAGTGGCCAAGTATGTCTCCAGACCTGAACCCTATTGAGCACATATGGGGCATCCTCAAGCAGAAGGTGGAGAAGCACCATGTGTCTAATATTCAGCAGCTCCGTGATGTCATTACGGAGGAGTGGAAGAGGATCCCAGCAACAACCTGTGCAGCTCTGGTGAATTCCGTACCCAGGTGGATTAAGGCAGTGCCACATAATGGTGCTCACACCAAATACTGACACTTTTTTTTGGGTTTGTTGCTTTATGGCATTCGTTCTTACTGTAGAGATTCCTGTCTGTAATGCAGCACTCTGTTCTACTGGTTTTTCTCTGTAATACTGATGGTTTCTAAAGCTGTGGTGTCATAATGTTGGTATTAATAGTGGATTGATTCAGGCAGGATACCACTGAAGGCTGAGGTGTGAAATTCATGACTTGTCACTGATACATGTATATGTCATGATTGTATGAGTTGGGTTTTTAGTGGTACTTTTGTACTTGAATTCACTTTTCTTTCACATTTTTTAGCTTCTTAATGTCCATATTTGAGAAGAAAGGTATTTATATATGAGAATTTGGGTTTCAGGCCAAACTGTTCAAGCTACTGTTTTAATAGAGAAGTCACTCCTTTTTGATTCCTGCGGTTAAACTCACTATTGTTCAATCATAATACTTCCTCAATTTGAGTGTGTTTTACGGCTGTACGATTTGCCATTAATATTTACTAATTGATAATAAAATTCCCATGTTCCATATCCATGGATACAGTTATTGATATTTATGCAACTGAAAATTATATAGAAATCTCCAGAAATGCAGAAAACTGAGTCTCTTATGGGACCCCTGGGACGTTGACCATTGCTTAGTCTATCATATCCACACTATTTCTCACTTATTTAAGTTCCCAAATCAGCTCGCTATAACCCTTATTTTGTTTAATAATGGTGCCAAAGGACATGAAGCTATTATTGTTATGGTGTCTATGTTAAACTTTATTATCAAGGAAGGGAAATGGTAGCTCTATAGACCACTGCCAGGTCCCTGAGCAAGCAACTGCTCTGTGTGTAATCGAGATAATTGCAAGCAGGGTCATAAATGTAATCGTACCTACAATAGGGATAGTGAGATTCACCGATTGGCATCAGTGCATTGACATCAAAGTTAAAGATGTGATGCATAGATCTTTAAAAGGGTGCATCAGATACAAGTCAACCTGCATTGGTAAAAAAAAAAAAAAAAATGTATTTATATATAATTATTAGTAGATGAGCTATATATTGTATTGCGCTTTTAACAATGGACATCGTCTCTAATCAGCTTTACACGGATAATGTGGTATGGAAGAATGAATGAGAGTTTTTTGTGTAAGTTTGTCCCTAAGGAGTGAGCAAGTGGTAACTGTTGTAAGGAAAATCTGGCAAAAGATGGCATAAGGAAGAAACCTTGTTGGGAACCTTGTTGGGTTGCAGCGAATGTCCATTTATTACAGCTAAACGATGTTGAGGTTTGCAGTGCTGGTGATCAAATGCAAACCGTGTTCCTGAGCCATTGTAGCAGATTGTTGGCATTAACTACGGTCCAAATCCGTCCTCAAAGCTCCTGTTTTACTCTCTAATTTCATAGATCCTCAGGCAATAGATGTGAAATATACCCAGCTGTAGAGTGGTCTCCAATTGAAGAGAACACCATCCAGAAGCAGATCAGTGGAGAGGAGATGGGCAGGAACACTGGTCACTGGAAGCATGGGGGAGAGAGAGAGAGAGAGAGAGAGAGAGAGAGAGAGAGAGAGAGAGAGAGAGAGAGAGAGAGAGAGAGAGAGAGAGAGAATTAAGTCTCCTTTTTGTTGTATGAAAGTTAAGGACACTGTGTGGTTGGGGACTCTGGCAGACTCGCTATGGCAGCATAATTAAAAAGGAGAACCAGAAGGTAACATGGGGGATGTCTGGGATAAGAGACAGCCCACCACACTACAACAAACCAGAGTGAATGTGAGAGAGTGAAGGGACAACAGCATACAAATATCTTTATTTGGATTTATTGGGAGCAGTGTAGACTGATTATAACAGGGTTAATTTGGTCATGTTTTCTAGATCTAGTGAGAATTGTTCCTGCTGCATTCTAGACTGACTGAAGCTTATTTATGCGCTTACTCGAACACCCAGACAGTAAAGTGTTAGGGTAGTGTAATCTAATTGTAACTATAGCATGAACTCGTTTTTCTGCATTCTGTAATGACATCATGGACGTGTTTGCCATGTTTATGTATAATTTCACCCAGAGGCATCATATATAAAGAGAAAAGCAGTGGGCCTAAGACGGATTCTTGCAGAACACCAAACTTTACGTTATAGAGTGTGGAGAACTCACCATTTACATCAACAAACTGATCGTGATCAGTCAGATCAGACCTGAGCCAGGAGAGAGCTGTTCCCTTTTATTCCAACAACATTCTCTAGTCTAGCCAGGAGTATAGTATGATCAATGATGTCAAAAGCTCGAGCAAAACAAGTAATGAGACAATACCCTGATCAGAGGCCAATAACAGATCATTTACCACTTTAACTAGCGCCATTTCTGTGCTATGATGAGGCCTAAATCCTGACTGATACATTCGAAAATGTATAATTCCTAAGTAGATGTGAGCAGAACTGCTGTGCCACAACCTTTTCTAGAATTCTGGAGATAAAGATTTAGGTACATAACTAGTGCTGATGGAAGAGTTTATTATTTTTTAGAATAAATTACTTCTGGAATTATCTGTTTGAAGAAACTTGTCAAGTGATCGAGAATACAAGTTGATTTTGATGAGGAAATAAATTAAATTGTCTCTCTTGAATATGAGTAAAACTTTTTAATTGATTGTCTGTTATAATTATAGTTCTATCTACAGGGTTTTTTATAAAATAGTTTGAACCTATATTAATTGTCTGGATTCAGAATTGTCTGTGGGTTGTTTTAAGGTGCACATATGATCATTATACCAGACTGCAAATTTTTTCTCCCTGATTATTTAGTTTTTAAGTGGCACTACATCATCTAGAGTGTAATGGAACATTGATGCTAGACATTCAGTGGCCAGTTGAGCTCTGTGGGGTCAGATGGAGATCAAATTAATGTCGATAACACCAGAGGATTGTAGTAGATGCCGTGAATGTACGCCTAACACACTAACATGGTGAGGTACTTACGCAATGACTGAGGCAGATTAGAAAGGAGATAAGGTAATGATCTGAAATAGCTCCAGACTGTGCAATTATGACTTTTTTTATATCAAATCCAGATGTTAGCATTGTATTGTTAATCACATTACTTAAACAGACTTTCTGAGAATTTCTACATTTTGGTTTCGCTCGGGAGACAGACACTGTCTCAATTTGGTGCATCTAGCGGACGGTCGGTTTAGCCTGTTTGTCTTCTCCCTGGCCTTGGCTCTGGACAGTCACTGGTTAACTAGTGCTGTTCTGAGACTATGACCTACACTACAAAAAATTTTATCAGTGCCTTCCCAATTATCTATGAAGCCCGCATTGTTTTTGGAGCACCATTCGCTCCAAAATTGCCGTTCCAAATCCATTGCCGTTGCTAATTTACACACCTCTATAATGTTATTCGTAGTAACCTCTGACTGTTGAAGGCGTTTTTTATTCGCTTCTCTGTAAATAAAAATATCTTGGAGAACCTATGCTAACCTAGAAACTTAAGCTGACCTGCTATCTCGGTGCTCTGGTTCATGGTAAACACCAGAGCTCTTTCAGGTTTACTTAGCAGGTTCTTCACTGAAAAGAGCAAACCTTTTGGACACGTAAATCGGAGAGGAATGGTGCTCCCGTGCGTGAGCCTTAGCGTTACCTTTGGCTTTGCAAGTATCCCACCGAGCCGTAGTCGGGGGAATGCTAACTACACCTAGGGCATCCAGAATATTTCCTGAAGAACCTGGACTGCTCTGGCTGTCACTATTTCTCTCTAGACTTTGGATGCGCTCCTCTAATGCTAGGATCTTCTCTGTCAGAAAGCTAACTAACGCCATATCAGAGAAATTATGTACCTTAATGTGGTTAAGGTACCACATTAATACAGTGGTTTCTGGAATTTTCACTTTCAAGAAGCTTTCAATATGATAAACGGACGCCACCCCAAAAATGCTATTTTATGTATACTTTACTGTATTTACATTTTACTTACCCATTATTTCAAAATAAATCTCCATAAAAACAATTCCCTTTAAGTCTACTATGGAAAAATGTTCCCCTATATCTACCTATACCTATATCTAATAAATATCAATTTAAAATATCCATATTTCAAAATATTGTTGTTTTTTTTATTTATCAAATGCAAATCAGTAATTCAATAATCGTTGAATTATTATTATATTGGATCATTGAATATGGTCACGCCATCACCTGACTGGATAAAAGATATGGGAATTTTACAGAAATCAGTAGTGATCCAGTGGTGACGTGTTGCTAAGAAAAAAAAAAAAACTTGCTAAGAAAACACGAGAGAAACCTTGAGAGGAATCTGACTCAAAATTAAACCATCATATCATACCTGCTTCTCTCTAAAAGAATCCATTTTTTATCATACGTGAATTTGTTTCCGTCTAATAATCTGATTGGCTGAGCCGCAGTCCGCGTGTGTTTTATATATATTTCTAAGCACACAGGGACGTTTCATTGTGTCCTTTTCTGTGAAATTCCACGTCCTGGTTCGAAACTGGTACAACAGGAAAGCCATCGGAGCAAATGAAGAGCGTTTTAATTTACGAATGTGGTTATAACTTTTACTTTCAAATATAAAATCTTTACTCTGAAGGGTTTTTATTTTTGTTTGTTTGTTTGTTTTTATTATAAAAATAAAAAAAATTGATATCTCCCATTATGGATTTTATGTTTCTTCAGAGCATAACAAAGCTCCGTGCTACTATTAATTAGATCAAAAACAAGATTGAAGTGAACTGTGTGTGTGTGGGCGTGTATGTGTGTGTTATTTATGGAAGTTTGGCAATCACACACACACATGCACACTGATGAGCAACCAAACATCTGGATGACTGAAAGGCTTCTCGAAAGTTACCTCATGATTCCTCAATGCTTTCTTTCATAATTCTGTTCTTTTTTTCTTCCTCAAACACTCAGCTTCCTTACATTCTTAATTCTGATTGGTCAGAAGGTGGGAGTAATGGTAAGGATGGACAATCCAGATTAAGTAATAATGAACAAACTTTGTTTGTATTCAACAAAGAAAAACTCAAGGCGGTTTTTTTTAATGTTTGTGGTAGAGGCATGGTGTTGAGCCCGAAGATGTTAAAGATTCGATGCTTTGATAGAAGGAGCCCGATATACTTCCAGTCTCGGGTCAAATCTACACTGAGGTAGATTTAAAAGGTTATAAAACTAGGATCATACCATTTTGGTGATAAAGGGGTGCTTAATGTCTGATTTCACATTGACCTATCGGTTTCCTTCTGATATGTTAAATTACAGCCTATTATGATAATGTTGTAAATAAAATTAAAAAACGTGAAAAGAAAATTTTTGACATGTGATTAAAGCGAGATTCGAACCGCGGAAAAGCCGGGGATTACTGTATTAACTTCAAGAGAGATAAAAGGCTGCAAAAAAAAAGACAAGAAATTTCCACTTATCCACTTATTTCCACTTATCTGATCGCTTTACCACATTCCAAAAGTGTTTCAATTCTACCTAGGTATGTTATTTCATTGTGTGTCACTCAACATTTTGTGTTTACTCTGGTAAATTCCACTTTGTAGTTATAAAGCGGTTACTATATCAGAGATTCGGATCATTTTGAGTGGGCGTGGCCAACACTACTTGCCTAACGTTATTTTGACTGCACATACACTATATGGACACGCGTCTTTGGAAACCTGGAAATTCCACATTGCTGTTCCTCTTCACTGTTATAATAACCTCCACTCTTCTTGGAAGATGTTGCACTGGAGTGTGTGATCATCCAATTCATTTTGATTTGTATAGCGCTTTTATCTATCCGCGTTGTCTCAAAGCAGCTTTACACAGATAATGCGGTGATAAAGAATGAATAAGAATGTTATTTATGTGTATGTTTGTCCCTGATGAGCGAGCCGATGGAAGAATTAGGAAGATAAGGAAGAAACCTTGAGAGGAACTAGACTGAAGAGGGCATTTGCCACCAAAAATATGAATTTGAGAGTAAAATTTTGACCGACTGCGACCATAAAAACTGGCACGTTATGACCGTAAGATCTGCCTATTATGACTTGCGTGTTCTGTGAGGAACGGCCTGTCACATGTTGACATAATAAACTAAGACGCAGAGTTAAAGCAAAACTCACCTTTCCGCATCAGAAAAAGCACGTCGAAACAAAAAATATCTGTCTAACTCTAGTTCTGATGACACACCTGTTAGTAGGAGCGTTGGAGAGCGAGAGAACTACAAGACTTTTTAGGATTTTCTCCTTTCGAGAGAAATTCTTGAAGCTGGACATAAAGCTGTGAAGAATCCATATTGCTAGCGTTAGCCGCTAGCCACCTCGTTAGCGTTTTCTTGCATGCGCAAAACAAATGGTATTTTTCGGTACTTAGTCAGCAGCCACAGTGACACTGCGCCAACTTTAGTTCCTTATATATACACACGGCATTGTTGTGTATGTTTTCATTTAATATAAGTAGCTGCTAAAGCATAAGTGATGGTGTAAGACGAGTTGGAAGTAATCGCTAATGTTCGTTTCTCCACAGACCAGTAAGCCTCAGGCTTTTACACCAGCAGGAGGAGGAAGTGTGCCACCGCTCGACCTGTCCTTCTTTGACAGTCAAGCCACAGCAAGTAACACGCAAAGCCAGGTGAGCAGTGTTAACACAACACACACACACACACACACACACACACACATATACCACTTCCTTCCTTCTTTTCCACTCACCTCTCTAAAGGTCAGCACTAATGTCTCAAAAACGAACATGATCTGAAACTCTCTCTCTTATTTTGCTAGTGTTTTAAGTCGAGCTTAATGTTTTAATTCTAGAAACCGTACTGGCTTTACTGTTTCTATAAATGGTGAAAAGTGTGTGGACATAGGATCGGTATGGGTTTTTTCTTGAAACCGCCACTTTTTTGGGAAAGATTTTACAGATTTTTGTGGAGATTCATTAAGTCACAAGCAGTAGAGTGAAGAGGCCTGGGGTGCAGTCAGCGCTCAGGTTCATCCCAAAAGCTCTACAGCAGAAGATCTTCCGCTCCAACCCATGTAAAGCATATCTTCTATAATGGAGATTGCTTTGTGCACATCAGCATTGCCATGTTCGGATAGGTTCGGGTTTCCTAATTGTGTGGCTCGATTTCGGTATAGAGCGACATACGGATGGAGAGATCAGATGTCCAATTACTTTTGGCTGTACTGTGTATGATTAGATCATATTTAAATCTTCTAATAATGTTCGCTTTCAAGTCAAATTTTTTACTAGCACTGTGGTGTTCATGGTGGTACTGCATGCTTGTTTGCATGAAAGGGGGACGAGCTGATTGGACGGATGAAAAGTCGACTATTTTGAATCATGCTAATCTGATGACTAAAAAAGGGTGTTGTATATTTTTTATCTACGGTCCACTCAACTTCACAGGTGAATCCTAGAGCGAAAGCAGCCTTCGGTTTTAAAAGATCCAAGGGGCCTGGCTTATTTGATTGACACCGTATTTTCTCCATCCCACACATAATGAGAGAAAACCAAAATAAACACAGACTCCATGCTGTTTTATTATTTATATTGTAGTGTTTATAGTATTAAACAGTTATCTGGAAGTGTATTCGCTCAGCGAAGCCGCTTCTGGGACGTCACGTTTAAAAGCCTGCGTTGATTCAGTGGTAGTGAAGTGCACACTGCACTTTAGAAGGACAAGACCACCTGTGTTCTCCAGAACAAGTAAGCACTTTATTGATCCACTCTGAGGAAAGAGAAGCAGTCAGAGGGACTGAAGAGCTTTTTTCTATCTGGTCTGTAGGTATGTCAGGGGCTGGAAATGCCTGTGATTACGTCAGTAGTGGTGAAACCGGGAGCAGAGAAAGAAGGATAGATGTGATAATAGTGATGTTTAGACTTCTCTGATAGCCTGATACTACAATTACAATCGTTCAGATTTTTTTTTTCTTCCCCTTATTAATCTACACCCAGTCCGCTATAACCGATGCTCCCCAATCCAGCTGTGTAAAAGCTTGTGTCCTACTCAGACTCCAGGCTGTTTGTGTCCCAATACATTTGTCCATATAGAGTGTGTGTGTGTGTGTGTGTGTGTGTGTATGTGCTTATGGATATTTGTGTTCATCAGCCACAAGGGTGTTATGAAAGGCAGGTACTGATGTAGGTGAGGAGACCAGGGGTGCAGTCAGCATTCACATTCATCCCAAAGGTGTTCAGTAGGGATGAGATCAGAGCTCTATAGCAGCAAGATCTTCCTCTCCAACGCATGTTAACCAGATCTCCAAGGAGCTCACTTTGTGCACAGGGGCATCACCATGCTGGAACAGGTTTGAATTCCAAGTACAAGTGAACACAAACTTTTATTATAGCGCCATCTAAAGACCTCCTGTTCAATTGAGTGCCTCCAGATTTTTGGTAACAGTTTGGAAAAGAAACACATATAGCAGGAAAGGTCAGGTGTCCCAATACTTTTGGCAACATAGTGTATGTGTGTGTGTACACACTATGTGGTTGTTGATTTTAAGAGGGGGGGCATCAACCACAATTCCACTGATTTGCTCAAGATTTTTTGTTTCTTTGTTTGCTTCTCCGCCTATGCAATATAGAGACGTCTGGCGTTTCAAGGCGTAGACACGTGATTTTTGGGAAACGGTGTAGACGGAGAGTGTTTTCTGAATGCAGTTTTCAGATGTTTCCGGGTTAATCAGGATAAATGGTGAGATGGACGATGGCCCTCTGCAGTTCTGACTCGGATGTGAGTCAGCCGGAGGGGAAACGAGGGATTCCGTAGTGAGGAAAAAAAGCGGGAACATTGTTGAATGAATTAGAGCGTCAGCAGAACAAACAGTACAGAGACACTCAGACATCAGACGGAGACGTTCCACTGACTCCAAGACGTCTGAGCTTCATACTTTGATGTATTTGGCAGACGCTTGTATCCAGAGCTGTTTACATTTATCTCAAAAGTACAACTGAGGGGCCATGCTCAGGGGCCCAGGAGTGGTAGCTTGGTGTGGCTGGGATTTGAACTCATGACATTCAGATCCAAAGTCCAATTATTTAAAATACCACCTCCTCCATTGAATTAATATTGAAATTTTAAGGCTCTGGGTTACTGATCCAAAGATCGTGGGTTCAAGGCTCGTATGGCCAAGCTGTTACTTTTGGGGCCCTTGAGCATGGCCCTTAACCCTCTGTGCTCCAGTGCATGTGCATGCAAGTACAAATATAAAGCACCTTTTTAATACATTAAATTAAATTAATTTTTTATACAGATTTTATACAGTGTATTAAATTACTGTAAACTTTTATCCTTTTTAAATGACCAAATTTCATTATTACATTTTATACTTTTTATCAAACCAAAGTTGTATAAAAAAAATATATATTTTTATAATTTGTACATTACATATACTTGCCATTTTTTTTCAGTGCTATTATTAATCCCTTTTCACACAGAAGCCTTGAGAAACTACTACAGGAGAAAATCCTCATAATCTGGCTGTTTATTTATTATTATTATTATTATTATTATCATTATTATTAAGTATATAAAAAGCCGTGAAATATCCAGTTAAATTCCAGCGAGGCGATCGTTCAGTGCAGTTCTTGGTATAGCAGAAGTTGTTTATTTGATCTTCTGAGAAGTTCTCCATCTGGTACAGAAGTGAAAACAGCTGCATCGTCAGGCATTTCTCAGTTTGCTGCAGATTTAGAAGCGGAAGAGGTCGAGCCGGGAGTCTGACGTCACAAATACATATAAAGGGTACAGATGTAAAGGGTTCAACGTGTGTTTACCTGCTCCTTTGTCTGTTCATGTGTCAGTCAGTCTGTCTATCACCGTCTTTGTCTATCCGTCTGTTTATCTATTTATTCATTTGTTTATCAGTCTGTCTACTCCACTGTCTGCCTGCCTATCTATCTATCTATCTATCTATCTATCTATCTATCTATCTATCTATCTATCTATCTATCTATCTATCTATCTATCTATCTATCTATCTATCTATCTATCTATCTATCTATCGTCTACTCCTTTGTCTATCCATCTGGTCATATGCCTCTATCTGTCTACCCCTCTGTCAGTCTATCTATCTATCTGCCTACCCTTGACTGTCTGTGCATCCATCTGTGTATCTGTCTATCCATCTATCCATCTGTCTAACCCTCTGTCAGTCTGTCTATCCATCCACCTACCCGGCTCTCTGCCCATCCACCCCATATCTGTCTGTCTGTCTGTCTGTCTGTAAATATATCTGTCTACCGCTCTGTCTGTCCATCTATCTATCTGTCTTATTTATTTCTGTCTGTCTGCCTACCCCTCTGTAAGTCTGTCTATCCATCTGTCTACCCCTCTGTCAGTCTTTCTACCTGTGTGCCTACCTACTTGTCTGTCTGTCTGTCCATCCATCTGTGTATCTGTCTATCTGTCTACCCCTTTGTCAGTCTGCCTACTCCTCTCTGTCTAATTGTCTATCCTGCCTGTCTGTCTATCCCTGATTCCTGTCTTTGTTCAGACATGCACAATGTTTTGTAGAACATTATTAATAGATTAGATTTAACCCTAGAGTTATGTAAGGAATAAAGCTCGGTGAATTTCCTGCATGAGTCGGTGCTGAAGAACGCCCGAGGTAGAGCCGAGCACATTAGAATGGTGTCAGGTCTCACACATGGCTGTGGATTATCACCTTATACCTTGGGCATGTCCCAGCTCTGACGCACAGACACGTTAAAGCTGACTTTAATGTTTAAAGAGGAAAACTGACCGAACGGATCAAAACGACACTTTGTAAACGTTTTGTCTGTCATCCGATCTCTGTTTTTATGGGGGGGAAAACATCATTTGTACGTGTCTGGGAGGCTAACCCTTTCCTTACAGGATGATGATGATGATGATGATAATGATGAGGATGTCCATGTCAAATGTCAACATCTCTTCTTCAAGGTGGATGTAGCTCAGCCGGAAACCCCGCTCACCCCCATGACCCCAATGACCCCCACCACCCCCGTGTTCCCGACCCCGTCCTCCAGAAACGAGGTAACCGGAGTGGCGTGCAGCATGACGCCGTGCATGGAGGCTCATTTTAGTGTCAATGCTGCACCCTAAACTCCTCCCTCTGCTCCTGAATAACACATCTCTCTCTCACACACACACTCAATCAAACCCGATCAGCACTGTTCACACCGATCTCTCTGTCTGATGAAATGAAACCGATTTGCCCATCTGCAATGTATCGCCAGTGAATCTTGTGTGTCCTGTTGATCTCCCGAGGCAGTTTTACCCCCTGGGGCATGTTTGAGGCAGGTCTCGGAGATCGTGTACAGTTGGATGATAGAAGTGATCTCATGAAACATGATATTTGAGGTTAACTGGTGCTGGAAACAAGCAAAACACACCCACACCGTATACATTCCCAGCATGATGAATACCCCCAGTCCTGGTGCATGGCATGTGAGGGGTGGTTTTCTTTTTTGGTCTGTTGATTGATGAGATCTAGTTTCCGGTGAGCTCTTATCATATGGAAACCAGTCCTTTGTTTCACAAAATAGTGTGTGTGTGTTTCTTCCTACAGTAGCTCAGAGACCTGTCAGCCTTTCTCCTCTCTTTTTAGCTTCATTATCAGTGTCCTCTTCCTCAAATTCACATTTCATTTGTCACATAAACATTCAAACAGAGTACGACACAGAATATAAAAATAAAGTATATTATATATATTTTGGAGTGTGTGTGTGTGTGTGTGTGTGTGTGTGTGTGTGTGTGAGAATATATATCTCACGGCACCATCCTTTCATTTCTTCTTTTTAATGGAGGTTGATCTCAGAATAGCCTGTGTGTGTGTGTGTGTGTGTGTGTGTGTGTGTGTGTGTGTGTGTGTGTGTGTGTGTGTGTGTGTGTGTGTGTGTGTGTGTGTGTGTGTGTGTGTGATGTCCATGTGAATGGGTAAAAGGGTTACAGGAAGCTTCAGGTTTGTACTGAAAAACAAGACGTCATGAATATCAGCTCTGTGATGCAGCTCAGCTCCTTGTAGAGCAACTTAATGTTGTTTTAGTGCATGGGAGACACATGAAACTGAACACACACACACACACAAACACACACACACACATACACACACACACACACATAAATGTGCAGCAAGGACAGGCAATTTCAGAAAGTAAATTGTTATTATTATTATTTTTTATTTTTTTTTTAAACTCCACAGTTTGAGGAGGCTGATTTTATTTTTTTGCTTCATCAGTTGATTAAATCTGATCCGATGATGATGATGATGATGATGATGATGATGAGCTACAGTGAGGTTGATAAACATGGATATATAATATCAGCTAATTATACTGCACAGTATCTGTCTATCAGTCTGTCTATTAATATGCCTATCTGTCTACCCTTTTGTCTGTCTTTTCCCTGTCTGTCAATCTAACCTTCTTTCTGTCTGGTCATCTGTCTGTTTGTCTGTTTATCTATAACTGTCTCTCTCTATCTGTCTTAAACCTCTGTCTGTTTATTCATCTGTCTATTTGTCTACCCCTTTGTCTGTCTGTCTACCCTTTGTCTATCTGTCTATCTGCCTTTCTGTCTGTCTCTGTCTGTCTATTTATTTATCCTCTTTGTCCATTCATTCATCAATCTGTCTCTATAAATGTCTTCATGTATTTATATTTTTGTCTGTCTATGCGTCTGTAGTATCTGTTTTGGTCTGTTTGTCGCCTGTCTGTCTTCTGTCTGTTTGTCTTTGCTTGTTTTTGTTTCTCTCTCTCTCTCTCTCTCTCTCTCTCTCTCTCTCTCTCTCTCTCTCTCTCTCTCTCTCTCTTTCTATTGTGAACAAATTGTAAATTTCTATAGTACTGGAATCACGTGTAGTAGTTTAATGAACTGTTTTTTAACAGGAACCTTTTGTGTGTGTGTGTTTGTGTGTGTTTTCTGTTCATTAACTCATCACTATGACCATGTGCACTCTTTCTGACAGACGAGTAATGGCAGTGACCCGTGGGCCGTGTTTGACAGTAACGCCTCTGGGGGCTTCTCCAATAACTGGGCGGCGCAACCTGAGGGCACAGAGACTGGGCAGAGCAGCGGTAACGCCTGGGGGTCTGGAGGACATGGCCACCCGCACGCCTACCCAGGCCCAGGTAACACACACACACACACACACACACACATTCTAACGACAGTTAGAATGACTTGATTTACACACTTCCACATCGTACAGTAGGAACGGGTGATGTTTCAGTACAGGAGCAATGCAGCATCTGAGAAATCCTTTCACCATCTCACCCATCTGTACACATCTGTACACATCTGTACACTACAGGGACAAGAGTATTGAGACGTCTGATTTTCCCACATCTAAGAAGAAATAAAAAAAAAGCCAAAAGTGAAATGAGAATGTAAGCGAGAGAAAGTGTGAAAGTCCAATGAGAATGTAAGGAAAAGTCGGATGAGTGTTGGAAAAAAAGGAAAGAACGTCAAATAAAGAAAGAAAAAAGTCAAACGAGAATGTGAGGGGGAAAAAGTAAAGAGAAAGAAAGAAAGAGATAAGTGGAATGAAAAATAATAAGAATGAAAGAAAGTTAGATGAGCATGTAAGAAAAAGAAAGAAAGTCAAATGAGAAATGAGTTTTGAAAGAAAGATAATAAGAATGAAAGAAAGTAGGATTAGCATGAAAGAAAAAGAAAGAAAAAGTCAAATGAGAAATGAGTGTCCAAAGAAAGAAAGAGAGAGAAAGAAAGAAAGAAAGAAGTAAAATGAAAAATAATAAGAATGAAAAAAAGTTAGATGAGCATGTAATAAAAAGAAAAAGTCAAATGAGAAATAAGAGTGTCGAAAGAAAGAAAGAAAGAAAAATAATAAGAATGAAAGAAAGTAGGATTAGCATGAAAGAAAAAGCCAAATGAGAAATAAGAGTGGCAAAAGAAAGAAAGAAAGAAAGAAAGAAAGACTGAATCATGGCTGAGGTGCTGGTGATGAGGAGTGATGAGCAGTAAGCAGATTAAAATCATTGTTTGTCAAAAGCAGATGTTTCATGGGGTTTCCCCATATTGGTCGGTCACACACACACACACACACACACACACACACAGAAATCGGATGGCTTTTTAAAAATATTTTTGGAATATTTTTAGTTATTACATTTCTTTAAAGGTTTGCATTCTTTTGTTAAACAAACGAGAAAATCAAATGATTGAGTGTAGTTCAGAAAAAGGAAGAGAAAAAAAAAAGGAAAAAGAAAAAACAATTAGTATTGCAGATTTCTCAAAATCCGAATTATTCAGAGTTACACAGGAAATTTTAAAGCTTTATTGCCACCTGTTAGAAAACTCAACCTCCATCGTCATGTGATTGTTACCCTTAGTGGTGGTGGTGGTGGTGGGGGTCCTCAGAAATTCCACTGGGTTTTTTTTTTTTTTTTTTTTTTTTTTATGTTTTGCTGTGTGCAAGTTTCCATAAAGCGATTAAAGCAGTGTGTTTGTCTTTCAGTATTCCACTATCTTTTTACGCACTTGTTTACAGATTGGAGAGCCTCTGCCCCTCCTTTCCTCTTTAAGACCTCCCTTTTATAGCTAATCATGTCACAGACCTGATGTCAGTAAGTTGTTGGATGTTCTTCCAGCTGATTATTTTCAAAATTTCTGTATTTTTCAGCCCAGTGTTGCCTTAGTGCCAACTTTTCTGAGACCTGTAGCAGACTTCACATTTGAAATGTGTACAATTTCTCATTTTAAACATTTCTGTTCTATTGTGAAGAAAATATTGGCTCATGTGATTTAAAAGTCTTTTACTTTTCATTTTATTAAAATAAAAAAAAAACTTCCAACATTTCCGGAATTCGAGTTGTAATCCTGTCCATGTTCAGAGTAAATCTCATAAGAATTAGGAATGAATCCAGTTTGCCTGTAAAGAGCCAACAAACCTGATCGTGAAGGCAGACATGAGGCTGTATCTCAGAAATGACTTTGCACACTTCTCCAATTTCAAGGTTTGTCCAATCTCTGAACCGGACACTCTGCTGCCCATTTGTCCTTTTAAAACGTTCTTCATTCGGTTGGAGAATTTCACCACTGTCTAAGATCATCAACAGATCTGAACATTGTCATGAGTAAAACTATTACTTACTGTTACAGCAGTTTTACTCCGTTTTCCTGTGATTGATTGGGCAGCAGAATTTACGGCTTGTCAAAGCTGAAAGATAGTTAGGAGAGGGGGGGGGGGGGGGGGGGGAGAGAGAGAGAGAGAGAGGAAAGAAAGAAAGAGACAAATGAGAGAAAAAGTTTGTTAAGAATGTAATAAAGAATTAAAATCAAATGAGATTTAAAAAAGGAAAGAACATCAAAAAATGAGAGAGAGAGAAAGAAAGAAAAAAAGAAAGAAAGAAAGAGAGAGAGTGACAAATGAGAATGCAAGAAAGAAAGAGACAAATGAGAGAAAAAGTTTAAGAATGTAATAAAGAATTAAAATCAAATGAAAATTAAAAAAGAAAAGAACATAATTTTGAAAGAGAGAGAAAGAAAGAAAGAAAAAGAAAGAAAGAAAGAAAGAAAGAAAGAAAGAGAATGTTTGTTGAGAATGCAAGAAAAAAAAGTTTGTTGAGAATGTAAAGAATTAAAATCAGATGACATTTAAAAAAGGAAAGAACATAAAAATAAGAAAGAAAGAAGAGTCAAATCTAAGAAAGAATTAAAATCAAATAAGAAGGTAAAAAAGTGAAAGAAATCAGGGAAAGAAAGGGTCGATTGAGAATATAAAAAAAGAAAGTCAAGTAAGAATGAAAGGAAGAATTAGTCAAATGAGAATGTAAAAAATAAAAAAGGAAAGAACATCAAAGAAAGAGTGAAGGAACCAGGGTGCCTCGCTCCCTAAAAAATTCCGCTTGCATCTGTAATTAGGATCGTCGTTCTCTTTAATGAAATAACATCATTTCCTTTTCAGTGGTTCAGAAGTGTGTTTTTTGGTCTACATTGTTTGTATGGATTTCCTTTCAATTAAACATCTTTTTCTCCTTTCTTTTCTCCTGAAGATATTTATCCGTATCCGTACCTAATCGATTACACAGGTACACCATGAGGTGTTTAGAACTTCTCTAACAGCTGCATGGGATGAACTGAGCTCCAAACTCACAAGCATGGGTCATGCTGTCGGATAACGGCACAGTTTAATCATGTTGAATTCATTTAAGACGTAATAACGTGTCTACAGGGCAGTGGTCGCTCACTGGTTTCTGATCTGAAGGTTAGTAGTTCAAATCCCAGTCACTTATGGGCCCCTTGAGCAAGACCCTTAGGGCCCTGGATAAGAGCATCTGTCAAGTGGTGTAGATGTAAAAATATTTAAAGGGGTCTGGTAGCTCTTACTTCTGATCAGAAAGTTGTGAGTTCAAATCCCAGCACTACAAACTGCCATTGCTGGGCCCCTGAGCAAGGCCCTTAACCCTCAAGTGCTCAGTCTTTGTATGTACAAATTGGATCACTGTTTAAAAAAAAAAAAAGGAAGGGTGTATACCAAATATCCCAGAGTTTTATATCCTAGTGTAAGAGGGGTCGACTGATACTGTGGGACAAATTTACAGGATTATTTAAACGTACTCGTCGCTATAGTAACGCCTTATGCTTTGGACCTGTAATCTGAGGCTAATAAGAAATGGATTGAGGGAGGGGTTTCTTCAACTCAACGCATATTAAAACTTTGTATAAGGGTTTTTTTTTTCACGTTTCTGGAGGGAGTCTCCAGTTTCAGTGCTTCAGTGTTCAGCTTTCCGACATTGTCAAGACAATAGGTTTTTTTTTTCCTGTATGAGAATGTAAAAAAAAAAAAAAAAAAAGGAATAGAACATCAGAAAAGAAAGTCAAATAAAAAAGGAAGAAAGAAAGTCATATGAGAATTAAAGAAAACCAAAGAAAAGAACATAAAAAAAGAAAGAAATTTGAATGAGAATCTTAGAAAGAAAGAAAGAAAGAAAGAAAGAAAGAAAGAAAGAAGTCATATGGAAAAGAAAGTCGAATGAGAATGTTGGAGAGAGAGAAAGAAAGGAAAGTCATGGAAAAGAAAGAAAAGTTGAATTAGAATGTGGGGGGGGAGAGAGAAAAAGGAAAGTCATATGGAAGAGAAAGAAAAGAAAGTCGAATGAGAATGTAATAAAGAATGAAGGGGAAAGTTCAATAAAAATTTGAGAGAGAGAGAGAGAGAGAGAGAGAGAGAGAGAGAGAGAAAGAATGATAAGGGCATCTGCCAAATGCTGTAAATCTCTCTCGCTCGCTCTCTCTCTCTCTCTCGCATTTTCTCTGCTCGTTTTATCTCCTTTGTTGGTCACTGAAACATAAAACACTCATCAACAGAAACTACATAGAGGTGTTTAATCCTTACTATTTACTTCTTTCTGGCTCCGCCTTTCATTCCCAAGCAGGCGCGCTACCACGCCCCCTGCTGGGCGATATTGAATTATTTCCCTTTAAATATTAGCACTTGTGATATTCTTTTCTCAGTGTAAGAGAAATAAAACACGTCAGGAACGTTCTAGAGAAAATATGAACGGTTATCTTTCAGCATTGAGCTACTGATTTGGTTCTCTTCAAGAGCAGTTCACTGGAAGCCATATTTAATGTGAAGTTACAGGAAAAATCTGTACAGTAAATGAATGTGTCAGATGCTCTCTGCTGTATGTCACATGACTATAGTTATAGATTTATCATTAGGGGGCCAAGCACCGAAGTTCTGTAGGTGTTTTATTGTTATTCTACCTTTTCTTCTTCTTCGTTATTGTTGTAGTCATCGTCCTCTTTTTTGTCTATAGAACGTCATTTGTTTTCAAATTCATTTTGGAAGTATTTCACAAACCGAGAGTTTCAATTGGTTTAATTTTTATACCTTTATATATAAACGATGGTTATCATATTCACAGATAATCAGTCGAACCCCCCCCCCCTCCCCCCCTACAATACTAACAGACGTTTACTTCTGAATGAACGTGTGTGTGCAGGTTTGCGTTATCAATATATTCAAATTTTACGTATTGAAAAATGGTGCGTAACGCGTTAATGTGGTCGAAGGTGGCGACGATGACGAGTGGGACGACGAATGGGACGACAGGAAGTCCTCGGGCGGGTACGGAGAAAGCGAAACGGCCGGTGACGGCACCATCAACCGAGGAGGAGCTCACGGGTCCTCCATGAAAATCACCCTCAACAAGTAAGAAGTCCCATATTTACCATAGAACCCGTTTGCAGAACTTCAGCTGAAATGAATGGATTATACTGTAAAAGTTCTGTATAATCGATCGTTTTTTCCGCACCGTGTGCAGATTCCCGGGATTCTCCAAATCAGGTCCTGAGCTGTACCTCCTGCATAAACAAGGCTCCAAAGGACCCAAGCTGTCTGTCTATGTAAGCTAAAGATCTTTATAATCCTTTCCGATTAATGTGAAATGTCGCTCTGCCATAGACATTCCCATAGTAACAGCTCAATCACAAATACAGTCAACTGCGTGAATTATAATACATTATTACCCGTGCACAGTACGTCATTCGGTGAAATTCTTGCTTGCCATGGGTTGGTAGTGGAAGATCTCCTGCTACAGAGCTCCAACCCTATTGAACACCTATGGGATAAATAAGAACTCTGACTACACACCAGGCCTCCTCACCTCCAGGAAATGGAGACCACAGACTTTTGAACTTTGCTCCTTTTAGAGAAGTACAGTATATGAACCAATGGATTGGACAATGAAAACCGGCATCAGAATTTGGACATCATTAATACCAAAGACATCCACACTAGGAAAGAACACGCCAAGAACACGCCAACAAATGGCAGCACAGGGCTGCACACACAGTCACAGGGAGCACCGAGCTTCATAAGGCAGTGTGCCTCCTGTGTATGTCGGGAGCTGTGCGACTGGTGCTGTTCTGGCCACAGAAACAACCTGATCGCACTTCCACACCCACCCTTCTCACCAGACAAGGTCTCCGTTTTCACACCATTGCGGAGATCCGGTGGTCAACGCGCTTAGAAAAGAAGACATTCAGAACATGTTCCAGAATTGGCAGGAACTTGCGCACAGTATTGCTTTTTTTGAAGGTGATGGTGTGAACACGTAGATAAATAAAGTACTTTTTTGTAAACAGAGCCAGTCTCACAATTGTTAGATACCACCTCGTATGTTATTATGTAGTCAACGAAACAACCCAGAACATGTTTTAGATTTTCGATCATCCGAAGCTTTGATGACAGATCAAACTTGTGGCATGTTGGAGAGTGATAAAGTACTGCATCGGACGACCTGGCCTCCACACTCACCCGATTTCAATCGATTGATATTTGAGAAGGAAGGAAGAGCAGCCAACAAGTACTCAATACCTCTGGAAGCTCCATTCCAGGTGACCAACGAATGAAGCTGACTGAGAGAACGCCATAAAATGTGCAAAGCCGTTAACAAACCAAAAGGTGGCTACTTTAGGCAATTTAAAGTATAAAACATATTCTGGGTTCTTTAATTCGATACACTGCGGCTTTTTGGTTCCAAACCCTACGGCATTAGACTTTCTAGTAACTTGTAGCCTCATTGTTTTTCCTTTCCATGACACAATCCTTCCTTTTTTTATCTAGTAGTTCAGTGACTCTCAGTATCAGAGAGTTCAGACTATCAGCAGTTCAGTGACTCACCATCAGTTATTCATTGACTATAGTGAAAGTAATAAAGGTATCTGAGGATGTAGGAATGTCAGTCTGGACCGAGATGGTCTGCTCTTCAACATTTCACAAAAACAAGTCGTGATAAAGGTCAGAATCTTCACAGAATGAAAGTGTGAGGCTCCTGGAGAAGTTTTTTTTTATTGTGGTATTTAGTGTGTGTGTTTGTGTTTGTGTGTGTGTGTGTGTGTGTGTGTGTGTGTGTGTGTGTGTGTTGCAGAGTGGGGAGGTCGGCCCGGTGTGGGAGTACATCGAGCCTCAGCTGGACTGTGTTGTAGCCGACCCCAAAAAGGGCACTAAAATGTACGGCCTGAAGAGCTACATTGAGTATCAGGTCTCCCCAAACGTAAGTCCTGCAGCACCAACCCTCTGACACGCTACAATCCAATAAGTATTTAACACTTCTACATCTTCACGCTGTTCTTACTCTCTGTCCTTTAAATAGACGACTAACAAACCAGTCAATCATCGATACAAGCACTTCGACTGGCTGTATGAGAGACTTTTGGAGAAGTTCGGGTCGGCCATCCCCATCCCCTGTCTACCTGACAAACAGGTCACAGGTAAAGCAGAAAAAACTCTGTGTCTGCATTCCTGTGTTTCTGTCTGTGTATGTGCATTTGTGTCTGTGTGTGTCTTTGTGTCTGCATACCTGTGTCTGACTGTGTGTGTGTGTCTGTTTGTATGTGCATTTGTGTCTGTGTGTGCCTGCATACCTGTGTCTGACTGTGTGTGTGTGTGTGTGTCTGACTGTGTGTCTGACTGTGTGTCTGACTGTGTGTGTGTGTCTGACTGTGTGTCTGACTGTGTGTCTGACTGTGTGTCTGACTGTGTGTCTGACTGTGTGTGTGTCTGACTGTGTGTCTGACTGTGTGTGTGTCTGACTGTGTGTCTGACTGTGTGTCTGACTGTGTGTGTGTGTGTGTGTCTGACTGTGTGTCTGACTGTGTGTGTGTGTGTGTGTGTCTGACTGTGTGTCTGACTGTGTGTGTGTGTGTGTCTGACTGTGTGTCTGACTGTGTGTCTGACTGTGTGTCTGACTGTGTGTGTGTGTGTATGTGTGTGTCTGAGTGTGTGTGTCTGACTGTGTGTGTGTGTGTGTCTGACTGTGTCTCTGACTGTGTGTGTGTGTGTGTGTGTCTGACTGTGTGTGTGTGTGTCTGACTGTGTGTGTGTGTCTGACTGTGTGTGTGTGTGTCTGACTGTGTGTGTGTGTGTCTGACTGTGTGTGTGTGTCTGACTGTGTGTGTGTGTCTGACTGTGTGTGTGTGTGTGTGTCTGACTGTGTGTGTGTGTGTGTGTCTGACTGTGTGTGTGTGTGTGTGTCTGACTGTGTGTGTGTGTGTGTGTCTGACTGTGTGTGTGTGTGTGTGTCTGACTGTGTGTGTGTCTGACTTTGTGTGTGTCTGACTTTGTGCCTGCACACCACCTGTGTGTGTGTGCCTGCACACCACCTGTGTGTGTGTGTGTGTGTGTGTGTGTGTGTGTGTGTGTGTGTGTGTGTGTGTGTGTGTGTGTGTGTGTGTGTGCCTGCACACCACCTGTGTGTGTGTGTCTGTGTCTGTGTGTGTGTGTGTGTGTGTGTGTGTGTGTGTGTGTGTGTGTGTGTGTGTGTGTGTGTGTGTGTGTGCCTGCACACCACCTGTGTGTGTCTGTCTGTTTGTCTGTAGGCATGCCTGCATACCTTTGTGTGTGTCTCTCTCTGTCTGTCTGTCTGTCTGTCTGTCTGTCTGTCTGTCTGTCTGTACGACTGTGTGTGTCTTTGTCTGTCTGTGTGTGTTCAGAATACCACACTTGTGATCATGTGGTGTTGTGTAGAGCAGCAGCTCGGGCAATAGTGGAACTACACATCACACATTTATATATTTATATATGTGCTTGTTGTTTTATGTGGTCGTTTCTATAGCAACAGCTCACACAGGATCACTAACACAGCTTTGACCACAGATGTCCATGATCAGTAATAATCTAAATCGTCATGTCGTGGTGTGTAGCTGGAAGTTTCTGTTTGTGTCTCAGGACGTTTTGAGGAGGAGTTCATTAAGATGCGTATGGAGAGACTTCAGGCCTGGATGTCCAGGATGTGCCGGCATCCTGTCATCTCCACCAGCGAGGTCTTCCAGCTCTTTCTCACCTACAAAGATGAAAAGGTATGGAGTGGAAAAGAATGTACAGATTGTAGGTTTGTTTTAGTAAGGATGTATGAACGGATTGATCATGTGACACAGGACTGGAAAACGGGGAAAAGAAAAGCAGAGAAGGACGAGACGGTCGGGGTGATGATCTTCTCCACGATAGAGCCTGAGGGACTGCCAGACCTGGATCTCATTGAGGTGTAAGTGAAAGATTCAGCAAAATAGCAACTATTGGAACTGTTTCTTACTTCTGTGAGAGCTTTAGGGTCTTCAGTTTCACTCAGATTCACATCCTCACTATTGATCCATGAACAATGTGGGGGGTTTTGAATAAGGAAAATATATTGTGATTTAACTAATAGTAATGATGTACAGGTAGATGCTGATTAGAAGGTAGTTTTGTCCTTGTTAAGGGAATCACGGGGGTTGAATACTTCGGGAAGCAGGATATTTTGGGGGATAATTGTTCAGGGGTGTAAATATTTTTGCAGGACACTGTGTGTATATTCTGGTATTTAGACCATATTCACTTATTTCAATTTTATTTAATTTTTTTCCCCTTAATATTTCACTCAGTACCCGATAATGACAAAGAGAAAACTGAATTTTTTGTAGGGGTCTGAATACTTTCTGAATGCACTGTATGCACAACCCCAGTTCCAAAAAAAAAGTTGGAACACTGTGTAAAATGTAAATAAAAACAGAACGCACTGATTTGCAAATCTCATAAACTCGTATTTTAGTCACATTAAAACACAGAACATATAAAATGTTTAAACTGAAGAAACGGATCAACAAAAGGTCATTTTAAATTTGATGGCTGCAACAGGTTTCAAAAAAGTCAGAACAGAGCAACAAAAATCATTTTATATTTATCTATATCTATATATATCTATATATATCTATATATATATATGTGTGTGTACACATCAAGGGTCGGCTCTAAGCCCTTTCTTGTTTGCAGGATTGATGGACAGGTTGAAGGACAAGGTCAGACAGGAGTCTCTGTGGACTATAATGTTTGCGGATGATATTGTGATTTGTGGTGAGAAAAGGGAGCAGGTTGAGAAGAGCCTGGAGAGGTGAAGGTACACACTGGAGAGAAGGGGAATGAAAGACAGTAGGAGAAAGACAGAGTACATGTGTGTGAATGAGAGGGAGGGAAGTGGAGTGGGTGGAGAAGAGTGATAGCAGGAGTGATTTGTGATAGAAGAGTATCTGTGAGAGTGAAAGGGAAAGTTTTATAAGACTGTGGTGAGACCTGAGATGATGTATGGTTTAGACAGGAGGTGGAGCTGGAGGTAGCAGAGCTGAAGATGTTAAGATGTTCTTTGGAAGTGATGAGGATGGACAGGATTAGAAACGAGTTTATTAGAGGAACAGCGCATGTAGGACGTTTTGGAAACAAGGTAAGGGAGGTGAGATTGAGATGGTTTGGACATGTGCAGAGGAGGGACATGGGGTATATCAGTAGGAGGATGGAGCCACCAGGCAGAAAGAAAAGAGGAAGACCAAAGAGGAGGTTTAAGGATGTGGTGAGGGAAGACATGCAGGTAGTTGGTTTGAAAGAGGCAGATGTAGAGGACAGAGGGGTATGGAGACGGATGATCCGCTGTGGCGCCCCCTAATGGGAGCAGCCGAAAGATAATATGTAAATGTACTATTCTTGTGTATATATATTATAATGCAGTATATTTTTATACTTGTAGTATATAGCTATACTTTTATTTATTCATATATTGTTCTTATTTACATGTTGGATAGCCGTAAAAAGCGTTTCACTAGATGTCGTGCTCCGTATGAGTGTGTATGTGACAAATAACTTTTGATTTGATTTAAATTTTTGATTTTCAGCGAGCAGAAGTGCGAGCAGTTCAGTCGTTTCACCAAGGCGATGGATGATGGAGTGAAAGACCTTCTGAATGTTGGAAATGAGCACTGGAAGCGCTGCACAGGACGTGAGTCAGAACCATCTAGATTTTTTGTGTGTTTTTATATATATATATATATATATATATATATATTTTTTTTTTACATTGAAATATCTGTATTCCTTTAACAGCTCTGCCGAAGGAGTATCAGCGGATTGGGAAAGCCTTCCAGAACCTGTCATCTGTCTTCAACAGCAGTGGATATGAAGGTCCGGTTTGCTCGGTTGCTCCCAGTCCTTGTTTTAAAGACTCTGTGGGTTCGGGTTAAACCATAATGACAGTGCATGGCAGGGATAAGTGTTTTAGTGTGTGGTTTTGGTGTTTCCTGCAGGAGAATCTACGCTCACTGATGCTCTCACAGCAGCTGGGAAGACCTACGAGGAGATCGCGCAGATGGTCGCTGAGCAGGTATCAGTACAGGCTTAAGAAGAGATTGATATTTGACACCTTCTAACTCTAGATTAGTTTAATATATTGTTCTGCACCATACGGACAAATGAGCATCACTTTTCAAGAGACAAATCGGCTATTATTACTATCATTATGACATTTATTTTCATAGTCATTGCTATTGAAATTTAAATATTTACTTATGCATGCGCATATGATTAGTGGGTGAATCTAACAAATAATTAGGCTACGTTTATAACTTGAGGTTGACTGATAACTCGGTTGGATCGTACTTTCTGATAACCGATTAATCAACAAAATAAATACTGGATCAAAAAAAGGAAAAATTAAAATTGTAAAATTGTGCTAAACTTTATTACAAAAAAGTACTGAATCATGAAAATGTGCTAAAGGAAATAAATATTAATAAATAGAATTATAAAATTAATAGAAGATAAATATAGCGAACGCCATGCAGCGCTCAGTCTCTCGTGTAAAAACAAACAGCACGTGGTGTCAGTGATTCGCCGCTAGAGGCCACTCTCGTAAGGACAGCGAACCGGAAAAACTATCGGTGTGGATTTTTGCCGATATTACAGCAATCAACTATCGGTGCCCCGACTTCTATTAATAACTAACCAAATTTTTTTTTTGAAAGCCGACCTTTATTATCAAATACAGATATATGTGTTAAAACATATACTGAAAATTACATTTTCAAAATATATCTCTGGTATTGTTTACGAGCCGTTCTAAATGTGGGTGAGGTCCATAATTTAGGGATCCCTACATAAAAGCACTACAGATGCTGTTTGCATCTGTAAAGTCTTTTTCGAGGGCTACCTTAACGGAATTCAGATGTTGAGAATCTTGTAGCTGTATAGAGAAATAATCATTGGTTATTGTTTCTCACAGCCATTTTTAAACCGAGATTTTTAACAAATGGGAAGTGCGAAAGTGACTTGTGTGGAATGTGTGTATAATAACCTCAGGCTTGCGTGTTCTTCATTTTCAGCCAAAAAAAGATCTTCACTTCCTCATGGAGACCAACAACGAGTACAAAGGACTTCTGGGATGCTTTCCCGACACCATCGGAGTTCACAAGGTACTTCGATTATAGAATCGGCATGAATTGAACGACAAAAATGTTACTCAGATCAGAGTTGCGTCTTAAAGCGTTCTGTTTGCCTTCCTGCAGGTCGCCATAGAGAAAGTAAAAGAAGCAGACAAACTGGTCGCCACCAGTAAAATCACCCCCGGGGAAAAGGTCACGATGGCCAAGCGAGCCAGCACCATGTCTTACGCATTACAGGGTACGCACATGTAGCTCTCTTCTAATAAAGTTTATATGCGGTCTAACATATGTAAACTATTTAATTGCATTTCTTCATTCGTTTAATTTTAATTAGTGCCAATTTAATTAATTACTCGGGTTAATCAATATAAAAAGTGTACTGCATTCATTAGATTTATTCCATTTAATTTTTAGTAAATATTATTCAATATTATTTAACCAAGCAGGCATTTTATTTTAAATTGTTTTAAAAATGTGAACTGTTCAAATGTTGATCACAAATTTTGTTGATAATAAACTGCATTAATAAATTTTTTTTACCATATTTACAAATTCTTTTTATTTAAGCCTGCTTCATTTAAATTAATAATAAAAAATTAAATAAATCAAATTAATGCAATATACTTTATTATATCAATTAAATTTGCACAAATTTAATTGGTTTGTGTTTGTTGTTTTGCGTGTTTTTTTTAATGTAATATTAACACACAAGATCATTTATTTATTCATTCAACTTATATATATATATATATATATATATATATATATATAAATAAATAAATGTACACAGATGGTCCTCAAGTTATGATGGTTCAACTTGCGATTTTTCAGTCTTAGATGGTGTTGATGACAATAGCATATTAGTTTCAATATTTTGTTTCATGTGGCAGGCAAAAGTAACAAAAGTCACAAATTGGATCCCATAGTGGTGTCAGAGTTTTGTCACAGTCATACTGCCTTTTCTGATGATTGATGTGTGTGTGTAATGTGATGGACTGTAACCTGATTTCTGGGTGATTTTGGTTTCTGCAGCGGAGATGAACCATTTCCATAACAATCGTATCTACGACTACAACAGAGTGATGCAGCAGTACCTGGAGCAGCAAGTCAAATTTTATGAGACGGTAATGAGCTTTTACACTTTCTTACACTTTGTGTGTGTGTGTGTCTGTCTTTGTGTCTGTCTGGGTGGGCAGGTGTCTGGGAGTCTGTCTGTCTGGGTGTCCCGTCTTTCTTTCTATTTGTCTAGGTGGATGGGTGGGTGTCTGTTTTTCTATCTGTCTGTGTGGGTGTGTCTGACTTTGTGTCTATCTTGGTGGGAGTGTCTGACTGTGTGTCTTTCTGTATATCTGGAAGGTAGTGTCTGGGTGTCTGTCTGGATGGGTGGGTGTCTGTCTTTCTGTATATCTGGAAGGTAGTGTCTGAGTGTCTGTCTGTCTTTCTGTGTCTGTCTGGATGGGTGGGTGTCTGTCTTTCTGTATATCTGGAAGGTAGTGTCTGGGTGTCTGTCTGTCTGGATGGGTGGGTGTCTGTCTTTCTGTATATCTGGAAGGTAGTGTCTGGGTGTCTGTCTGTCTGGATGGGTGGGTGTCTGTCTTTCTGTATATCTGGAAGGTAGTGTCTGGGTGTCTGTCTGGATGGGTGGGTGTCTGTCTTTCTGTATATCTGGGAGGTAGTGTCTGAGTGTCTGTCTGTCTTTCTGTGTCTGTCTGGATGGGTGGGTGTCTGTCTTTCTGCATATCTGGGTGTCTGTCTGGATCGGTGTCTGTCTGTCTTTCTGTGTCTGTCTTGATGGGTGTCTGTCTGTCTGGATGGGTGGGTGTCTGTCTTTTTTATCTGTCTGTGTGTGAGTGAACTGAATCACTGTTTTGTATTTACAGATTGCTGAGAAGCTGAGACAGGCTCACAGCCAGTTTACTACCATGTAAAGATGAGGACTGCACTGAATCACACACACACACACAGGGTGCACCCTCTCTCTCTCTCTCTCTCTCTCTCTCATGTCTTTGTTCCTCTTTAACATCTCTTTTTGTCTTTGACCTCAGTGCCATAAAAAGATTGTTGATCTCAGACCAAAGGAGGTTTGTTCATATATAACTTCCTCTCCTCCGACGTGAAACATCCATCCGTCATTTTTTTACTTTCATTTTCTTCCCCAAGTCCCCCAAAGGAGTGAGAAGAAAGTAAAAAAGTGGCACAAACACTAGGTATTCTTTAGTACCATTTTAAAACAGTCGCTTTGCTGTGTGTTTCCCCAAACGCCGTTCGCTCCGGGGAGATCGTTATATTACACACTGGTATTTGTGCCACTCGGAGGATCAGTCTTTCTTTTTTTTTATATATATATATATATTTGTGTATCGAGTTTTAAACTTTTGATAGAAATAAATAAATAAAATTTATGTAAGTCACTATTGTCTATATATCGATCTAAAGAAAACAGATCCAAAAAAAAATGCTCGTTTTCAGCCAATCAGCGATCAGGATACGATTGCAGTGTATTATTTATACATTGGGCCTTTATAAGCATTTCTTACCACCATCAGATGAACAAATTAGTCTCGGAAAAATCACAGCTGGATGCTTTCCAGAAGAACCGTGTGCTTCATGAAAGTTGATCCTTTGAATCCTGAACTGTTTTATTTCTTAAAGTCGCAGCTTGAGAGTGAAAAATCCCTCTGGGGAACCGACTGAGCAAAAAAAAAAAAAAAAAGAGGATTGATATGCTAAGAGACACATATGATGCGAGTCTTCACAAGTGTTTAATGAAGCCTTATTGTAATAAATAACGTGACCAAAACATTCAAATTCGTTTTTATATTTCATTCTGTATTCAATTGAAACAGTTTCCTACAAATCCTTCATTTTATATCTACAGTTCTGAAAATAAACATCCCAGTGGCACAAATGTCCAAACCGATCCAGAAATAGCGACTTGTCTTACACGCTTTCTTTTTCCTACGATGTCTATGATGTTCGTTCTGAAATCCCTGAGGGTTTTTTCCTCTTCACTGTGCCTTTACGTGCTGAGCAACTTCAGCATGCGTCATATGCAATGCACTTTCTCTTCGCAGTGCCAAAATGCAACAAGCGATGTGTAATAACCTGTCTGTAATCTCACACACACACACACCTGTTTTCCAAGCATCTGAAGGAGGGCTGGTCCTTGTAGCACAGGGATGCTGTAATCCCACATCACATATGCTTTTCTTTTCTATTCCTCCTCCAAAGACTGCAGTGTCGTTTCCACTTCTTTTCCTCCTCACACGAGCGTATAATAAATAATATATACACGCATTCAGAGTAGCACAGAGAAGGAGGACATGTTTGAACTAGGTGTTGGTGATCCTTTGACATCAGAGTAAAGGGATTCCCTTTAGTGCAGCACTCACACCATCTCCATTCTTCCAGCTCGTACTGGTTCCACTGGATCGCCAACTCCTAGTTCTAAGATTTCCTCCCTCCCTGCACCACCCTTTATAAATATAACATATATACATGTTAACGAATGCATGTGCTTCAACTCATAGCGTAGTGTTGTGTGTATACCGATGTCCCGCAATGTTATCGGCACCGTGAACGACACAAAAAGCCACAAAAGTAATTCTGTTCTGATTAAATAAACTTTGATTTGTATTCTCTTAACGCGAGTGTGGTTTCCTTCATACACAGCGTTCCCGTTATTTAAATAGTGATCAGGCAGAACATTATGACCGCCTATCTAATGTTGCGTCGGTCCCCTTTTGCTCCTGAAACAGTCGTGACCCATCGAGACCACGACCCTGTCGCCGGTTCACCACTGTTCCTTCCTTGGAGCACTTTTGATAGACCACTGCAGACCAGGAACCTCACACAAGAGCTGCAGTTATGGCTATGCTCTGACCCAGACGTCTAGACGTCACAATCCCTCGCTCAAATCCTTCCCCTCACCCATTTTTCCTGCTTCGAACACCTCAACTTTGAGGAGAAAATGTTCAATGTGTCTGATCAGTGTTTATTATATAATTATATATATTTATATACATGTAAAGGATGAGCCTTATGTCCCACCACACAGGAAGTGAAGTCACCATTCAGTCCTTCAGCTTCATCAGCTCTGATTGGCCGGTTGTGTCGGAGTGTATCATGGGGACAGGTGGGGTCGGAAGGTGCGTGGGCGGATCATCATGGCCACCTTACGCAGCGAATAGTAATCCGTGTCCTTCCAGGTGAACCAGACGATACCGTTGGGTCCGAGTGTATTTTTCCCTTTCGGAGAGTAACGTCCACCCTGCAGAGACGACACACAGACAGATGTTAAAATACTTTACATTAGCTGTGTGTCAGAGCCAGTGAAAAGACCGACGCTCAAGTGTGTCCCCCGAATGTCTCCAAATGTCCTCATCACCAGTTCTCTGTCCACACATCTCTAACAATCATGATGTTACAGGGAGGTGGTAGCTCAGTGGTTAAGGCATTGGGCTTTGGATTAGAAGATCACAGGTTCAAATCCCACCACCACCAAGCTGCCACTGCTGGACCCTTGAGCAAAAGCCCTAAAACCCTCCCCTGCTCAGTTGTAAGTCGCTCTGGATAAGAGCGTCTGCCAAATGCCGCAAATGTAAATGTAAATGATAAACCCAAAACATCTGAATATCTAAATCATGGTGATAAACATATACACTGCATGACCAAATATTCTGGGACAACCACATGTACTTCCGGTGTTAGTAATAAATAAATACAATTCAAATGTACCCATTTTCTTTATTAAAAAAAAAAGTTTATGGAAATCCCATTCTACATTTAGTCCCCATTTACTGTTATAATAACTTCCACTCTTCTGGGAAGATGTTCCACTAGATTTTGTGGAGATTCATTCAGCCACATGGATGTAAGTAAATCCAGGTTCTGATGGAGGTGAGGTGAGGAGGCCTAGGGTGTGTGTTCACATTCATCCCAAAGCTGTTCAGTAGGTTTAAGGTAATGTACATTTCCACAAGATCTTATTAGAACTAGGAGGATCTCCTGCTATAGAGCTTTTGAACACCTTTGTGATGAATGTGAACTATCTCAGGTGTCTACAAACTTTTGGTCGTTAGTGTACGATGTGAGGAAGAAACCTTGGGATAAATGGTTATACTAGAGAGATTTATGAAAATCTTTGCCTTGTGGTAGACGCCGTTCAGGTTGGCGTAGAAACACTGGTTGTACCACCAGCCTGCGTGTGAGATCTCGGCACAGATGTTCCCCGTGTCGGGTGTGCTGAAGTCCTGCTTGTCGTGATACCAACTGAACGAGTCTTCCACAGTACCGCTAAAGCCAGAGATGTGAAGCCTGTACTGGGCCGCCTCATCCTCTATCCTGACACACACACACACACACACACAAGGCAAACCAGGGTTATACATCACACTACATTTAAAGGCAGTATAAGTAAACACACAATGAAGACACGTTTCTAGACTTCAGCTCCTCCTCCACCTGAAGCTCTGGTACAGAGCGTGTTTGCGTTTGCCGCTCCAGTCCTCCATGTCAACGCGCAGCACGTAGTCTCCCTGAGTGGACAGGTCGTGGATGTGGCGATTCCCGAGCCAGTACTCCGTACGCAGATCTCCGAACCCGTCCTTGTACTCCTTCCAGCCGCGGTCGAATTTCACTGAGCCGTCCTGCCGACGCTGAATCACCGTCCATCCGCCACCTGAGGGGGTTAGAAGACACCTCTAGGGTCTCCAGCATATGTAGATTTTTATAAGCAGCTTCTTACCAATAGCTTCCATGGTCTGCTTTGAATTTGTGCTCAAAAAGTTCTGAAGTTCTTCTGGGGTTGTATTTTAGTAAAAATGTACCACAATTAACCCTGTGATTTCATCATTACCACAAATACTCTCACCTCACTCACGTCTCTGGATGCAGGAACATGAAATTGTCTTCTAGTTCAAGTAAAGAGAAAAACACAAACCCATGAGTTGTAGTGGAAGATCTCCTGCTATAGAGCTCCAACCCTATTGGACTGCACTCCAGATCTCTTCACCTTCATCACTTTACTAACACCCTTGTGCTTGAATAAATCACAAATCTCCACAAAACTCTAGTGGATCATCTTCCCAGAATAATGGAGGTTATTATAAGAGCAAATATGGAATAGGGATGTTCATGAAGAACACAAATCGTATTGGTCGTGTGTCCACAAACATTTGAGCAAAATGTGCCTCAAAATGACCTTCTGTATGAATCTCACACACACACTACAGATGTTGATACAAATAATCAGACGTGAGTTAAGAAAATCGCACTCTTTACACGATAGTTTGGGATGCGACCAATGAACAAGCGACGGATATCAATATATTAAATAGATTTTATAGTAAAGTAGAAATCGCAGCGTCAGAGAGAGAGAGACTTCACCGTCCGTGTCCATGTCGCAGTAAACCTCCACAGGCATGGCTCCTAGAGACGGCACCACGGTGTAGATCCCGGACCGCCGTACTCCGTTGTAATAGATGGAGGCGCAGTCGATGGGGCAGTTTCTGACGTGCTGCATCTCTAAAATAAATACACAAATAAACCATTGGTGTTTGATCCCGATTACGTTCTATACAGTACACATGGATTATGTTCTGGTGATACTCGACCCCAATTCCTAAATAAATGGGAAAATCGGAATGCAATGATTTGCAAATCCTATCGTTTATTCATGATCGAAGAAAGAAAACTTGTTGCAGCTGAGGAAATACACAGTTTAATGTAATTGTGAATTTGATTGCTGCAACACGTCTCAGAAGAAGTTGCCAGAACCGTGTTTATCACATAACAGCATCTACTCTTCTTTTACCTAAAGTCTGTATGTGTATAAGAACCTGAGGAGGCCAGTTTCTGGAGTTTTGGGAGAGGAATGTTGCCCATTTGTGTTTGATACAAGATTCCGGCTGTTTAACAGTCCTGGGTCATCTTTGTCATGTTTTTCATTTCAATTGGTACAAGGCCTAGAAGTTTAGCATTTTCTTGCTGAAATATGAATTTTTCTCTGAGAAAGCATGGATGGAAGCATATCTAAAACTTGTATAAACCATTCAGCATTGATTGTATATACAGTGGAACCTCGAAGCTCGCGAGAGTTAGGGACCAAGATCGGTCGCGAGTTCCGAATTTTCGTGACCTTTTGATACGCCCCTTCCAACCCAGTAAAAACCACTATTTCACTCCATACATAATAAAAATAGTTTTAAAGCATTTTTTAGACAATTTTAATGAGATAAACCTTGATTAGAAATGTTAAAACTAGCGTTTTGAGCAGCTCGCGGTTGCTCACGAGCCAAACTGACTGAGAGTCGCCGGTCGGAATGAAAGTCGCGAGCATGCGAGGTCGCGAGCGCTGAGGCCGCGAGCTCCGAGGTTCCACTGTACCGGATTTTTCCTCTCCTGTTTAGTCTGGAGGACGTGGTGTCCATGGTTTCCAAAAAGAAATACACATTGTGATTCATCTAACCACAAAACAGTTTCGCCTCAGTACATTGTACATGGAGGATGGTGGCGTTTGTGAATCATGTTCACGTATGCCTTCTTCTTTAAATGATAGCGATTTAACCTGCATTTATGGATGACATGGCAAACAGTGTTCACAGAGAGTGATTTCTGGAGGAATTAATGAACCCATGCAGCGATTTGACTGGTCTAAATACAGTGCCGTCCGAGGGCCAGAAGATCATCCCTTGCTTCTTGTGCACAGAGATTTCTCCAGATTCTTTAAAACTTTGAATGATATTATCTACTGTAAATGATGAGATATTCAAATTCTTTGCAATTTGATG
>JBCEWE010000370.1:0-17500 GCA_039877035.1 Silurus lanzhouensis
GGACCTCTTCCAGCCTTGTTTGTCACTGTTCCAGTTGTTTTAAACTTCTTAATGATTCCTCTGACTGTAGATACCGGCAAGTTAAGGCGAGTGGCTATTTTCTTGTAGCCATTGCCTGACTTATGAAGGTCGACACACATCTGCCTTACTTGAATAGTGTGTTCTCTTGTCTTTGCCATGTTGACAAATGGGTAAGAGAATTAGGCCTCTGTGTCACGTCATATTTATACCCCAGGGAAACAGGAAATCATGAATTACTAATTAAAAGTCCCTAGATACCCTGACCAACCTTAGCAACTACAGAAAAAAGAAAGAAAGAACGAAAGAAAGAAAACAAGAAAGAAAGAAAGAAAGAAAACAAGAAAACAAGAAAGAAAGAAAAAAAACAGGAAAGAAAGAAAGAAAGAAAGAAAGAAAGAAAGAAAGAAAGAAAGAAAGAAAGAAAGAAAGAAAGAAAACAGGAAAGAAAGAAAGAAAGAAAGAAAGAAAGAAAGAAAAACAGGAAAGAAAGAAAGAAAGAAAGAAAGAAAGAAAGAAAGAAAGAGAGAAAGAAAGAAAACAAGAAAACAAGAAAGAAAGAAAAAAAACAGGAAAGAAAGAAAGAAAGAAAGAAAGAAAGAAAGAAAGAAAGAAAGAAAGGAAACAGAAAGAAAGAAAGAAAGAAAGAAAACAAGAAAACAAGAAAGAAAGAAAAAAAACAGGAAAGAAAGAAAGAAAGAAAGAAAGAAAGAAAGAAAGAAAGAAAGAAAGAAAGAAAGAAAGGAAACAGAAAGAAAGAAAACAGGAAAGAAAGAAAGAAAGAAAGAAAGCAAGAAAGAAAGAAAGAAAGAAAGAAAGAAAGAAAGAAAGAAAGAAAGAAAAAAAACAGGAAAGAAAGAAAGAAAGAAAGAAAGAAAGAAAGGAAACAGAAAGAAAGAAAGAAAGAAAGAAAGAAAGAAAGAAAGAAAACAAGAAAGAAAGAAAGAAAGAAAGAAAGAAAGAAAGAAAGAAAGAAAGAAAGAAAGAAAGAAAACAAGAAAACAAGAAAACAAGAAAGAAAGAAAAAAAACAGGAAAGAAAGAAAGAAAGAAAGAAAGAAAGAAAGAAAGAAAGAAAGAAAGAAAGAACCCTACATGGCTGTGTGTTTTTCCTGCCTCCACACACACACACACACACACACACACACACACACACACACACACACACACACACACACACACACACACACACACACTCAGCTCACTGGAATGGAAGCTTGGATAATTATAGAAGCTTAGGAGTTGAATAATGTGTGTGTGTGTGTGTGTGTGTGTGTGTGTGTGTGTGTGTGTGTGTGTGTGTGTGTGTGTGTGTGCGTGTGTGTGTGTGTGTGTGTGTGTTTCCTCCATCACCCTGTTTCCCCGTAAGAGAGGAAAGGAAGCGCAGTTGCTCACCCAGAGGCTGATGAAACTCACCCGACACCGGGGTCAAGGGGGTGTGAGGGAGGCTGTTGATGTTCAGCGCCCCCATCTGGTGTATCTGTGTGGCAGGAAATGCCACGCTGGGTGTCAGGTAGCCTCCGTGACTCGCTGCCATGAGGGCTGCCTGCTGCTGCATCAGCTGTGGAGGAAGAGAGCGAGACACAGAAGAGAGGTCAGGAACAGGAGAAATGATGGATGGATAACGTTCGCCAGGGTGGAGAAGAAAGTGGAGCGGAAAAAAAGAGTGAAAAAATTCTTGACTTAGGTTTAAAGAGAAGCATCCATCTTTCCAGTGAAGCAGCAAAGGTAGTAGAAAATGATTAAGAAGAAAGACAGGAAGAAAAAGATGTAGAAGAAGAGGAAGAAAAAGATGTAGAAGCAAAAGAAGAAGAGAAAAGGGAGATTAGGAAAAAGATGAAAAAGGGGTGGAGAAGATAAAGAATAATAAGAAGAAAAATAAGAAGAATAAGATCAAAAAGAAGAATAAGATAGAGAAGCAGGAGAAGAAAATGAAAAGAAGAAAAGAAGAAGTAGGAGAAGAAGAAGCAGAGGTGTAGGAGAAAAAGAAAGAAAAAAAAGCACAATAAAATGAGAAGAAAAAAGAACAGAAGAAAGGAGGAACAAAACAGTAAAGAAGATGAATACAAAGAAGAACATAAAGAAAAAAAGAAAGGAAAAAAAGAAGAAGAAGAGGACGAAAGGTTTCCTCCTGCTGATGAGGAGCATCTAAAGCGTACTGACGCTTATCAAGTTTCCATAATCACTTCATCACCAGTGGAAGAGTTTCAGAAGAACGTATAGAATGTGTTTCCTTCACCCATATCACTGCATCTATTAATGAGATGCTTCCATAATGAGTTCTGTCTGGATAGAAAACCTATAATGGTGTGTGTGTGTGTGTGTGTGTGTGTGTGTGTGTGTGTGTGTGTGTGTGTGTGTGTAAACCGAATGAAAAACCTTCCCTGTTATTAGTTTCATACATTATTGTGAAACAGAATGAATCTCAGTAACAGTGGAGACACCGTGAGCTTCTCCATGATCTCCACGCTTCATCTGCATCAAGCCACTGGATGAGCAAAAAGCCAATTATATTCCCATAATTCTTCTGTGAGATGTTCACCGAGGTCCAGTGAGGTCCACTAAGTTCCAGTCACATCAGTGTGATCAGTGAATATCATCTGCTTCTGAACAAGGAAGATGGGTTGAGTTTATGGAGCTAAAAGAAAGCAAGTTTTTGCTGTAGTGGAATCAGTGAACGCAAGAAAGGCAGTAGAAAAGGCAGAAAAAGGGAGGAAAAAAATGTAAATAAAAAAGGAAGAATAAAATATTCATCTATAGAATCTAGAATCTATACATTTAGATTTGTATTAAAAAAGCTAAATTAATCGAGTTTTGCAAAGTGCAGGGAAAAATCAGAGTGAATGATTACGAGCAGAAACAGTGAGGTGTAACGGAATATGGAGGCCCTGGTGGTTTGGTTCTTTTGGTTTAGCTCCAGCGGTTTGGTCCTGGTGGTTTGACCAGGTTTGGCCTTGGTGTATTGGATCTAGTGATTTGGCCCTAGTGGTTTAATCCTGGTGTTTTAGTTCTGGTTTGACCTTGGTGATCTGACCCTGGTGGTTTGGCTTTAGTGGTTTGATTGTGGTTTGGCCTCGGTGTATTGGATCTAATGGTTTGGCTCTCCTTCTTGTGGTTTGGCTCTAATGGATTTTATTGTACATTAAGTTTAATAAGTTTACCTTGTGGTTAAGATGAAAACGTTTCCTTTCTTGTCCAGGTTTGACCCAGGCTTGGTTTTGTTGGTTTGGTTTTGGTTCTAGTAGTTTGGTCCTGGTCTAACCCTGGTAGTTTGGCCCCATGGTTTTGTTCTGGATTGGTCTTGGTGGTTTAGCCTTGATGTTTTTTGATGTACACTGAGATTAATAAGTTTACATTATAGCCAGAACGAGAACGTTTTCTCTCATTCATGTCATAATGTCAGCATGGCAGTAATCAAGACCTATTGTAGCCATCTCATGGCCCAGGCCTGAGATCTGAATGAGACTTGTTCAGAGAGTTAAGCTGACTCAAGCTTGCTGCCTGCCAGTGCACTGATGCTCTTTAAACACAGAGCGACAGGCTGTGGACGGCACACAGAAAGCCGAAGCCTTCCATATTCTAATTTCTCAGCAGGCACAGCTTGGCTAATATCCCTTTTCATGGCAATGTCCAGATCGCTTTAGATAACAACGTGGCGTTCTGTTCTGCTCTTCAGGAATTATAACACAGCAAATTGGAGGCTCGAGCATGTAATTACGTTGGGGGGGAAGTGAACAACATCGATTCTTCTTGGGCAAGAAAAACGAAGGAAGAGGAGAAAGGGAGTGAGAGAGGGAGGGAGGGAGGGAGGGTGTTGGGGGGGAGAAAACAAAAAAGTCCATCGACTGGTTGCGCTGACAAGAGTATTCAAAATCTCCCGAGCAATTTAGTTGCTTTTAGTCCTAAATTCACAAACAGTTTTAGCAGAGATAGCACATGCCTATGTTCTAGGGAATTGTGGCTTCAACCCAAAGCAGTCATTATCTTTAGGGTCAGGACCCTTTCCCAGAATGGTGCAGAACGATGCAGAATGGTGATGCTGCCAGGAGAAGATGCCTTGTGTGTGTGTGTGTGTGTGTGTGTGTGTATGACAGCGCACTTTATCATCTAGGCATCAGGTTTTTTATTGCTGGCTGATGGCATTCGATGGCATTATGTAATCACCTCTTTATCACACACCAATTATCTGAGCAGCTGTGCTCTGAGGCGGCTTCACCTCCACCTGAATCGCACAGGGCCCCTGCCAGGACGTCCACACCAGACACTGAGGGGATGTGGGGAGATAGAGTGAAAAATAGACTCTGCTTATTATAAGCCTCTAGCTGAAGAGAAGAGCCGAGCGCTATCAGCTTGCGTTGTACTTCCAGAGCATTGCACAGACTCGGAATATATAGTGACAAGAAGCCGAAATATAAAGTGTAGAAGGGGTAGAATAAGGTGAGGTTGCTCAAACCTCCCTGAATAACAAACACTGACACTCGGCTCACAGTGGCCAACAGGGGGCGATGTTAAGCAGTATTAGAGTCAGTCCTGTCCATTACCCACCCCTATATCCCCACACCCACCCTCTCCCCAAATGCCAAAACAAACACTCCCCTCATTTATTCCGGGCCTGAGTGCTTTCAAGTAATCTGTGTGTCATATGAATCTAATGCATCCTCTCTTTAAAAAGCCGTCAAATAAAGAAAGCGTCTTTCATCCTCGCTTTTATTTCCACCCCTTCCCAGACCCCCCAACCAAAAATGTAGCAGCTGCTTATGAAAATACACAAGCTCAAACATGAAAAGAGCTTCCAGCAGGGTGCCTGAAAGCAAATTAACGTTTTTTTTTTTTTTTTTCTCTTTTCTGTCAAATATTTGTGGTGTTTGAAGAAAAAAAGCAGATCTACTTGGTATGTGGCGCATCTATGTGATGATAAGCTGATTGCCTAGTGAAATAAGATGCACCTTTCACGGGCTAGAATAAAAAAGACCTGTCTTTTGGCATCGCATTGTCAGGGCTGTTGCCCGTTGCCCCCGAATTTGTTTTCGCAGCCCTCCCTTTTCAGCTTTGACTAAAATCCAATTTGCTGGCTGTCAACTCTGCCCACTAATCCCCTGCACAGCTGTGTTTGTGAAGGAGCTTCCTAATTTGTGTCTCCTCGTTGTACATTTCTCAACATTTCATAGCTGTACGAGGCGCATGGTAAAGTTACACCATTAGGAAGGTAAACTAGTTTGGTACCATGGACAGGGAACATGACTGATAATCTTGTTATCGTACGAAGCCTAAACAGCAGTATATGGAATAAAACCGATTTCAGATCAATTATATCGCTGCTTGCTGAGAGGTTGGTCGAACCTGAGTTTTAAAACACTTACGCAAGGTCAGATTTCATTTCTTTTTTTTTCTAGGGTGGTATCATGGAGAGTGTATCTTTCATATGGTAAACCGGTACACAGTATGCACCTTCTAAAGCCACAGTCGGTTCACTAAAAGTACAAACTGTAAAAGAAAATAAAAATGCCTCGTCTTTCCCTGAATCTGTGCACACTGTAGCCTCGGATTCCTTCTCCTTGCTGACAGCCGTGGAACCAGATATAGTTTTGGACTATCACAGCCTATCCACCTAAAGGTCTGACTTGTTATGTATGCTGTAATATGTTTTCTCTCACTATGGTTGCAGATACTGTCTCATCAACAAAGAATTTGTGCCCTCAGACCTCCTGCTCAATGGATGTTTTTTGTTTTTTTGCGCCATTCCAAAGATTTTAACAGAATATAAAAACCTTTGGTGCTCGTCCTGTATCATGGCTGAGCCTGTGCTCCAACCTCAGCTTCCTAACATCACTATTTATACAACATTATTTATACAACTGAGAGGTTGAGGGTTAAGGGCCTTGATCAAGGACCCAGCAGTGGCAGCTTGGTGGAGTCACAGTGGAAGGGTTCTAGCTTAGTGATGAAAACATTGGACTTTGCAAAACAGTTAAAATCCCTGCCACTCTTGGGCCCCTGAGCAGGTCTCTTAACCCCATAGCTGAGATAAATGTAAGTCTCTCTGGATAATGGCTTCTGACAAATATGTAATGGTGGTGCTGGGAATTGAAATCACGACACTGGTCAGACTAAACTACGCTCTTATTATGGATGAGGTCGTCACTTAAAGGCCCAGCAACTCACAACCTTCTGATCGGAAGTCAAACAGTTTAACCACTAAGCTCCCAATTTCCCGTAGTGTGGTAGTAAAAACCACACTATGTTCACAATCATTGTAATCTTCTGCAATACTGCATTCTGCCGCTGCTTTAGAATTAGCGGTTGTTTGGAGGAATTCTGGGATCAGATGATCCCAGTACAGAGTGTGCATTCTACTAAGAGGACGCACTCTTGATGATACCACCCATGCAACCAGAAATAGTTTGGCACCGTTATTAGTGAGTGACCATGATTTATATTCCTATGTCCGTCTAGCATGAAGTGTGCGTAGCGTCATGTGAGACGATGTGCCGAGTGTGTGGGCAGCAGTTCCGCCTGGAACTATGAGGCATGAAGATCGTGTCAGAGCTGGAGAGTTGCACACTACTGCACACATCTCTGACATGCCAGATGAAACTCACAGCCTACTTGTAGGAGCCACACTGGCCTGCCTGGCCTCCTGTACATTTCCATTTCCACATACAACCTGCATTTCATGAATCGTAATGAGTGTGGTTTTATTCATTTTTTTACTACAGGTTCCGGGTAATTATGGTAGGACTGTCTGCTGGTGGTGTACCTCTCCCATGGCCTCGCACAAATCTCTGATATGGAAATAAATGCAATAGATACATCCACAGAGACTATGCCAGATTCTCCAGTTAATTCACTTCCTGTGCTAATAAAAATGCAAATTAATTTCTACACACCTTCTCCAAGTATCGGATTCAGATACGGTTAGAGTAAAAGTTCTGACAGCCATGAAACTGAGTCCCAACATCCCAATTTCCTTTCTGCTTCTTACATCAGAAGGATCTTAGTATGCAGGCTAAAAATACATGGAGGCTTTTTTCGGTGGAATATTCCACGTCATTTCTGTCGTCGGTAAGAGAGAAGATATGAGGAGAGAATGTGAAGGCAGAATGAACAGCAGCAGGAAGAAGAAATAATTAAGCGAGACCGAGAAGATCTAGAGAATTAGAGGCGACAAAAGAGCAGGTGAGATGCAGAAAAATAAATGGGAGGAAATACAAGCAAAATATAACAAATGACCAAAGAGAAAGAGCAGAAGGTAAGGAAGAGAACAAAAGAAGATCTTGGAGCAGGACATAATAAAGAGAAGAAACAGGAAGATGACATGGAAGAGAAAAAGCAATTTGAAGGTTCAGGTGAAAAGATCATGAGAGATGGTAAAGAAAGAAAAAAATTGAGAAGAGGAGATCAATGAACATAAGATATGGTGAATCAGGGATAGAGAGAGAAAGAGCAAAAGGTGGAGACCTGGAGAAGATTCAGGAATCAGAAGAAGAAACAGGAGAAGATCAGTAAAGTACACAAAAGGGGAGATTGGAGGTCCAAAAAGAGATTTAGCAGCAGGGGGAACGAGGTGAAGGAGCAGGATGAGATTGAAGAAAAGAAGCAGCAGCAGCAGAAGAAGAAGAATTAAAATAGCTGAAATAGCCACAGAAGAAAGATGTAAAGGAACGGAAGATATGGAGAGATTAGAGGCTGTAGTAAAAGGTACAGTATAAGAGGAAGGACCTGGAGGAGTTTAAGCTGCAGGAGAACAAGGTGATGGAGGAGCAGAAGGTGATTATGAAGAAATAAGGTTAAAAGAAGGTTAAATAAATGTAATTGATTAGGACTATCAAGAGACCCATGAGTATGAGTAGGAGGAGGGCAATGAGGAGGAGGAGAAGGAGGAGGAGGAAGAGCATGGACCGAGCAGCAGATCTGCTCTGCAGGGATACAGGAACTCACCGCATGTGCATAGCTGCTATAGGTGCTGAAGGGCAGCGCGATGGCCGGGTTAAAGATGCCGAATTGGCCCACCATCTGTTGCATGCGCCGGATGGTGCGTTCCTTGTCTGTGTCAGCAAACTTGACCACAAGACTGGACGAGGCTCCCTGAAAGGGGACACAAATAGAAAGGGTTACTGATGGCATTCTGTGTTCAGCATCTATTTCGTCCCCTTTATCCAGAGCAACTCTTATATTTACAACTGAGCCTTGCTCAAGAGCCCAGCAGTGGCACATGCCAGGATTTGAACTGATGACCTTCCAATCAGAGGTACATCTTGCTATTTACTACTACCATGCCCTGCCAAGATAAGATCTGGACTTGGGGAGGTGGTAGCTCCGTGTTACTGGTCGGAAGGGTATCCTGCACCCTGACCCCATCTTCCTAACATCGCTAGGATATGCGAAGAAAGAATTTCCCTAAGATAAAGCCCCTTGCTTTCCTTTGGAAGGTTGTGAGACCCTTAAGCAAAGCCCTTCACCCTTAACTGTCATTACATTGCTCTAATACTTCCTGAGTTTATAGATTGGGTGTTAGAGGGTTCATGTAGAAAGTTTAAGATAAAAAACAAAAGCATTTTTTTATTTTTATTTTATAACTAAAAAAAAGACTGCTTGCAAACAGATCCAGCCACAAACTAATAACCCTGTAACCCTTCTGCATCAGGCTGATTGACTTGAGGACCTTCTGGACCTTCTGACCGTTTTACACAATGTTGTACATCTTTGTTCAATAAAGCTTAACACTGCTTTCCCAAAGTCAAACAGGTCCAAAAACTGATTTAAAACTGACGTGATCGCTGATTGGCGTGATCCCGCTGTGCCCTCGGCGAGCTCTCGGCTAAAGCCTGTCTTTTATTCTTTCATTCCAGGATACAAAAAGAGCAACTTTAGATCCAGTGTTTTATTTGTTCAGTGGTGGACGATAATGAAGTAAATGTAATTTTCTTTAAAAATATCTTTTTCACGTATCTGTACTTTACTGAAGTATTTCCATTCTGGAAGACTTTTACTTTTACTTCACTACATTTCAAAGTCAAATATCTTAAATCTTTTATTTAACTACATAGAGCAATTCACCAATCAGGAATATATCTATCACCAACATACAGAATTCTCTCATCTGATTGGTCAGATACCTACAATATCATAATATACAATATAACAGATCTACAATAAACTTTAAGTGTATCTATTATAAAAACTTATTAAGAGATTGTTACAATTACACAATTCCTAGACACATCCATTGTCAGAAGTATTGGGACACTCGACTTTTCCACCCATATGTGGTTCTTCATCAAACTGTAACTGTACAATTGTATCCAAAGACTTTGGATGCGCTATCATGAAACTTTCCCTTCACTTGAACTTGGAGATCCAAATCTGTTCCAACATGAATATGTGCACAAAGTCAGCTCCATGAAGATCTGCTTTACATGGGTTGGATTGGAAGATCTCCTGCTATGGAGCTCCAACCCTATTATGAATATGATGAATGTGAACACTGACCAACTAACAACCTTGTGGCCGAATGAATCTCCACAAATCTTCAAAATCTGGATAATCTTTTCCAAAGAGTGGAGCTTATTATTAGAGCAAGTGAGATCTTAATGTTCAAAAAGAAGCACATACTACTTTTTTTCCAACTTGATATATTTTTTTTAATCAGAGGATCATTTTGATAACATTAGGCACTCGTTTCTCAATAGAAGCTAGAAAGTGTAAGTATATTATAATTTTAAATATAATATTTATTTTGTCACATTTGAGTACACTAAGGAAAGCAATTAATAGATTTTAAAACATGGTATCTATTTTATCATTTTCATATTTTTCCGTATTTTTGATGATGATTTCTGTAAATCATTTCATGTGTATGGAGTCTCCAGTGCCAGCACTTTTTCCAACATAGGTAAATCTTCAGGACAAGATCTTTCAAGATGTTTTCTTGTTTTTCTCTAGCATTGTCTTCAAAAGAACAAAAAAAGAGTTAAGCTAAATAATTGTTTATAGGAAATTAGCATTTTTGGAAAAAATGAATAAGTACTGCAAGTCCAATCTCTAAAACAAGAAGGTCAGCGTTCTCATATCATATAAACTCAACGTAGATCAAATGTCAGCTCCTGGAGCACCGACACTCGTATCTTCATATCTATCTTAGAGGGTTGATTTACATTGTTTGTACTTGTCTGAAGAACAAAATCTGGATCTATAGAACACCTTTGTTTTCCAACAGTGTATTTTTTGTCATATTTGTTCCAGGGAGTTCTTGATGAATAAATTGATGAATTCGTGCCTTCACCTGTTCGGGATGAAAAAGCTGACAGGGCTGGAAGATCTCATCTGAGGCTCTCACTGAGATTACTCTGAGCCTGTTAGTGTACCTGGTGAAAGCCGGGAAGCTGAATTTGCCTTTTATCCTCCATGTGAAGAACATGGTTTTATAATTAACAAAAATTTGGTGAAAACATTTGCATGAACTGTAAATAAAAAACTTAAATTAAAAAAAGAGTTTCCAATGAAACAGAAACGAAAACTGCGGTTATATACAAACACCCCATGGGCAAATGTTTGTGACAGTAAGATTGCCTCCTTTTGAACGTCCCATTCCACATTTAGTCTCTACTGGCTGTTATAATGAGCTCCACTCTTCTGGACGATGTTCCACTAGACTTTTTGAGAAGATTCATTCAGCCACATGGATGTTAGTAAAGTCAGGTACTGATGTAGGTGAGGTGAGGTGAGGTGAGGTGAGGTGAGGTGAGGAAGCCTGGTGATGGAGTCAGCATTCGTCCCAATACATGAAAGATCTATAGCAGTAGATCTTCTGTTCCACCCCAGGTAAAGCAGATCTTCATAGAGATGGCTTTTGCTATTTCATATACAGATAGATATACAGTATAGCATAAAGCACTAAAGATCGTAAGGTCATAAGCTCGAATCCCAGCACCACAGCTGTTGGGACCTTGAGCAAGGCCCTTAAGCCTCACCTGCTTTGGTGTATAAGTGGTGTAGATGTAATGAATAAGTATAATGAACAATATATATAAATATAATGAATAATATACTGCCAAATAGTATAAAAACAAATGGAGCCTAAATTATGCCTACTTCATGTGAAGGTGGTTAATGTGTTGGACTTTGGATCTGAAGGTGGTGAGTTTAAATCCTAGCCTCACCAAGCTGCCACTCCTGGGCCCCTGAGCAAGGCCCGTAAGTTGCTCTGGATAATGGTGTCTACCACCATATCTGTGTTCGAAATTAGATACTAAAACCAGACTACAACTAAATACTAACTGAAAATAAAGATGACATCAAAAAACGATAAAAATCGATAACTATAATAAACAATATAAAACTATAATAACTATAATCATGCGCACAATTACATTCAAACCCATCAACACCCCCCCCCCCCCCACCCCCTCCTGGGGTTAAGGGGCCAGTTATAGGGCACAATCCCTCCCCTCACACCATTCGAATGGGGGATGGTTTCGTTCCTTTATCCGAGAGCAAACTAGCGGCAAAGGCATCAATCACATCTCATTTTCTGGTTCGATGCCTTCGCATTGCAGACGAACGAGCTTCAATAGAAAATAAGAGGAAAAGACTCAGCCCGTGTGGTTTTACGCTCGGAACGAGGATGGGGTTGAACATTCGAAAAGAAGAAACCTGATGAAATCTGTTCTGTCCACGTATTAAAAAAAATAAAAAAACAGGCTTATCTTTAATCGTTATTTGCTTCAAGCAGCCATACTTCCCTCAATCTCCTTCTCCATCTCCATCTCCACCCCCACCTCCGACATCCGTCCTGGCACAAGGCTTCACGTCGGTACAAGGACTTATCTCGTGTCACTCCAATTTTTTTTATCACCAAAACCTGTTAAAACGGTTGCTGCGTGTAACTCGGGAGGGAGTCTGTCACAGCGTGAGGCTGGAAATATTTTTAAAAAAGGTGCCTCATGCTGTTCACATTCAACCAATGAAGCATTTTAAACATCTGGCCAGAGCCTGACTGGTGAAGTAATGAGAAATGGAGCAGGTCTATTTCTTTTCTATTACTCTCTATTCTATTAATAGACCTTTTGTTTTACATCCTCAGTAGTTAGACGCGAAGGTTCTTCGGCTGCTGAACTTAATCTGCAGGTATTAAATTGCTTGAAAGCTTCATGCACTTTTAAAGCGATGCGGTTTTATACGGACGAGTGCACTTATACCCACTGTATACTGAAACCACTCTGGGGTTTCTTTATCGAAAGATGGTGGACCAACTTGTTTCTTCATCCATGTAACAGAGAGCTATTTACCTGGACAAAAAAAAACATATCTCCAAACACTAGTCTTTGGCCCCACCCACAGATCTTTCCCACCCATATGTGATTCTTCACCAAAGAGTTAGCATTCGTACAGGACATCTTTGGATGCGCTAGCATTAAATCAAGGAGAGGATATGAAGATATGATGATAGCGAAATATAATCGAAAGCGTCTCTTTGCACAATCTAAGCGTGCAGAAGTTGTCTAGGTACCCTAAGTATCTCTAGATGTGGTAGAAATCCCAGGCGCCATCTAGAGGCTGGAGGGAGAAAAAGTGGTAGGAAAAAAAATCAAATTTTGAAAGGAAAAAATAAAGTACTGTAAATAAACCAACCATCAATTTGTGATTGCATTACAATGGAAATTGTAATCAATATTAGGTAAGATTACTTCAGGAAAAGGACACCTGAGTTTTCCAGCCAGATGTGGTTCTTCACCAAAGTTGGAGACACAATTGTAAAGGATGTCTTGAAATCTTCCTTTCACTTAAACTAAGAGATCCACACCTGTTCCATCATGAAAATGCGCAAAGCCAGTTGCATGAACATCTGTTTTTCATGTGTTAGAAGTGTGTGGAAGATCTCCTGCAATTGAACTCCAGCACTACTAAACACCTATGGGATGAATGTGAACGCTGACTGCACCCCAGGTCTCCTCACTTTCTCACATACATCAGTACCTGACTTTATTAATTTTACTCTTGTGGATGAAGAATTCTGCACAAAATCTAGTGGAACATCTTCCCAGAGGAGTGGAGCTCATTATAAGAAGAAATGGGAACTAAATGTGTAATGTTTAAAAAGATGTATCTACAGGGTGGGTGAAAAGTAACTAGGCAATATTTAATGGCTATAGATCTTGGTGACCTTTTTTTCATGCAAGATGGTGCACCATCCCATTTTGCTTCTACTGTGGGACGACACGGACCTCTTGAATGGCCTCCAAGAAGTCCAGATGACTCTGTGAGGCTACACAAAGGAGGAGGTCTACAGGACAAAGCCTCACACACTGGAGGACTTGGAGGCATGGAACGGATTCAGGAGGTTCTCAGCAGTATCCTAAACGACCTCCTTGAGAAGACTGACATTCCCGTACATTACTGGTTGACGCCACCGGTGCCTACGTTGAAACTGTTTTAGAAATTTGTTTAAAAATTAGAAATATGTATTTTATTACCAATTTTAAGACCCGGTTACTTTCACCCATCCTGTGGTGTTAAGCGGATGCATAATTGTGGCCTTTTTTAAAATAATTACAACACGGTTTGCTCTGGAAAATATATATAGGTATACGAAAGGATAGAGAAATAAAAAGAAAGAGAGAGATAGACAAAAAGAGAGGGGGAGAGAAAGAGAGAAAATGAGAGAGAAAGAGAGGAAGTGAGTGAACAATGAAGTAAAACTCTCATTAAATTTTAAGGCGCTGAGTGACTGGGAGAATTCCCACTAGCCGTGAGCCTGGAGAAATGGATTCAACTGTGAGAATAAAAATGTGCAAGGGGGAAAAAAAAGTCGGAGGAAAAGAGGGCTCTGGAATAAAAAAAAAAGGATTGTGGAGAAGTGTGTCTTCACAAGACGCCCTTGAACAAGGGCACCGTGGTCCTTTTCAAGCCCACAAGGTGTCTGAATGAATGAGGTGTAAAGGAGCTAACTACGCTATATATCTGATATCATGCTAACTCCACAAATCTGTCTCTGTGCCTTTGCTCCGAGGCAGAAAGGTCGGATTATCCTGCGCTCGCTGCTCTTCTCCGTAACGACACTCATCCATATAAAAATCTGCCTCCTGACTGCAGGTTTGACTTTTTTCGGTGTCGTCGCAAGTCTGAAAAGGATGCGTGTATTTATATGCGGTATCGCTGAGGATTCCGATGCTTTGCGATTTTCTCTGCATGTTATTGTGCGAAAAACCAAAACAGTCCACACAACCAGTGTGTGTGTGTGTGTGTGTGTGTGTGTGTGTGTGCGCGCTTTATATTGACCTTTTGCATTATTTTCGCTCATAACAGCAAAAAAAAAAAAAAAAAAACAACAAACAAACGATTCTGATGTAAAAAATAATTAATCAACACAATTTTGTTTTAAACATTGCATTAAACCGGTCTACATTCCATTCCATTTTTTTTTTCAAAAAATCCTAAAATTAATGAATCTTTACAAATCTCCACAAAATCTAGTGGAACATCATCTCAGAAGAGTGGAGCTCATTCTAACAGCAAAAAGGAGACTAAATGTGGAATGGGTCGGTTTGGGAAGCGAAAATCCCGATGTAGCATTTGGACCTTGGTAGCTGTTTGTAAGTGTTTGTATTGGATCTTTAGACGCCGTAACAGAACGGAATTAATCCTAATCAAGCCTCAGAGTCTCTCAGACACTGTTTACACATTACAATGTTTACATCCTTATTAAAAGAACAGGATTTTTCTCAGAGCAGAACTCATCCAATTAATTTGAAATCATTTCTCCACCGATAACGAATTGTATTTACTCACTTTACTGTAAATCGTAAAAAAAAAATTTGTTTTTGTACTTTTACTTTTTAAAATCTGTAATTTTACTATTACTTAAGTATTTTTTGTTTGAAGTATTGCACTTAACTACATTTTATATAATTAATAATAACAATAATAATAATAATAATAATAACAATCACAATAATAATAATAATAATAATAATAATGATAATAATAATAATAATAATAATAATAATAATATTAATATTAATAATATTAATAATAATAACAATCACAAAAAAAAAATAATAATAATGATAATAATAATAATAATAATAATTATATTAATAAAAAATAAAATAATAATAATAACAATTTCAATAATAATAATAATAATAATAATAATGATAATAATAATAATAATAATAATAATAATAATAATGATAATAATAATAATAATAATAATAATGATAATAATAATAATAATAATAATAATAATAATAATAATGATAATAATAATAATAATAATAATAATAATAATAATAATAATAATAATGATAATAATAATAATAATAATAATGATGATAATAATAATAATAATAATAATAATAATAATAATAATAATAATAATAATAGATCGAAATGCTATGTGAAATTAATGTGAGAACTCTGACTTGCTCATTAGTGTTCATTTTATAGGGACAAATCCATTAATAAAAAATTTACACTCTTAATTAAAAGCGATATACAAATAAAAATTCAATTGAATTGTCAATAAGCGGAATTTACAAACTTCCCAAACAAAACCCCCGCATTATATTTCCAAGTCGGACCAGTTGTTCTCTCGTAAACCTCATCTCCATATACAGTCACAGTGAAACTGCTTTACTCTACAGCACTGTGCCTGGAGGCATGAGCATACGATTTCTCCACGGCGCAGCAGATCTTAATACCAGATAACTTCTGCGGTTTCATTTTTTCTCTCCCTATATTTGTTGAGATAGTCCTGATCCCTAACGTATACACACTGGAGATGAGAGGTCGGAGTTTGAGCGACCGTAAAACTTCTCAGAGTTAATTCCGTCCCAGGACGTGCGTCGTACAAGGCCCTTCCCGAAGCCTGGCAATTTGCTCTACAGCACAAGGGTGTAAATTTTTAATTGTGCCACGTCCGAAGCGTGAGATGAGGAGTGAAGGAGAGACAGAGGGGACGTACGTGACTGGAATGAAGATCTTGTTATGACCAGACATCTGATCTGACCTGTCATTACCCAAGCATGAACACACACACATACATAAAAAACACACACACACACACACACACACACACACACACACACACACACACACACACACACACACACACACACACACACACACAACATAGACTTCTCAAAGGTCTCACATTCTCAAGAATGCCTTGATGAGTGCATGCATGCATATTATGCATGCAGAGAAGTACGCAGCTTTGGCTCATGCTAACTTCACTGCCGAATGAGCATGATAATTGCACTAATTACATACAACCATGGCCTCCAAATACAAATGCTTGATGTAGTATGTAGAAAATATTTCCTTCACTTGATCTGTTCCAGCATGATGCCCCCGAACACAAAGATCTGCTTTACATGGGATGAATTTGGTGGAAGATCTCCTGCTCCAAACTTATTGAACATGATAAATGTGAACACTGACTGCACCCCAGGCCTCCTTCACCTACATCAGACTTTACTAACGCACTCGTGGCCGAATGAATATCCACAAATCCACACAAAATATAGTGGAACATCTTCCCAGAAGAGTGGAGCTCATTCTAACAGTAAATAGAGACTAACTCTTATGCTTCGGTGTCCACAGTCTTCTGTCTGTTATGTATATACATTTGCAATCTCATTTATACACCTGAGACGTTGAGACGTTTTTTTTTTTTGGGTATTGAATTGCTCACACCTCCTCCTCACCATTCCATATGGGAGCCAGGAGATGCTGGAAAACCAGGAGTGCATGATCTTTGACGTTCAGCTGGAATGGTGCTGACGTATATCTGATGATGCGTCATGGAGAAGCGAAGTGCTCGGATTAGATCGGAGGAGCAGATCGGGTCGGCTGCCTTACCTGCGCTACGTCTGCGTGCCTGATTTGACGACGTATTTACTGGACGAGAATGCGATGTGCATGTGTAATTGGTCATCTTTATGCCTGCAGGTTCCTTGTTCTCGTTCTCTCCCTCTCCAGTCTTCTCTTTCTGCTCGGTGCGCTGCTACGGCCATGAATAATTCACTAGGCGATTTGGTGAAAGGTGAGGTAAACAAGTCTATTGCCTAATATCCCAGGAGGATGGAGAGAGGAGAGAGCTGTGAGGGGAGGGTGTGTGTGTGTGTGTGTGTGTGTGTGTGTGTGTGTGTGTGTGTGTGTGTGTGTGTGTGTGTAATGGAAATACAGAGAGATGGTGGAAAGCCATGTCTATGTATAACTGCATAGAGATTCACCTTTCAGTGCCTGTGAACTGCACTTACTTTGACCTCTATCAAACCAAACCCCAAGACCCACCTTTAATTCGCTTTCTCTCTCTCTCTCTCTCTCTCTCTCTCTCTCTCTCTCTCTCTCTCTCTCTCTCTCTCTCTCTCCCTCCCCCTCTCTCTCTCTCTCTCTCTCTCTCTCTCTCTCTCTCTCTCTCTCTCTCTCTCTCTCTCTCTCTTTCTCCATCTCTCTCTCTCTCTCTCTCCCTCCCTCTC